>CM054163.1:27796629-27814129 GCA_028751875.1 Rapana venosa
TCTGTCTTCCATACCCTTTATTCTGTCTTCCACATACCTGTCTTCCATAACCTTTCCTCTGTCTTCCACATACCTGTCTTCCATAACCTTTCTTCCGTCTTCCACATACCTGTCTTCCATACCCTTTCTTCTGTCTTCCACATACCTGTCTTCCATGCCCTTTCCTCTGTCTTCCATACCCTTTTTTCTGTCTTCCATATACCTGTCTTCCATGCCCTTTCCTCTGTCTTCCATAACCTTTCTTCCGTCTTCCACATACCTGTCTTCCATACCCTTTCTTCTGTCTTCCAAATACCTGTCTTCCATACCCTTTCTTCTGTCTTCCACATATCTCTCTTCCATACCCTTTCTTCTGTCTTCTACATACCTGTCTTCCATACCCTATCTTCTGTCTTCCATATACCTGTCTTCCATGCCCTTTCTTCTGTCTTCTACATACCTGTCTTCCATACCCTACTTTCTGTCTTCCATATCCCTTTTTCTGTCTTCCATGCCCTTTCTTTTGTCTTCCACATATCTTTCTTCCATACCCTTTCTTCTTTTTTTCCTTCTGTCTTCCACATACCTGTCTTCCATGCCCTTTCTTCTGTCTTCCACTACCTGTCGTCCATAACCTTTCTTCTGTCTTCCATTACCTGTCTTCCATAGCTCTTCTTCTGTCTTCCATACCCTTTATTCTTTCTTCCATTACCTGTCTTCCATACCCTTTCTTCCGTCTTTCTACTGTTTTCCACATACCTGTCTTCCATACCCTTTCTTCTGTCTTCCACATACCTGTCTTCCATGCCCTTTCTTCTGTCTTCCACATACCTGTCTTCCATACCCTTTTTTCTGTCTTCCACATACCTGTCTTCCATGCCCTTTCTTCTGTCTTCCATATACCTGTCTTCCATACCCTTTCTTCTGTCTTCCACATACCTGTCTTCCACATACCTGTCTTCCATGCCCTTTCCTCTGTCTTCCATACCCTTTTTTCTGTCTTCCATATACCTGTCTTCCATGCCCTTTACTCTGTCTTCCATAACCTTTCTTCTGTCTTCCACATACCTGTCGTCCATAACCTTTCTTCTGTCTTCCATATACCTGTCTTCCATAGCTCTTCCTCTGTCTTCCATACCCTTTATTCTTCTTTCCATATACTGTCTTCCATACCCTTTATTCTGTCTTTCTTTCTGTCTTCCACATACCTGTCTTCCATACCCTTTCTTCTGTCTTCCATACCTGTCTTCCATGCCCTTTCTTCTGTCTTCTACATACCTGTCTTCCTATCCTATCTTCTGTCTTCCATATCCTTTTCTGTCTTCCATATACCTGTCTTCCATACCCTTTCCTCTGTCTTCCATACCCTTTATTCTGTCTTCCACATACCTGTCTTCCATAACCTTTCCTCTGTCTTCCACATACTTCTTCATAACTTTCTTCCGTCTTCCACATACCTGTCTTCCATACCCTTTCTTCTGTCTTCCACATACCTGTCTTCCATGCCCTTTCCTCTGTCTTCCATACCCTTTTTTCTGTCTTCCATATACCTGTCTTCCATGCCCTTTCTCTGTCTTCCATAACCTTTCTTCCGTCTTCCACATACCTGTCTTCCATACCCTTTCTTCTGTCTTCCAAATACCTGTCTTCCATGCCCTTTCTTCTGTCTTCTACATACCTGTCTTCCATACCCTATCTTCTGTCTTCCATATCCCTTTTTCTGTCTTCCATGTGCCTGTCTTCCATGCCCTTTCTTTTGTCTTCCACATATCTTTCTTCCATACCCTTTCTTCTTTTTTTCCTTCTGTCTTCCACATACCTCTTCCATGCCCTTCTTCTGTCTTCCATATACCTGTCTTCCATACCCTTTCTTCTGTCTTCCATATACCTGTCTTCCATACCCTTTCTTCTGTCTTCCATATACTTGTCTTCCTATACATGTCTTCCATACCCTTTCTTCTGCCTTCCATATACCTGTCTTCCATAGCCCTTCTTCTGTCTTCATACCTCTCCTTCTGTCTTATGTATCAATCTTTCTGTCTTTCCTTCTGTCTTCCATACCCTTTTTCTGTCTTTCATACCCTTCTTTCTTTCTTCCAAACCCCTTCTTTCGTGTTTCCCCAGATTCCATATCTCCTCTTCTGTCTTCCATAACCGCCTTTGTTCTGTCTTCTATCTCCCTCCTGTCTCCCATGTCCTCTTTCTGTCTTCCATACCTCTCCTTCTGTTTTCCTTCTGCTTCATACCATCTTTGCTTTCCTTCTGTCTCCACCTCCTCTCTTCCAGCGCTTCTTCGTCCTCTACCTCTTCTTCTCGATACCTCTGTCTTCCTACCCTCCTTCTGTCTCCATACACCCTTCGTCTCCCACCCCTATTCTAAATATCCCTCTTCTGCTTCTATCTCTCCTTCTGTATCCATACCTCCTCGTCTCCATACCACTCTCCTGTATTCCAAACCCCATGTCTCATCCCTCCGTCTCTACCCTCCTCGTCTTTCGTACCCTTTTCTGTTCTTCGTCTTATACCCTCCTGTTTCCATATCTCTCCTTCTATCTTTTCGCTCTCCATACCTCTTTCGTCTTCATTCTTCCTTCTGTCTTCCATACCTCTTCTGTCTCCATACCCTCCTTCTTCTTTCCCTCCGTCTTCCATACCCCTTCTGTCTTCCTACCTCTTCTCTTCAAACCCTTCTGTCTTCCAAACTCCCGTTCCATATCTCTACTTCTCTTTCCTTCTGTCTCCATACCTCTCTGTCTCATACCTTCATTTTTCTTTCCTCTGTTTCCATACCCCCTCGTATTTAAACCTTCTTCTGTTTCCTACCTCCTTATATTCTTTACTCCCTTCTTCTTTCATATTCCTTCTTCTTCATACCCTCCGTTTCCATAATCTTAAGTCTTCCACCCTCTGTGTTCCAACCTCTCCTGTCTTCTACCCTCCTTTTGTCTCATAGCCTCTTCTGTTTCCATACCTCCTTCTGTCTCCATACCTCCTTTCTTCAAGTCTCCTTCTGTCTTCTACTCTCTCATATCTCGCTTGACCTCCTAGCTTCTTCTGTTTCCATATCCTCTTCTGTCTGCATACCCTTCTTCTTCTGCATACTTCCTTCTGTCCTCCAACCTCTCCTTCTGCCTTCATACCTTCCTTCTGTCTCCAAACCTCTACTTCTGTCCTCCATGCCTCTCTTGTTTTCAATTCCTTTGTCCTCTACCTCCTCTGTCTTGATTCTTCCTTCTGTCTTCGATACTCTCCTTCTTCTTCCATACCTTTCTTTGTTTCATAATCTTCTTCTGTCCTCCATCCTCTCTTTTGTTCCGAACCTCCTTCTGTTTCCATACCTTCCTTCTTCTTCCATACCCTTTCCTGCCTTCATACTTCCTTCTGTTTCCATACCTCTCTTTTTGCAATACTCTCTTCTGTCTCCAACCTCCTTCTTTTCTTCATACCTCTCCTTCTTTTCTTCCAACCTTCCTGTCTTCCATACCCCCCTTGTCTCGAGACCTCCTTCTGTCTTGATCTCTCCTGTTCTCGATACCTCCACTGTCCGCGATACCTCTCTGCTGTTTCATACCTCTCCTCTGCTCCATACCTCCTGTTCCATACCTTCCTTCTGTCCCATACCTCTCCTGCTTTCAACCTCTCCTTCTGTCTCATACTCTCCAATGTCTTCCATACTCTCCTTCTCTACATACCCTCCTTCTGTCCTCCATACCTCTCCTTCTGTCCTGAACTCTTTCTGTCCTCGATACCTCTCCTTCGTCTCGATACTCCCTCTTTCCATACTTTCATTTTTTTCCATCCTCTCCTTCTATCTTCGTTCTGCCCCATACCTGTCCTTTCTTCCATATTCCTTTCTGTCTTTCCTTCTGTCCTCCAACCCTTTCTGTCCCCATACCCTTCCTTCTGTCTTCTACCTCTCCTTCTGTCTCCATACTCTCCTTCTGTCTCCATACTCTCCTTCTGCTTTCCGTCTGTATTCCATACTTCCTTTTGTTCCATACCTCTCTTTTTTTTCTTCCAACCTCCTTCAGTCTTCCATACCTTTCTGTCTTCCATACCTCTCCTTCTGTCTTGCCTTCTGTCTTCCATACCCTCCTTCTGTCTTCCATACCTCTCCCTCTGTCTTCCATACCCTTCTTCTGTCTTCCATGCCCTTCCATCTGTCTTCCATACCCTCCTTCTGTCTTCCATATCTCTCCTTCTGTCCTCCATACGCTTCTTCTGTCTTCCATACCTCTCCTTCTGTCCTCCATACCTCTCCTTCTGTCTTCCATACCTCTCCTTCTGTCTTCCATACCTTTCCTTATGTCTTTCCTTCTGTCCTCCATACTTCTCCTTCTGTCCTCCATACCTCTCCTTCTGTCTTCCATACCTCTCTTTCTGTCCTCCATACCTCTTCTTCTGTTCTCGGTACCTCTCCTTCTTTTCTTTCATACCTCTCCTTCTGTCTTCCATACCTCTCCTTCTGCCTCTATACCTCTCCTTCTGTCCTCGATACCTTCATTCTGTCCTTGATACCTTCCCTTCTGTCCTCCATACCTCTCCTTCTGTTTTCTAGACATCCCCTCCTGACCTCCATACCTCTCCTTCTGTTCGCCATACCGCTCCTTCTGTCTTTCATATCTTTCCTTCTGTCCTGCATACCTCTCCTTCTGTCTTTCCTTCTGTCTTCCATACCTCTCCTTCTGTCTTCCATACCTCTTCTTTTGTCTTCCATACCTCTCATTCTGTCTTCCATACCTCTCCTTCTGTCTTCCATACCCCTCCTTCTGTTTTCTATACCTCTTCTTCTGTCTTCCATAGCTCTCCTTCTGTTGTTCTGTCTTCCATACCCATCCTTCTGTCTTCCATACCTTGCCTTCTGTCTTCCATACCCTCTTTCTGTCTTACATATCCCCCTAATGTCTTTCCTTCTGTCTTCCATACACTTCCTTATGTCTTCCATACCTCTCCTTCTGTCTTCCATACCTCTCCTTCTGTCTTCCATACCTCTTCTTCTGTCTTCCTTACATCTCCTTCTGTCTTCCATACCACTCCTTCCGTCTTCATACCCTCATTCTGTCTACTATTCCTCTCTTCTGTCTTCCATACTCTCCTTCTGTTTTTCTTTTCCATACCTGCCTTCTGTCTTCGATACCTCTTCGTCTTCCATACCCTCTTATGTCTTTCCTTCTGTCTTCCATACATCTCTTAGTCTTCCATACGTAACATCTCCGTCTGCTTCCATACCTCCTTATTTTTTCCTTTGTTTTCATACCTCTCCTTCTGTCTTTCATTCCTTTATGTTTTCCTTCAGTCTTCCATACCTCTCCTTCTGTCTTTCATACTTCCTTTGTCTTCAATACCTCTCTGCTGTCTTCCATATCCGTCTTTCTATATGTCTTCAGTTTTTGTTTTTCCTTCTGTTTCCATACTTTCCTGTCTTCCATACCCTCATTATGTTTTCCTTCTGTCTCAATACTCTCCTTCTGTCTTCAATACTCTCCTTCTCTATTCCATACCTTCTTTTATCTTCCTGCCTCCTTCTGTCTTCCAACCCTCTTTCTGTCTTCCATACCCTCTTATATTTCCTTCATTTTCCATACTTCCTTCTGTCTTCCATAACTCCCATCGTCTTCCATACTCTCTTCTGTCCTCCATAACTCTCCTTCTGTCTTCCATACCTCTCTTTCTGTCTTTCCTTCTGTCTTCCATACCTCTCCTTCTGTCTTCCATACCTCTCCTTATGTCTTCCATACTCTTCTTCTGTCTTCCATGCCCTCCTTCCGTCTTCCTTACCTCTCCTTCTATCTTCCATACCTCTCCTTCTGTCTTCCATACCTCTCCTTCTGTCTTCCTGCCTTCCTTCTGTCCTACATACCTCTCCTTTTCCTTATGCCTTGAACACATCTCCTTCTGTCTCCATACCTCTCCTTCTGTCTCTATACTCTCCTTTGTTCTCCATACCTTCCTTCTGTCTTCCTTCTGTTTCCAAACTTCTCCTTCTGTCTTCCAACTTCTTTCTGTCTTCCATACCTATCATTCTGTCTTCCATACCTCTCCTTCTGTCTTCCATCCTCTCTTCTGTCTTCCATACCTCTCTTCTGTCTTCCATACCTTTCCTTTTGTCTTCTCCTTCTGTCCTCCCTACCACTCCTCTTTTCTGCCATACCTTCCTTCTGTCTTCCATACCTCTCCTTCTACCCTCTATCCTCTCCTTCTGTCTTCGATACTCTCCTTCTGTCCTTGATACCTTCCTTCTCCTCATACCTCTCTTTCAGTCCTCCATGCTTCTTCTGTCTTCAATACTTCTCTTCTGTCTTCCATACCTCCTCCGTCTTCCTTTGTCGTCTTCCCTACCTCTCTTTTGTTTCCTACTCTCCTTCTGCTTCATACTCTGCTTCTCTTCCTTCTGTCTTCCATACTCTCCTTATGTCTTCCATACCTCTCCTTCTGTCTTCATACCATCTTTGGTCTTCATACCTCTCCTGTATTCCATACCTCTCCTTCTGTCTTTCTTCTGTCTCCACCTCCTTGTGCTTCCACACTTTCTTCTGTCTTCCATACTCTCCTTCTGTTTACTGTATCCTCCTACTGTTTCCATGCTTCTTCTGTCTTCTGCCTTCTTCTGTGTTCATACCTCTCCTTCTTCTTCCATATTCTGCTTCTTCTCCATACCTTCCTCTGTTTTGCATACTCCCTTCTGTCTCCATACTTCCCTCTGTTTCCATACCTCCTTCTGTCTTCCATACCTTCTTTGTCCCCATGCTCTCTTCTGTCCTACATTCTTCCTTAGCCTCCTACCTTCCTTCTGTCCTCCATACCTTTGTCCTCATCCTCTCTTCTGTCTTCCATACCCTCTTCTGTCTTCATACCTCTTTTTCCATTCCTTCCTTCTGTCCTCGATACTATCATTCAGTCTTCCTACCTTCCTTCTGTCTTCCATACTCTGCTTCTGTCTTCCATACCTTCCTTTTTCTTCATACCTCTCTTCTGTCTTCCTACCTCCTTCCGTCTCGATACCCTCCTTCTGTCCTCATACCCTCCTTCTGTCTCTCCTCTCTGTTTCATACCTCTCCTTTTGTCTCCATACCTCACCTTCTTCTTCCATACCTCTTTCTGTCTTCCGTATCTTTCTTCTGTCTTCCATACTCTCTTTGTCTCCCATACCTTCCTTCTGTCTCCATACTCTCCCTCGTCTTCCATACCTCTCTTCTTTCCTCCATACCTCTCCTTCTGTCCTACCTCTCTTCTTCTGATCCTTCCCCATTCCTCTCTTTTGTCCATACCTCTCCTTCTGTTTCATACCTCTCCTTCTACCTCCGAATCTCCTTCGTCCGCCATACCTCTCCTGTCTTACATACCTCTCCTTCTGTCTCTACTTTTATCCACATCTCTTTCTGTCTTCGTACCTTCTTCTTCCCTACCTTCCTTTTCTTCATCCTCTGTTCTTTCTTCCATACCTCTTTCACTTTCTTTTCTTCCATACCTCTCTTTCTGTTTCCATACCCTTCCTTCGTTCTATACTCCCCTCTGTCCTCTAACCTCTTTTTCCTTCCAACCTCTCTTCTGTCTTTCCGTTGTCTCACCTACTTTCTTCCTATCTTTTTTCCATACCCTCTTGTCTTCCATACCTTCGTCTCCATACCTTCTTCTTCTTCTGTCTTCCTACCTCTTCTGTCTCTCCTCTCCCTCTGTCTTCCTACCTCCTTCTGTTCTTCCTCCTCTTGTTTCCTCCTTCTCTGTCTTCCATACCTCTTCTGTCTTCCTACTCTCCTCTCTCATACTCTTCTTTCCAACCTCTCATCGTTCCATCCTCCTTCTGTTTCATACCTCTCCTTCTGTCTCCATACCTCTTCTTCTATATTCCTCTCATACCCTCCTTCTGTCTTCCATACCTCCTCTTTTCCATACCTTCCTTCTTCTCAATACCCTCCTTCTTTTCCTTCTCTCTTTCTGTCCATACCTCTCCTTCTTCTCCATACCTCTCCTTCGTCTTCCTTCCTTCTTTTCTTCCATACCTTCCTTCTGTCTCTACTTCTTCCTTATACCTCTTCTGTTTCATACCTCTCCTTCTGTCTTATACCTCCTTCTGTCTCATACTCCCTTCTGTTTCCATACTCTCTTCTGTTTCTAACCCTCTTCCTCCTCTCTTCTTCCATACCCTTTTTCTTCCTCTCTCGTCTCCATAACCCTCTCCTTTTTTGTCTTCCATATCTCCTTTTCTCATCTCTTTTGTCCTCCATACCTCTCCTGTCTCCATACCTCTTCTTTGTCTCGTACCTTCTTCTTCTATACCTCTCTTTCTGCTCCTACTTCTTCTGTCTTCCATACCCTCCTTCTGTCTTCCTTGACCTCTCCCTTCTGTCTCATTCCCTTCCTTTCTTTTTCTTCCATACCTCTTCTGTCTTCCATACTTCCTTCTGCTTCCATACTTTCTTTGTTTCCTTCCCTCCTTTGTCTTCCTACCTTTCTTTGTCTTCCATACCTCTCTCTGTCTTCCATACCTTCTTCTCTCCTACCTCCTTCTCTTCATACCCTCTCCTGTCTTCATACCTCTCTTCTGTCTTCCATACCTCTCCTTCTTCCATACCTTCTCCTTCTCCCCTTCTTCATACCCCTCTGTTCTACCTCCATCGCTTCTTCTGTCTTCATATTTCCTTCTGTTTCATACTCTACTCTGTCTTCCATACCTCCTTCTGTCTCCCACCTCTCTTTCTACTTCTCTGTCCTTCTCTCTTTCTGTCCATACCTCTTCTCTCTTCAACCTCTTTGTCTCCTCTTCTCTTCTTCTCTTCTTTCCATACTCTTCCTCCTCTTCTTTTTTCTCATACTTCTCCTTCTGTCCTCATACCTTTCTTTGCCTCTCTCCTTTGTCCTCGATACCTCTCCTTCTGTCTTATACCTCTCCTTCTGCCTCCATACCTCCTTCTGTCCTCCATACCTCTCCTTCTTTTCTCATACCTCTCCTTCTGTCTTCCATACTCTCCTTCTGTCTCATACTCTCCTTTTCTCTCCTCTCCATCGTACATCTCCTCTTCTTTTCATACCTCTCTTCTGTCTCCATACTCTCCTTCCGTCCTCCTACTCTCCTTCTTTCTTCAATACTTCCTTCGTCATCTACCTTCTTCTGCCCTCTATACTCTCTTGTGTCTCGATACCTCTCCTTCTGTCCTGATACCTCTCCTTCTGACTCCATACCTTCCTTTGTCTCATACCTTCTTCTTTCTTCCTTCTCCTTCTGTCTTCCATACTCTCCTTCTGCCCTCTATACCTCTCCTTCTGTCCATACCTCTCTTCTGTCTTGATACCTCTTTTCTTCTCCATACTCTCCTTCTGTCCTCCATACTCACCTTTTGTTCCAAATCTCCTTCTGTCTTCCATACTTCTTTCTGTCTCCATACCTCTCCTTCTGTCCTCGTACCTCTCTTTTCTTCAATACCTCTCTTCTGTCCTCATACTCTCCTTCTGTTCTCCATACCTTCCTTTGTCCTCCATACCTCTCCTTCTTTTCTTCATACATCTCTTCTGTTCCTCCCTTTCCCTTACCTCTCTTCTGTCCTTGATACCTCTCCTTCTGTCCTTGACTCTCCTTCTTCCTCGATACCTCTCTTTCGTCCTCCATACCTCTTCTTGGTCTTCAATACCTCTCCTTCTGTCTCCATACCCTCTCCTGTCTTCCATATCTCTTCTGTCTTCATCCTCTCCTTCTTTCCTACCTCTCCTTCTGTCTTCCATACCTCTGCTTCTGTCTTTCCTTCTTTCCAACCTCTCTTTTGTCTTCCATACCTCTCCTTCTGTCTTCATACCTCCTTTGTCTTCCTACCTCTCCTGTTTTCCATACCTCCTTCTGTCTTTCCTTTTCTTCCATACCTCTCCTTCTGTCTTCCATACCTTCTTTCTGTCTTCCTGCCTCCTCTGTCTTCCATGCCCTTTCCTTCTGTCTTCCATCCTTCCTTCTGTCTTCATACCCTCTTCTGTCTTCCATACCTCCCTTCTGTCCGCCTACTTTCTTCATACCTCACCTTCTGTCTTCCATACCTCTCCTTCTGTCCTCCATCCCTCTTCTGTCCTTACATACCCTCCTTCTGTCCTCCATACTTCTCCTTCTGTCTCCATACCTCTCCTTCTGTCTTCCATACCCTTCCTTCTGTCTTCCATACTCTCCCTTTTCTACTTATGCTACCTTCTTCCTCAATCTATCATTCTGTTTCCCTACCTCTCCTTCTCTCTTTCATACCTTCTTCTTCTCTCTACCTCCTCCTTCTTCCATCACCTTCCTTCTTCCTTGATACTCTCCTTCTGTCTTCCATACCTCTCCTTCTGTCTCCATACTCTCCTTCTGTCCTCCATTCCTCTCCTTCTGTCCTCCATACCTCACCTTTGTCTTCCATACTCTTTTCTGTCTTCCGTCCTCCTTCTGTTCCATACCTCTCCTTCTGTCTTCTTACCTCCTTCTGTCCTTTCCCTACCTCTCCTTCTGTCTTCCATACCTCTCCTTCTTTTCTTCATACCTCTCTTCTGTCTTCCATACCTCTCCTTCTGCCCTCCATACCTCTCCTTCTGTTCTCTATCTCTCTCTTCTGTCCTTGATACCTCTCCTGTCTCGATTCTTCACTTTCTTCCGCATACCCTCCTTCTGTTTCATACCTTCCTTCTGTCTTACATACCTCTTTCCCGTCTTCCATACCTATCTTCCTTCTGTCCTCGATACACTCCTTCTGTCTTACATACCTCTCCTTCTGTCTTCCACCTCTCCTTCTTCTTCATACCTCTTCTTCTGTCTTCCATTTCATCTCCTTCTGTCCTTTCCCTACCATCCTTTCGTCTTCGATACCTCTTCTGTCCCCGATACCTCTCCTTTGTCTTCCATACCTCTCCTTCTGTTTTTCCTTCTGTCTTCCATACCTCGCCTTCTTCTTCGATACCTTCTTTCGTCTCCATACCTCTTATGTCTTTCCTTCTTCTTCCATACATCTCCTTATGTCTTCCATACCTTACTCTCGTCTGTCTTCCATACCCTCCCTTATTTTCCTTCTGTTTCCATACCTCTCCTTTGTTTCCATACCTCTTTCTGTTTTCCTTCAGTCTTCCATACCTCTCTTCTGTCTTTCATACCTTCTCCTTTTGTCCCTTTAATACCCACCTCTGTCTTCCATATCCTCTTTCTATATGTCTCTCAGTACCCTCCTTTGTTTTTCCTTCTGTTTCCATACCTTTCCTTGTCTTCCATACCCTCTTATGTTTTTACTTCTGTCTTCAATACCTCTCCTTCTGTCTTCAATACCTCTCACTTTCTATTCCATACCTTCTTTTATCTTCCATGCCTCTCCTTCTGTCTTCCAGACCCTCTTTCTGTCTTCCATACCCTCCTTATATTTTCCTTCTATTTTCCATACCTCTCCTTCTGTCTTCCATAACTCTCCATCTGTCTTCCATACCTCTCCTTCTGCCCTCCATAACTCTCCTTCTGTCTTCCATACCTCTCTTTCTGTCTTTCCTTCTGTTTCCATACCTCTCCTTCTGTCTTCCATACCTCTCCTTTGTCTTCCATACCTCTCTTCTGTCTCCATGACCTCTCCTTCCGTCTTCCTTACCTCTCCTTCTATCTTCCATACCTCTCCTTCTGTCTTCCATACCTCTCCTTCTGTCTTCCATGCCTCTCCTTCTGTCCTACATACCTCTCCTTTTCCTTATGTCTTGAACACATCTCCTTCTGTCTTCCATACCTCTCCTTCTGTCCTCTATACTCTCCTTCTGTTCTCCATACCTCTCCTTCTGTCCTTCCTTCTGTTTTCCATACTTCTCCTTCTGTCTTCCATACTTCTCTTTCTGTCTTCCATACCTTTCATTCTGTCTTCCATACCTCTCCTTCTGTCTTCCATCCCTCCTTCTGTCTCTTCCCCCTTCCCGTCTTCCATACTCTTTTTTTCCCTTTTGTCTTCCATACCTCTCCTTCGTCTTCCATACCTCTCTTCGTCTTCCATCCTCTCCTTTCCGCTTCCTGACTCTCCTTCCTACTTCCATACTTCCCTTCTGTCTTCCATACCTCCCTTTTTCCTTTATCCTCTCCTTCAGTCCTCCCTCCTTCTCCCTTTTTCCTTTGTCTTACAAACCTCCTCCCGTCTTCCATACTTTTCCCTCTTTTTGTCCTCCATACTCTCCTTCTGTTCTCCATACCTCTCCTTCTGTCCCTTTCCCCTTCTGTTTTTCCATACTTTTCCTTCTGTCTTCCATAACTCTCCTTCTGTCTTCATACCTTCCTTCTCTCCTCCATACTCTCCTTTCTCTCCATACCTCTCCTTCTCTCTTCATTTCTCTCTTTCGCCTCCATACTCTCCTTCGTTCTCCTACCTTCTTCTTCCTCAACCTCTCCTTCTTCCTCTGCACCTCTCCTTCATTTTCATACCTCTCTTCTGTCTCATACCTCTCCTTCTGTCTCGTACCTCTACTTCTCCTTCATACCTCTCTCTGCTTCTTCCTACTTTCTTCTTCTGTCTTCTACTCTTGTTGTCTTCTACCTCCCTTTGTCTTCCATACTGTCTTTTGTCCTCTACCTTATGTCTCGATACCCTCCTTCTCTCTTCTACTCTCTTTGTCCTCCATACTCTCCTTCTGCCATCCTCTCTCCTCCTTATACCTCTCTTCTTCTCCATACTTCTCTTTGTTTCCATACTTCCTTCTGCCCTCTACTCTCCTCTGTCCCGATACTTCCTTTGTCTTTGATACCTCCTTCTTCCTCTACCTTCCTTGTCTCTGCACCTCTCCTTCATTTCAACCTCTCCTTTTGTTCCATACCTTCCTTCGCCTCTATACTTCCTTCTGTCGACTCTCTTTTCCTCGATACTTACTTTCTCTTCCATACTCTCCTCTGCTTCATTCCTTACTTTGTCTTTCTTCGTCTTCCATACCTCTGTTGTCTTCCATATCTCTTCTGTCTTCCTACTCTCTTCTCTCCCTACCTCTCCTTCTCTCTCCTCCTTTTCTTCTCCATACTTCCTTCTGTCTCATCCTCCCTTCCGTCCTCTAACCTCTCCTTCTTTTCTGCCATTCTCCTTCTGTCTTCATACCTTCCTCTGCCTCTCAGTCCTTCTGTCCGATACTCCTTCTGCCTTGTACCTTCCTCTTCCTCCATACCTCTCCTTTTCCTCCATACTCTCTTTTTTTTCCTACTCCTTCTGGTTCAACCCTCTTCGTCCTCTATACTCTCTTCTGTCTCGAACTCCCTTCTCTTTACACCTCTTTCTGTTTCATACCTTCTTTCTGCCTCTACTCTCTTTGTCCTCCAACTTTTTTTTTTCTTCTCTGCTTCTGTTTCATACTCTCCTTATCTTCTCTACTCTCTCTGTCCTCCATACTCCTTCTGTCCTCCATACCTTCTCTCCTCGATACTCTCTTTCTGTCCTCCATACCCTTCTTCTGTCTTCCTACTCTCTTCTGTCTTCCATACTCCTCCTGTCTTCATATCCTTTGTTGACTTCCTACTCTCTTCTGTCTCATCCTGCTTCTTCTTTCCTTCTTCTCCTACCTCTGTCCTCATACCTCTCTTGTCTTCATACCATCCTTTGTCTTCCATACCCTCCTCCTGTCTTCCATACCTCTCCTTCTGTCTTTTCTTCTGTCTTCCATACCTCTCCTTCTGTGTTCCATACCTCTCCGTCTGTCTTCGTACCCTCCTGTCTTCATGCCCTTCCTTCTGTCTTGCATACCTCTCCTTCTGTCTTCCATACCTCTCCTTCTGTCCTCCATACCTCTACTTCTGTCTTCCATACCCTTCCTTCTGTCTTCCATACCTCTCCTTTTGTCCTCTATGCCTCTCCTTCTATCCTCGATACCTATCATTCTGTCTTCCATACCCTTCCTTCTGTCTTCCATACCTCTCCTTCTGTCTTCCGTACCCTCCTGTCTTCCATGTCCTTCCTTCTGTCTTCCATGCCCTACCTTCTGTCTTGCATACCTCTCCTTCTCTCTTCCATACCTTTCCTTCTGTCCTCCATACCTCTCCTTCTGTCTTCCATACCTCACCTTTTGTCTTCCATACCTCTCCTGTCTCCATGCCTCTCCTTTGTCATCATACCTCTTCTTCTGTCCTCCATACCTCTCCTTCTGTCCTCCATACCTCTCCTTCGCTTCCATACCTCTCCTTTTGTCCTCTATGCCTCTCCTTCGTCCTCGTTCTATCATTCTGTCTTCCATACCTCTCCTTCTGTCTTCCATACCTCTCCTTCTGTCCTCCATACGTCTCCCTCTGTCCTCTATACCTCTCATTTTTTTCTTCCATACCTCTCCTTCTATCTTCCATACCTCTCCTTCTGTCCTCCATACCTCTCCTTCTGTCCTCGATACCTCTCCTTCTGTTTTCCATACCTCTCCTTCTGTCCTCCATACCTCTCCTTCTGTCTGCCATACCTCTCCTTCTGTCTTCCATTCCTCTCCTTCTGTCCTCCATACCTCTCCTTCTGTCTTCCATACCTCACTTTCTGTCTTCCGTACCTCTCATTCTGTCTTCCATACTCTCCTTCTATGTTTCCTTCTGTCTTCCATACTTCTTCTGTTTTCCATACCTCTCCTTCTGTTTTCCATACCTCTCCTTCTGTCCTCCATACCTCTCCTACTGTCCGCTATACCTCTCCTTCTGTCTTCCATAGCTCTCCTTCTGTCTTCATACCTCTCTTTCTGTCTCCGTACCTCTCTTCTGTCTTCCATACCTCTCCTTCTGTCTCCATACGTCTCTCTGTCTCTATACCTCTCATTTTTTCTTCCATACCTCTCCTCTATCTTCCATACCTCTCCTTCTGTCCTCCATACCTCTCCTTCTGTCCTCGATACCTCTCCTTCTGTTTCCATACCTCTCCTTCTGTCCTCCATACCTCTCCTTCTGTCTGCCATACCTCTCCTTGTCTTCCTTCCTCTCCTTCTGTCCTCATACCTCTCCTTCTGTCTTCCATACCTACTTCTGTCTTCCGTACCTTCTTCTGTCTTCCATACCTCTCCTTCTATGTTTCCTTCTGCTCATACTTCTTCTGTTTCCATACCTCTCCTTCTGTTTTCCATACCTCTCCTTCTGTCTCCATACCTCTCCTACTGTCGCTTACCTTCCTTCTGTCTTCCATACTCTCCTTCTGTCTTCCATACCTCTCTTCTGTCTTCGTACCTCTCCTCTGTCTTCCATACCTCCTTCTAGTTTCCTTCTGTCTTCCATACCTCTCCTTCTGTCTTCCATACCCTCCATCTTTCATCGTCCTTCTTTCTTCCTCTATACCTCTCCTTCTGTCTTTCCCTCCTCCCATACCTCTCCTTTTGTCTTCCATACTCTCCTTTGTCTTCCATACCTCTCCTTCTGTCTCTACTGCCTTCTGTCTTTCCCTTCTGTCTCCATACTCTCCTTCTGTCTTCCATACCCTCCTTCTGTCTTTCCTTTCCTCCTACCTTCTTCTGTCTCCTTCTCTTCTGTCCTCCATACCTCTCCTTCTGTCTTCCATACCTCTACTTCTGTCCTCCATACCTCTCCTTCTGTCCTCCATACCTCTCCTTCTGTCCTCATACTCTCCTTCTGTCCTCCATGAACCTCCCCTCTGTCTTCCATACCTCTCCCTTTGTCTTCCATAGCCCTCCTTCTGTCTTCCTTACCCTCCTTTGTCTTCCATACCCTCTCCTTCTTCCGATACCTCTTCTATCTTTCCCTCTGTCTTCCATACCTCTCTTCTGTCTCCATACTCTCCTTCTGTCTCCATGCCCTCCTTCTGTCTTCCATACCCTCCTTCTGTCTTCCATTACTCTCTTCTTCTTCTATACCTCTCCTTCTGTCTCCATACCTCTCCTTCTGTCCCTGATACCTCTCCTTCTGTCCATACCTTCCTTCTGTCCTCCATACCTCTCCTTCTGTCTTCCATACCTCCTTCTGTCTCCATACCTTCCTTCTGTCTTTCCATACCTCTCCTTCTGTCTTCCATACCTCCTTCTGTCTTCCTACTCTCTTCTGTCTTCCATACTCCTCCTTCTATGTCTTCCATAGCTGTCTTCCATCCTTCTTCGTCCTCCATACCTCTCCTTCTGTTCCTACCTCCTCTTCTGTCTTCATACCTCTCTTCTGTCCTCATACCTACATTCTGTCTTCCATACCTTCCTTCTGTCTTCCATACCTCTCTTCTGTCTTCCACTCCTTCTGTCTTCCATACCTCTCCTTCTGTCCTTCCATACCTCTCCCTCTGTCTTCCATACCTTCCTTTTCTTCCATACCCTTACTTCCTCTTCCATACCTTCCTTCTATCTTCCATACCCTCCTTCTGTCCTCAGTACTCATACCCTACTTTGCCTCCATTATCCCTTCGGTACCAATCTATACAACTGCTTTCTTTGCCAAGACTTCTCCTTCTGTCTCTCCAATTACCATCTCTATGATCCCTCTATAGTTCCTTCTGTTTCGATACACTCCTTTCTGTCTTTATTACCTCTATTTCTGTCTCCATAACCTCTCTTTTAGTCTATCCATACCTCTCCTTCTTTTTCCATATACTCTCCTTCTGTTTCATACCCTGTCTGTCTTGCCTATACTCTATCCTACTGTCGCTTCGATACCTCTCCTTGTTCCTTAATAGCCTCTTTCTGTTTCCATACCTCTCTTCTGTCTCAGTACCTCTCCTTCTGTCTCATACCTCTCTTCTTCTTGTCTTCCATACTCTCCTTCTGTCTTCCATACCTCTCCTTTGCTCTCTCACCTCTCCTCCTGTCCTCCTATACCTCTCCTTTGTCTCTCATTCCTCTCTCTCCGATACCTCTCTTTCTGTCTCCATACCTCTTCTTTTCTTTCCATACCTCTCCTTCTGTCTTCATACCCTCCTCTGTCTTCCATATCCTTTGTTCGACTTCCATACCTCTCCTTCTGTCTTCCATACCTCTCTCTTCTTTCCTTCTGTCTCCATACCTTTCTTTTGTCTCCATACTCTCCTTCTGTCTCCATACCATCCTTTGTCTTCCATACCTCTACTTCTGTCTTCCATACCTCTCCTTCTGTCTATATTCTTCTGTCTTCATACCTCTCCTTCTGTGTTCCATACCTCTCCGTCTGTCTTCGTACCCTCCTTGTCTTCCATGCCCTTCCTTCTGTCTTCCATACCTCCTTTGTCTCCTATCCTCTCCTGTCTGTCCATCCTCTCTATCTTTTCTGTCTTCCATACCCTTCCTTCTGTCTTCCATACCTCTCCTTCTGTCTTCCGTACCCTCCTGTCTTCCATGTCCTTCCTTCTGTCTTCCATGCTCTACTTTGTCTTCATACCTCTCCTTCTTCTTCCATACCTCTCCTTCTGTCCCCATACCTCTCCTTCTGTCTTCCATACCTCCCTTTTGTCTTCCATCCTTCCTTCTTCTTCCATGCCTCTCCTTCTTTTCTTTCATACCTCTTCTTCTGTCTTCCATACCTCTCCTTCTGCCTCCATACCTCTCCTTCTGTCCTTCCATACCTCTCCTTCTGTTTCATATTCTCCTTCTGTCCTTTGATACCTCTCCTGTCCTTTTGATTCCTTCCCTTTCTTGTCCGCTACCT
>CM054163.1:27816629-27876629 GCA_028751875.1 Rapana venosa
ATTCAGAAATAACCGTTGTTGTTGTTTTTTTAAAGGTTGGTCCCAGAGCACAATGCCCTCTCTCTCTCTCTCTCTCTCTCTCTCTCTTTCTTTCTTCCTCTCTCTCTCTGTCCAATTCAAAAGAAACGTATAAGAAATCTTCTCCCTTAGAAAACAGAAAGAAAGAAAGAAAGAAGCACGTGGGCGGGCTGTGAACCAATCAATAGTTCTGTTACATCATCCTCCACCACCACCACCTCCCTCCCGTCCACGTGAGGCTGTGAGCCAATCACAACACAGAAGACAGCAAAGGCTTTTCTTGGATTTCGCCCCAACTTGTCGCCAAGACCAATATTTATCACTGGAAGAGAGAGAGAGAGAGAGAGAGAGAGAGCTCGCGGAACAGGTCAAGGGAGCAAACTGCACAGTACTGGGCCAAGAGATGGGAATTGCTGAAACGGTTGCTTCCCTTGCACTGTAGTTGCGTGGGATTTTCGTTTTCTTTTCATGGAGGTTTTTTCCCTTTAACATTTTCATCCCCGTAGCTGGTCTCTCTGACGTAGTCCTAGACTCACACACACACACACAACATACACACACACACACACACTTTATCTATATATATATGTAGAGAGTCCTAATCAGGAATTCTTTAGGTAGCCACCCCGATTCCCAGCACCATCCAATCCGGCACCAGAAATGGGATCCTAAACTTATCCTATTGTCTTTAGTATCCCTAAAGAGGATTAGGGCTCGCCTACTAATGGGCTGGGGGTGATAAAGGGGGGATAGGAAGAGGATAGAAGAAAATAGAAATGAAATATAAAAGGGAGACAGTAAATAGTAGTGAAAATTATTACCTCAACTCACTCAGCAATCACACTGAAACACTATGAATGTGAGGAACAACAACATTCATTCAATGTAATCCTTCAGGCCAAGCAAGTTGGGTTCACAAATTTATTCTACTACTACTACTACTACTACTACTACTACTAAACTACAATCACACACATCACCAATTGTATTACAAATACAATTAAAAACACAAACTATTCTGTTAATTATTTTGTCCAGTCCTCACTACACAACCAATCATGGATCATCTCAGGTCACAGATCAAAAGATTCACAACTGAAAGATAAACGATGATAACGATGGACCGATGCTACCGATGTTACGGTGAGACGATATGATGAACTGATGTTCCTTAATGGGGAACATCATCGTCTTTACCCTTCCACCCTCTGGGAGGAAAATAGAAAAGGCGGCAATTTAAACCCAAGGGAAATAATTCACCGGTAGAAAATTACCCTTGTAGTAGCCTAAATTGGAATTATTTTCCTTGCTAGGCTTAGTAACAATCCTCACAAAGCACTCTTCTGTGAGAGTTGTTACACACACCCTTGCAGGAAAATGTTGCTATCTTTTTTCCCCAAAAAGTATCAACATTTAAAAACAAACAGACTTAACCCCCTCTGAAGACAAAAATGAATGTCCTCAACTTGAACAAAGATGTATACATACCCAATGTGAGCTATGTACCAAAATGCAACCTAAAAATTCCTCCAAGGCAAAAAATCTCTAAGGCCTCCACTTGATCCTGATTGTGTATTTAAAGACATACCCGTCCAATCTAATTTGGACACTGGACAAAAACCTTAAACACAAACATTCTACATCTTCAAAAATATAGAAACATGAACCCTGAAATACATGCAAAAACAAGTCAGACACTGGACTCAAAAATGCAAAACACAAAAACATTCATGTTTTCAAACATTAGAAAAACATGAACCTCAGCAATAAACCGTGTAGGCTCACAATGCTACACCCTGCAAATATGCAGCAAATGACATTCAGAAAAAACTACAAAACATCCAAAAGCATATTTGTGGTTGTTGACCTTTGCCTATCTGTTCTGGCAACTGTTCAGGTTGCACAGGAGCAAAACCACACCTGTTGGTCAGGTCAGGAGTTTTAACACTTACGGGTTCTCCCTTTAAGACAGATCTCCTTGGTGCAGGCACTGGCTTCCATTCCGACTTCTCAGGAGTGGAGTTTTCAGGGCCAGGCCTACACACACTATCCAAACGACTCCTCTGAACTTTCCAAATTATTGTGGGGGCCATCTCTCAAGGCATCCCACCGGCTGTTGGGGAGAGGCTTGGAACAATCAGCCCCTTGACCATAGCCACTTCTTTCCTGCTTGTAAGGAAAATTGCTTGGACTGTCTTTTCCTCTACACCATTTCCTTCTGAAATGATGAGGAAAACTACTATTCCTATTACGATGGTTGCTCCCGGAGCTACCATCCCTAGCTTCTACTTCTTTGCTAGGCACTTTCCGAACACCTCCCTGACCACTAGCACAACTTCGCCGATGTGGCGGTATGTAACGGCCGGGATTGTTCCTGTGGGAGGACTCTTCAGGTTTTACAGAAAACCCTTGCTGACTAGCACCCTTATCATCTACTCCAGTAGACTTCATCTTTTTCTGCCTTGCTGACCGTGACTGGACTGGGCAATCACGGACAAGATGGCCACCACTTTTGCATCATTAGCAGGGAGCGTTCAGCTTCTGTGACTTAGAGTGGCCTCCGAGTCTCTCTGCCACCATGCCTGCCAACTCCTTATAGTTGATGGCCTCCTGCGTGTGTTCCTGATGTGTCCGGCCCGCCACAGCCCGCACAGATGGCACTGAGGATGATACCTCTACCTGCCTGACTGACTTCAACAGTGAAGTCAAATCAGGCGACGCAGAACCTGGTCTGCCGAACTGAAACTTCAGTTCCCAAGCCATCATGGGCTCCAACATCATCAAACCATTCATGAAAACAAAATAGACATTCCTGGCACAATCATCATAAGAATACAAATCATTCTTATTCAAGTTAACGAAACTCATCCAAACACATGTCAGGAAGATGGGCTGTCACTTCTGTCCATCTTCATTTTCAAGAACTCAGCCAGCCGTTCCACAGGGGTCTTGACGCAGCCGAAGACATCGCTTAGTCGGCTGACAATGTCCCTGGCAGAGGAGCAGGACTTGGCAATCTCCCATGCCACACCTCGAAGACTCTGTCGAACGCTGGCCAAAACATCGGAGGGAGAAGCGTTCCCTCTCATCAGCACGTCGACTTGCTCCTCCCACTGAGCGAAGTCGACCTCTCACCGCCTGTTGATCCCGATCCAGTGAAGACGCCAAGTGGTGCCAAAGGGGTAGGTGGCATCACGTTGACCTGGATCTTGGTCTGCAGCAGGGCCGTCACCTTGTCGACCGTCTCCATCAACAGGCCGTTCCCATCCTCCAGAGCAGCGATTCTTGCCCGTAGTCGCTTCATCTCTTCCATCATATTGCTCATCTCTGATCCTTCACTTCGACTTCCCATGATCTTAACTGTGTGAGGTACTGGACTTACAATTAAAACACTCAAATTTCTTTTATAAAATTTTCTCTTCTTTCTTCTTGGAATTAAAAAAATTCCTACAAACCAAAACTTCATGTCAGTTGAGTTAGCAAAAATAAATTTAGCTAACAACCAACACAAATATTTTATACCAGAGCAAACATTTTTTGCTCTCAGCAAAATTCCAATTTTGCTAATTCACTTTCCAAAATTTCACTTCCAGCGAAAATTTAATACTCTCTCAAAATTATTTCCCTTATAAGCTTCCGCCAGTGAAATTTAAAGTTTCACTAGGCTAACTGCCACAGTCTCAGTGGAGTTTCAATTTTACCATTAACTAGAAATTCACTCCCTAGCCCCACATTGGGCGCCAAAAGTGTAGAGATGTCCTAATCAGGAATTCTTTAGGTAGCCACCCCGATTCCCAGCACCATCCAATCCGGCACCAGAAAAGGGATCCTAAACTTATCCTATTGTCTTTAGTATCCCTAAAGAGGATTAGGGCTCGCCTACTAATGGGCTGGGGTGATAAAGGGGGGATAGGAAGAGGATAGAAGAAATATAGAAAAGAATTATAAAAGGGAGACAATAAGTAGTAGTGAAAATTATTACCTCAACTCACTCAGCAATCACACTGAAACACTATGAATGTGAGGAACAACAACATTCATTCAATGTAATCCTTCAGGCCAAGCAAGTTGGGTTCACAAATTTATTCTACTACTACTACTAAACTACAATCACACACATCACCAATTGTATTACAAATACAATTAAAAACACAAACTATTCTGTTAATTATTTTGTCCAGTCCTCGTAGCCAAAAAATAGTGTGTCACAGTTTTGTTGAGATGTGAAAATGACGGAACTCTTCTGTGAGAGTTGTTACATATAATAGAAAATAGCGAAGTAAATGAGAATTTAGTTTACAGCTATGTTCTAATGTTTCCATGAAGGTCTTGGGAGGCTTTGCGTGTGTGTGTGTGTACGCGCGTGTGTTTTATTAATTAATTTATTTGTTTATTTCGAGGATTCTGGAATAAGCACTCGTGTGCTTTTTTACTCCAATCCCCGTGTAAATTTTATTGTTTTCTCATATTCTTTTACTTTGATGATAATGTAATAAGCACTCGTGCGCTTTTTTACACCCAGTCCCCGAGTGTATGCAGCTTTGTCAATTTTGTCATCCAATCCCACCGGCACACAATGGCCTACTCTTCCAAAAAGCGGAACGGATTTTACCGTGTGTGCAAGGTGTTCTGCGTGCGTTCGCACACGGGACCTCGATTTATAGTCTCCTCCGATTTGGGGAGGGAAGGGAGGAGGGAGTCGGCACTGATGTTAACTCTAGAGCAAAAATCCTCTTGAAGGAGATTTGAACCCGGGTCAGCAGATCACGAGCGCAGTGCGCATCACTCTAACCACCAGGCTATCCAATCCCATCCCATCCCATCCTTCTATGTGTGTGTGTGTGTGTGTGTGTGTGTGTGTGTGCGTGCGTGCGTGCGTGCGTGCGTGCGTGCGTGCGTGCGTGCGTGCGTGTGTGTGTGCACGCATAGGTAAGTGCATACATATTTGTATGTATGTATGAAAGTGGGTGTTCGGGTTTTCTTTTTCCGGGGGGGGGGGGGGGGGGGGGCTGAAGGGGTTACCTAAGTTTGTGTTCTTCTTCTTCTTCAAATAAATAATTGTTTTATAGTACTAGAAAACGGACTCGCCAAGAACAGGTCAAGGGAGCAAACTTCACCTGAGTAGGACAGAAATGCTTACAAGGATTAGTTCTCTTGTTCCAATGTCGTCTATCAGGGCCCTACGTCAAAATAATGGAAAAGTCAGTTCATGGGATAGTCTAGGGTTTGCTTTTCTTTATTTCCTTTTTTTTTTTTAAAGGTTTGAATGAAAATTTCTGAAGCCCATTGGGTGCTTGTGTTTGAATAGTAGTGGTGGTTGGGGTTTTGTTTCTTTTTTATGGTTTAAATTATTTTCTGTTTTTGTTTAGTATTTGGTTTTGGGGAGCATATATATATTACATGTGTGTGTGTGTGTGTGTGTGTTGGGTTTTTTACTTTTATTTTTATTTTATTTTATTCTTTTATATCGAGGATAATGCAATAAGCACTCATGTGCTTTTTTTATATCTGTGTGTGCGTGCGTGCGTGCGTGCGTGCGTGCGTGTGTGTGTGTGTGTGTGTGTTGAATAGTTGTCTGTATTTTAGAATTTGATATTTCTTTGTGCATTGTTTATCATTTTGTCTGGGTTTCTTTTTCCCTGATGTTTCATTCGTGTTCATTTTCTATACATTTCCCCGTGGGGGGGGGGGGGGCAGTATAAATAGTACCCCCACCTTCTGGAAATTCTGTGCTTGGAATTCCCTCTTTTCTATCCCTCTCTTTGTTTCTGCCTTGTTCCTTTTCTTCTCGTCACCTCCTTCTCGTCTATTTTCTGCCTTCTTGGTCCATTCTCCTGCCCTCTTTTTTCCCCCCAAAGACTTAAGAGATTTTTTCTCCCATGCTGAAGTCGAATGTGCTGGGCCTAACTTGTCAGGCGCTTAACGGCAGCGCAAAGCATTTTTGCTCTTATGACAGACAACGATAGTTGCTGACTGAGCGTTCGACGACGTCGTCGACGCCGAAAAAGAAGAAGAAGAAGAAGATTATATATATATATATATATATATATATATATATATATATATATATATATATATATATTTTAGGATGTATGTGCTTACAAGAACAAACTGTCATAGATCTTCATCCTTGTGTAAACTCTCTCTCTGTTTTTGCCGCTGTCTCTATCTGGCTGTCTCTGTCTCTCCCTTTGTGGGTTTTGTTGTTTTTGTTTGGGGTTGTGTTGTTGTTTGTTGTTGTTTTTGTTTTTTTGGGGGGAGGGGGTTGTTTTTTATGTGTTTTGTGCTTTTTCGTTTGGTTTGTTGTTTTCTTTCCTTTCATGACAGTCACCTCTCTCTCTCTCTCTCTCTCTAACACACACACAACGTGATAGGTTGTGAACAATTGTGCTTCAACATATATATCAACACATTCAGCACCCTCTCTTTACTTTGTATTTATTTATTTATTCTTTTATTTCGAGGATAATGGAAATAAGCATTCATGTGCTTTTTCACATCCAGCCCCCGTGTGTATGCGGTTTTGTGAATTCTGTCATTCATTCCCACTGGCACACAATGGCCTACTCTTCAAAAAAGTGGAACGGGTTTTAACGTGTGCACAAGATGTTCTGCGTGCGTTCGCACACGCGACCTCGGTTTATAGTCTCATCCGAAGGACTTTTAGAGGGAGTGGAGTTGGTACTGATGTTAACTCCAGGAAAAAAAATCCTCATGAACGAGATTCGAACCCGGGTCAGCAGATTGCGAGCGCAATGCGCATCACTCTGTAACCACCAGGCTATCCCGTCCCTGTAATTCAACATGTGTATAAATCAACACATTCAGTAGGATCAATAATTATGTACTTCATCTTATCATGACTGACCCACACTGACATCATTATGTTTCAGTCTGTGTCCACTATCAACACCAACCACACGATCGTCGCCATGTTTCAAGATGGACGTCAACCTGCAACAGACATTCTTTTTCTCTCCCTGTGACCTTGACTTGTAGGTGACCTCACGTGCCAAAGGTCAAGGTAAGGTCACCATTATGTGCTTAGATTTAAAAACCCTCAAATTTTCCCTTTTATCTAAACCAGTAGGCCCTATTACCCTTAAAAAGTGATGGATGGTTGTGAAGTAAAATTGCTTATCAATTTCAGATTGCATAATATTGGTGGGTTGGGTTTTTTGTTGTTTTTTAATATAAAGCTCCAATCTGACAAGTTTTCACTCTAGAACAAAATCAATGTGATGATTTACTTGTTCAGGATTTCTGATTGAGAAGGTAGACATTTGAATGTAAGTGTGCGTGCGTGCGTGTGTGTGTAGGGGGTAAGGGAAGAAAGCAGCTTTCAGATTCGCGTGTGTGTGTGTGTGTGCGTGTGTATGTGTGTAGGGAGGGGGTGGGAGAGGGAAGGGAGAAGCAGATTTTAGTGGAAGTAAGGTGGAGGTGGGGGGTGGATGAGACAACACATTATTTTTTTAGCTAAGTAGGGGGAGAGTGAAGACAGATTTCAGTACAAAAGCTTGTGGAGAGGAAAGGGGAAGGCTGTTTTATCTGTACAGTATGTATGAAGGGGGGAGGGGAGATGTGGAGGGGGGTAGTTGGAAGAGTGGGAGGGGGATAGAAGACAAATTTCAGTGTGTGTGTTTGTTTATTCTGCTCTGATTTGTCTTTGCAAGATATAGCGCTATACAAATTTCATTTATTATTATTTATTCTTATATTTCGAGGATAATGGAATAAGCACTCACTGCTTTTTTTTTTTTTTACATGCAGTCCCCGTGTGTATGCCATTTTGTAGATTTTGTCATCTGTACCCACAATAGCCTACTCTTCCGAAAAGTGGAACAGGTTTTAACGAGTGCTTAAGAGATGTTCTGCATGCGTGTTTGCACACGGGACCTCGGTTTATAGTCTCATCCGAAGGAATTTTTTTTAGGAGAGTGGAGTCGGTACTGATGTTAACTCCAGAGGAAAAATCCTCTTCAACGGGTTAGCAGATCCCAGTGCAATGCCTATCACTCTAACCACCAGGCTAGCCCGTCCCTGTGGTGGTGTGTGCTGTGTCAGTGGGTGTAGGTGTGTGTGGGCGTGCATGCGACGAGGGGGGTGTGGGGGTGAGATACAGATTTTAGTGATGGGTTTGGGGAGGAGAAATAGATTTTAGGGTAAGCTGCCTGGGAAGGGGGGGAGGGGGGGGGGGTTAATGGTGGTGAGATAGGATTTCTTAAATACCTACAGAGGGAAAAAGATAAATTTCTAGCGCTGTGTGCATGAAGGGGTTGCATTAGTGAAGGGGAAGGGGGGGGGAGATGACAGAAGTTAGGAGTGGAGGGGGGTGGCCGAATAATTTGGTGTAAGTGGAGGGGGGAGGCAGGAATTGTTTAGTGGAAGGGGAGGGCCGATTCTAGTGTGTGTGTGTGGAGGGGGGTGGGGGGGGGGGGGAGGTGTGGGGGAGAATCAATGAGGGCGGGGAGACAGAATTTAGTGTGTGCAGGAGGGAGAAGACACGTTAGTGTAAGTTAGAGGCGAGAAGACATGTGAGGAAATAACAGAATTAGCATGAGGTAATTATGTGGTACCATGATTTGTATTTATAAAATTTTGGTCTCGAGTCCGATTCAGTTTTGTATTTGAGTAAACTTTTACCAAGCTTTAAACTGTGTTCCCGGATCTCTGTTTTATGTAGTGTGAGGGGGGGGGGGCCACACTTTGAATCTTCATATGATACTGAATGCTCATGTGCACTTCATGTGTGTGTGTGTGTGTGTGTGTGTACGTGTGCGTACGTGTGCGCACTCTGAATCCTCGCAGTGTGTGTTCGCAATATCAACACTTGATTGAAAGCAACGTTTGACCATGATAATTATAGTCTATTTGATTGTGGTGATATCCTCTGGGTCTGTGCCATTTCCAGTGTAAAGATGGCTTGTGTGGACCACATGTGGTCACCACCTTCACTTTTGATGCAACTGGCACATTTTAAGAGCCTCAAGCCTCTTTCTCTCATGGTCTCAGAGTTGCAGTATTAGCCACATATCCCCTTCCAGTTCTTGCTCATATCTGCTCCCATTTGTGCATTCCAGTCACCCCGAACTACAATGATGTCTTTGTTTGGCGTCTGGTCTATGACCTCTTAAAGTTGATTGTGGAAGTCTTCAACGGCATTGTTGTTGGGGCATAAGCTTGTATGATGCTGATGTTAAAAGGTGCAGCCCTCAGATGGATGGTAATGAGTTGACTAGAAACTGGTCAACACGCCATTGACCGACTCTAAACACACATTGCAGTGTCTTTGTGGATGAGGAATCCTATTCCATATTCATGTCCGTCTTCACTGCCACTGAAGCAAGACTTTGTGGCTTTCAGGTGTAGAGGTTTCTCCGAAGTTTTTCCAGCGCATCTCACAGAGTCAAAGGATGTTCCATCTGTATTTTTCCATTTTGTATATGCAAGTTCTTCCTGGTGCTCTCAGTGATCTTACGTTCCCTGCACCAAAAGCGATGCCGTTTCTGGCAGGCAGTGATGCTGAACACCAGTCACATACTCTACACCTCCGTCCTGCTGGTCAGCAACGAGGCCCTTGTACTGGGCAACGACGGAGGTGGTACAGAAGCAGCGTTGGTTTTTCTCTTCATGTCGCGCCTCTTGGGCAGTGTGTGTGGACATGGCGGAGCCCGTCCCTCTCCATGCCAGCAGACCACACAGCCCATGTCCTCCTCCATCAAGGTGGCTCCCTCGCCTTGGCCTCCAACACGTAGCCGCGTCGAGTTCCCGTGAACTTCATCGTGGAAGTTTTGCGCGGCCAGTGATGCCGTGTTTTCACTCCCTCGCGTGGTTTAAGCATGCCAACAAAGTGAAGTGTGGCACTTGCTGCCAGCAGGTGAGAGATTTAGGAGATGGCTTTGAGCGCTTGGATTTGTTGCTTTACAAGATTCAGCGCTATATAAATTCCATATATTATGGCTAGGGACCGGTGATGAAGCAGCCAACATCATAGGTACTACCCCAACCAGGGCCCCTGAAGTATGGTGTGGCTAAACTCCAGACAAACCCCAATCGAGTCCATTATTAAACAAAGGAAGTGTGTGGATGGATCGGCCATACACTCCGCAAGCCTGCGTCAAATGTCACGAGGCAGGCCCTTGACTGGAATCCACAAGGGAAGCGGAAAGTTGGTCGACCAAAGCAGACCTGGCGCAGAAGTGTTGACGAAGAAACGAAGGCAGCCGGAATGACATGGGCCGAGCTGAAGAGGATCTCCCAAAACGAGTTCGTTGGAGGGTGTTGTTGCAGCCCTATGTTCCCCAAGGAACCAAGAGGCATAAGTCAAGAAGTCAAACTCCATATTCAAGGAACATCACGCAACACTTTTTCAAGCTCCTTTCCACTAAAAACAACAAAACCCCCAATCACAAGTTAAATTTTCAAAGTTATCTTTTATTTCGGTTTCATTTAAATTGTACATTTCTTTTCTTTTTTTTTAAAAGGAATACCCACAGCTTTGTTGGAATTACTCTGTGGCACATGTTCAACTAGTTGCATAAATTATGCAAATTTCAAATCTGCTTCATACATGTATGAATCGAGCATATAAACCCCAAACTCTCCCATGGGATTCCAGGACCAAAAAAAAAAAAAAAGGCAGGGAGGAGGGGATTGCATGCAAACAACACAAGTGCATGGCACAAACATTTTCTCACACATGCACACGCACATACATACGCATCCACCACACCATACACTGAAAAACGAAAATGAAATGTCATCCCTAATTTAAAACGGAAAAAAAGAAGTCCCATGTCCAAACCAGCACCGCATAGATGTGATGCCATAAAAACGGTGATGCTGGCACCTGGCAGACAGCTATGTACATCATCATGTTACGTTCCAAACAAACAAACATACATTCAAAACAATACAAGTCACATGAACTTCGGCATCACCACATTTCAATAAACTACTGACAAAAACGAAACAAAAAAACCACACACACATGTGCACACAAACATGCCTTAGAAATAAAGTTTTTAAAAAAATAACAAAATAGTAATAATAATAATAATAATAAAGACAGGTTGGTTCTGCAAAAAGTAAAATGAAATGTACATCGAGTCACCTTGCAACCTGCTATACTAAACTCATTTATTTCCTTACTTAAAAAAAAAAAAAAAAATCCAGAAAAAAATATGAAAGTCATTTATACTGACTAGTTTGATGGTGAACAAAATCTCTAAATAAAATTAAATTTCATAAATGATTTTGGAAAAGAAAAAAAAAGAAAAAATCTGTTTTTCACAACTTCCAATCTGCTCCAAATCAGAACCTTTTTGCCATCACTATAACAAAAAAAATTATTTCTGAAGGTGACCTGACTAACTGATCAACTGTGATTTAGGAGGAAAAAAAACATATCCGTAGTTTCAAAATAGTTGCACTTCATGACAAAAATAGCAATTCCGGCCAACTAACATCTGTTGTAAAAATATTCAACACCATTTGCAAAGTACCAAAAAATCATATCCAATTATTATTCAATCCTACAGAACAACTACAAGCATGCATGAACTTATTTTGTTTTTGTTTTTTTACTACAGTTGATGTCTAGCAGTAATCATAAACTACTCTCTAAGCACTTTTTTTGGGGGGGTGGGGGGAACATTGCCAAAGTTTTCTTGTCGCACATGAACGATTGAAGCAAAGCATAATCCTGTTCGCTTTTGATTAATTTACAATTCATCCTACATTTCTTGTCACACTGGTCTGAGTAACTTATACATTTTGAATAAACTGACCACACACAAAAAAAAGAAGATGAAAAAAAACCTTTGAAAACAAAACCCTGATCCTCTGGAGGGGGGGGAGGAAAGGGGGGTGTGGATGATTTATCTACAACCTGAAAACTTTAGCAGACATACCTAAAACCTTCACAAACAGACTTAAGAACACAACCAAGGAAAAGACAAAAGGATACATAATATATATGTATGTATATATATATTCTTCCCGGTACCCTACACCACCACAGTCATAGCGCCTATGCATACCAATCCATAACATGGGAATACATAACAAAGATGAGAGAGAAAAAAATTAATGAAAAACAGAAAAAAATAATTACACAAATCTGCCAAACAAAACCAGATTTTTCAATTTCATGGACAAGAATATTTTAAAAAAGCGTTTGCATTCTGCAAGCAAAAATCACTTTCATCATCATCATCATCATCAGTTATATATATATATATACCATGTACATTTTGTTTTGTTTTCACACATCCACAAGATTCATGCAATAAAAGCTGCACAGTCCACAGCTTCCAAAACCCACACAAGGCCTCTTGTGTGGTACCACTCGCTCTCACACATCATTCACCAGGAAAACCAACACACACGGAGAAATGCACTACCTCTTACAATAAAAGAACAACAAATGCTGTAGCATAACGCACAGACTGAGCTTATCTGAACATCACACATCACATCTTGCAATGCTGAAAGGAAGGAGGAGATGTGAAGAAGAGACAGGGGGGCAAGGAAACAAACACTGAAAACTGAAGCAGCAGAAATGAAAGCCCAAAAACAACTAAAATTGAAGTTTAAAAAAGAAAAGAAAAAAAAAACCCACAAAAAAGTTGGAAACTGAAACAGCCCAAAAATTTAAAGTAAGAAACTTGAAATAAAAAAATTGGGAGTTTAAAACTGGTAAAGATAAGTTCACACGATATGAAATGATCGTTTAAGAACCTACTGATTAAAAAAAAAACAAGAAACAAACCCAAAACCGAAAAACTTGGAGTATATTCATAAAGCTTCTTTATTTAGTTCCGAGGGTGTTACAAATTTTTGTTTTCTTTCTAAAAGCTGGGAGCAGATAAGGTGACAGCTGGAGAGTGTCGCTTTTTTCAACACATAATCTTCCCCCCCCTGCTCCTGACAAGTTGGGAATTCTGCACAGGCTAAAAACTGGGTGGAAAAGCGGCAGTTACAGTTCTCAAGGTTGTTTCTATGGTGACAAAACAATAAGTCAAAATTTCAGAAAAAAAAATTAGTGATTGTTCTGGAAAAGATTTCTATGAAAGATGTAAGTGACAAAATAATAAATCAACCTTAATAAAAACAAAAAACAAAATTTTTAATTAAAATTTTTAAAAAGATACTGTCTCTAGCAGTCTTACAATCATTTCTTTACCCCCTACTAATTCTACTTCCCTACCTTTTCAGGTCAATACCTATGTTATCAGGATTTACACCATGAACCTCTTTCTAAAAACAACCCACCTAAAAACACTGAGGGTCCCTCCCTCTCTTCACATCTCAACCGGTTCACACGTTCCCTTCTTACTTCACTACATGACAACATTGTTCGGTTTCTAAATGGTTACAACTTTTTTTTTTAAATTCTGCTATTACTTCACTACATTCCCTTTCAGTTTCCTTTTCTTTTCTTTGGTATATGTGCAAGTATTTGTGAACTTCTGCGAGTAGAATTTTTTTTTTTTATACACAAGGGAACGCTCTTCTTACTAGGGGGTCTTTAACCTGCACAGAATCCAAGCTGCTCATAAGGAACTTGGTGTACAGTCCCTGCTGAAAGACTAGCTCCCAGACATCCACAAGAATGAGAAGGGATGCTCAGCTTTCAAGAACACATTTGAATCTGTGGTTTCAGGACAGGTGGTATTAAAATAATGCAATCGTTTCACAAATATGGCAATCGTCAATATTGGGAAGTTTGGGGGGGGGTAAATAACTTTCTCGGATACAACAAATTATACACACAAGCCTTCAAGTGGGCAAAACCTGAAAGAATCCATAAATGTACAAGACCCACTGGGACAGACAGTTGCTCGACAAATGTAGCAAATAGTCAATACTGTAAGAACTATATGTATCCTCAAAGACTTTTTTACGTTTCTCTATTCAAACATTAAAAAAAAAAAAAAATTGAACTCCTATTTTTTAACTTAACTGCGTACTTCCTAGACTTCTTCAGTGGCACGCAACACGCAACACACAAAAACCTGCAGGTGCTCATTTCACAAACACTGGTGTCCACATTTTTTTCCCTTAGCGTCGTTGGTTATCACTCGAGTTGCTGTGTATCGATAGAACAAATTTCTTCAGATCCAAAAACTACACGCCTCAAAGATGCCAGAAACACAACAATGGTTCTGGTCACAAGACAATACGCGTTCATTCACGCACATGATCTTGGTTAGTCTCGGCTGAATGACTTTCAGTCAACTCTGGAGGAAAAAGTCCCCTTGAACGAGTCTCTCAGTGGCAGCTGAAAACTTTGGGATTGATACCAGGCCGTCAGATTGTAAGCGCAACGGTCTTCTTATCACTAGGCCATCTATCTCACTCCCTTTCGTTTTCTTCATTCTATGGGCTTGCTTTTTTTCTTCTGCTAAATTACTTTCAAGCCTTTTCCCACCGCCTTCCCCTCTCCCCAATCTTTCCTTGGGGAGATACAAAAGATGTTTTTTCTTTCTTTTATAAGCTTGAAAAGTTTTTCCTTTCAAGCCTTTTCCCACCGCCTTCCCCTCTCCCCGATCTTTCTTGGGGAGATACAAAAGATGTTTTTTCTTGATATAAACACCACTAACATGAACAACATGATCTTGAATAGTGCACTGATCTTGCGCACGCCTTTTAGTCAGTGCAGTACTGTAGCTGTTCTGCACAAAATCCGACCCGTAACACCTTCTGATCCTACAACCTTTTACTTTTTATCCTTCAAAGATTCATCTTCATTGCTAATTACATTCCTTTTCTCTCTCGTCAACCGCTCGTGCATCGTGGATGAAACTTTGCACCGAGCGTTATTTTCGACACGGCATTGTATTTCCAAATCATGAAATGTCGGGATGTATCGTTCACACAAAAAAATAATAAAAGTCACTGCAAATAGCAGTCCCTACTCCACTTCACTGTCAAGTCCAGGAAAACGACACCTGCAAACTTTTTGTGTGTGCTCTCCTGCCTGCCTGCCTGGAGGGAAGGAAATCCTACACGAAAGAGAAACTTAGACGCTAAAGAGTTTGTTGTAAGAATGCTGGGCAATGGTTGAAGGCTACACAGGACGTCCAGGGGGACTGTGCTGCTTGCTGCATGCGTACGCTATTCTTTTGCTGCCTGCCAGTGTGACCTGGGCCGCTTATCCAGTACAGCCCAGGGGATCCACCGACGCTGTTCAGTTGGTGGCGTTATTTTCGCGCTGTCTGCATCAGTTAAATTTGTTTTTTTAATTCTCCCCCCCCCCCCCCCCCCTCCCTTTTTTTTTTTTTTTTTTTAAAGATACACATTTGTATGTACAGACTATGATTTTTTTTTTTTTTTTTTGGTATACAAATTTTTTGTTTTTGAAAAATTAAAATTTATATCTACATTTTATGATTTTCCTTCTCTTTTTTAAAAAAATTTCTTGGCAAGAGATGTGGAGGCTCGCCTATGGTGAGATTTTGCGTACGTGACTGTTTTTTGCCCACCATGAAGGTAGCTGCATTCCAAGTTTGAGGATGTATGCCAGGTAGTGGAATTATGTCAGCATTTCTCTGGTGTGTGTGTGTGTGTGTGTGTGTGTGTGTGTGGTGTGTGTGTGTAAGTGGTCAATTGTTCACCAAAAAAATTTTGTGTGTATGTTTGTGTGTGTAAGTGGTCAATTGTTCACCAAAATTTTTTTTTTTTAACGGAAAATCTAAATAAAACAAAAATGGATCTACACAAACATAAATGGAAAGGATACACATACACAAAGGATTAAAAAGAAATAATAAAAGGTACACATAAAAAGTGAAGAAAAATGTTCAAGAAAAACAGTACATGGAAGAAAAATACTCAAGGCAAATATCGGAGCAACTGTCGAGTTAAAAAGACAAAAAAATTCCACCTGACCACGACAGTGTAATAATCTATCACGCTGGAGTATTGCGCCACACTGTAGAGTCCCTGAAAACATCATTTCCCCTTGTCTCGCTAGAGGCTGATAGGACGTGAAGATTTTGAAGAGATGAATGAACCGTTACACACAAACTGGTTAGTGTCTCTAACCAATGACGACCAGGCAGATTCTTACGTAACTGTGAAGACTATTTCTCCACTTTTTTCAGAACCCACTATTCTCTCCCCTTTTTCACAAAGCCTGGTATTTGGGTCTACGAACTGTAGACCAGTTCCTCTTTCTGTGGTAAGCCACATTTTCTGTATGCAAGTAAAATCTCTCTCCTTATCGGCCAAAACCGAGACATGGGGGGAAAAGAATGCTTTCATGGGTGGATAGTACAACTCTTAGATTTTAAAAATCGACACAAAATCCACTTTCACCACAGCAGTAATCGTCGCTGGTTGGATTCATAGTTCAGAAGCGTTTTGTGAATGTAAGTTCATACATTTCACTTACCATTTTCATCCGAGACTAGAATGTCAACAGACCACCAGCCTGCACTAAGCACAGCTGCGGAATCGTAACAATATCACGTAATATTGTTCGTTCTGTTGGTGTTGGGCATACTCTGACCAATCACGAGGCCACTCCAGGACCATCATTCTGTCAAGTATAATATTGAAAACGGGGACCTAGAACCCAAGACGCCGTTTTGCATTGTGAATTTTTCCAGTGATGTCGATCATTCACCTTGGATTTTTCACTACATGGTATTTTTCATCCACAATGCGCCGGCTCCAGCAACCAATCGCCTGTTACTGACTGTGGTCTGCGTGTGTTCAATTCTTGCGCGGTTTTTTTATCACCATTTTCTGGCCTTCAGTAATCACTCTATCCACACAAAGCCAAAAAACGCTGCTCTACTCCTCTTGATACGCGCATCCATAGAAGTTGCCTCGAAAAATACTAAACAATGACAAATTAAAAACTCACACACAAAAAAACCAAAGCCCATCACCATCAGAAAGACACACCAAAGAAAATAAAAAATATCAAAAACTGGCAAGAGCCCGATCATTTATCAGCTTCCTACCATGCCGCTGGGCAAGACTGATAACGGCAAATGGCGGACTGCTGACCTTCTCCTCCTCCTCTCGTGTTGTGCCTGCCAGCAAGGCATCAAACTCCTTGAGCATGGATGGGGCTCCATTGCCGACAAACTTGTTGGCCTCAGATCTCCAGTAGTGTGATTATGCCCCAAGGGTGTGGAGGTTTCTCGTGTGGCTCTCTTTCATATAAAATCCTCCATCCATTCGTCCACTGGCATTTTTTTTTCAGGCTCCGTCTCCAACACAACGCCTGAATTTCTTTCTGCGTCTGCGGTATTTCTACGCGCGGACAATCACTGGCGGGTTACCCATTCTCTGTTGACACTTGTTTTGGTTTGGGTTTTTTTTTTTAAAGTGTCAGTCTTTTACTGAGTGAGTGAGTGTGCGTGTTTAATTGTCCTTTTCTTTTTCTTGAGTTTATTCTTCGTTACGTTTGTTTTTTTAGTTTGTCTTTTTTTTGTGAGTTTGTCCTTTTCTTTTTTTTTGGTGCGAGTTTATTGTATTTTTCTTTTTTTGTTTGCATTTTTTTTTTTCGGAGCAGACTTCCAATCCCATTTTTCTTCAGGACTGAAGCAATAACATCACTCAGCCAACTGCCAACATTCCGTTCCTTCCCCTTCCTTTTCATTTCACAACACTCCCCCCCACCCCCTCTCCAGTTTGTCAAAGGCCTAAAAGAAGCCACACTGCAGATGTCGCACTTTCCATGTCAACAGACTTGTCCTCTGTGCACATACAGTTCTTTTTTGCTGGGAAGGCTCGCAGTTACAAACTACCCGCATACTTCCTTCATTCTGACAGGCAAAGACTTGTTACCAGCCCATCACGACCATCTCGAAGTATTGACAAGACTTGTTCATGGGTGGTAGCACAGGGGAGTTGCCGCTGTTCTTTCACATGTTCCATCGCTTTCATTTACTACTGCTGCGCTCGAGACCGACACTGTCTCCTCCTACTGGTGCTGTGTTTGTTAAGGAACAAGGAAACCCGACAACTGTAGTAGTGAACCTATTCCCCATTCCAAGCTCTTAGCCTTAAAAAAATAAATAAATAAAATTAAAATAAAGAAAAAAACAGTATTACACTGACCTTTAAAACAAAATTAAAAGACAAAAGAAACCAAGCAAAGAAAGACAGTCCTTAAAACACCACAGGGACAGAGGGAGAAGAAAAGATTCTGGAATTTCGACAGGCAGACTCGAAGGTATTCCCCACACAATCAGGCCAAAACGTTCCACGCGCGCTGCTACTACTACTACTTCCAGTGAGTATAAAAACTGACCCATTTATCTCTGGAAAGGTCTTACATCCCCCCCCCTCCACGACGAGGGATGCAACAACGGCCAAAACTGTGGCGTGCGTACCTCCCATAACCACAGACAAGTAGACGACAAGCAAAAGATGTCAGGTACACACACCACAGGCCATCATCATCATGACTCTCGCTTCTCTGTCCACATCACACGAGTCAGTCCTCCTCACTCGCGTCACTAGAAGCAGCACAACAAAAAAAAAAAAAAGGGCAGAGGGGGGAGGAGAAAATTCATTTTTAAAAAAACTTTTTTCCAAAACCAGACTCTTGCATACTTTCAACACTGCATGCATGCAAGCTTGCTGATTTTGTACAAGAGGAATGAAAGAATCCGTCCCATGTCCCAACAGCGAGGGGCACAAAGGGTTTAGCGACGACAGAAGTGACGGACAGTCTTTGGGTGTAGCAGAAATTGTCTCAACTGCCGCTTCAAAGGAGAGGGGAAGGAGAGGAAGAAAAAAAAACAAAAAAACCCAGAAGTGTTGGCAGATGAATAGATCAGCAGGTGCTTGTACTCCCCCATATACACAATCAACTGTTTTTCCATCACACATGTAGTCATCATTAAATTATATGTACACAGTCCTATTTACAAAACTGTCTTCTATCTTCAATGAGGATCAACTCGCTTTCTCCTCCTCGTTGCTGGTCCGTAACCATTCAAAGAACGAACGCACGTTCATGAGCACTACTCCTTTGCCCACGCAGTCCTCTAGGGGGCCTTCCCGCGCCTCCCAGTCAAAGAAACTGTCCTCCGAGATCATGTCTTCATCGTAAAATGCCTCAAACAAGGTGCGCACAAGACCTGCCCACACACACAAAAAGACATCGGTGAGTCACCAACACTGCAACTGCACATGAAAATTTTGACATGGGTGTGTGTTTTTTATATGTCTGCTAACAAATTGTTGAAAGAAAATTCTTTATTGTACAACTTGCTATATTTGAAGCTACAGGGAAGGAAATTCATTATGATATTTCACAAAGCTTTTAACCCTTTGCTGGGCACAGCAAAATCATTTGTTCACTTCCTGCTGGGCAAGCAAAATGGAGGTGGATGGCCTCTGAGTGGGTGGGTGTATTTAACATGCAATAACTCCACAATGGCTTAATGGATTGTAATGAAATAAAAACAGCAAAATGCAGAAATGAATAAAGAAACTGCTATTTGCTATTGTGTGTTGTTGTTTTTTTTTAAAAAGAATTATAATGCATAAACACACAATGTCATTGATCGGTTTGTATGTGTCACAGTTAGTGTTGCAATAGCTTTGGAATGCATGCATGGATTTTGATAAAATAAAAAGTAAAACATTCAGAAACAATTACAGAAGTTTTCAACCTACTGTTGTGTTTTTAGTTTTTTTTATGAATGATGCACGAAAACATGAAACATTCAGACGGTCGCCATTTTGTTTGCCAACGATCGCCGACGATCGCGATGCATGGTAACTTTACAGTTCGAGCCACTACCATAACAAAAGTCCCAAATAGCAATCAATTCACAAAATATATCAAGTTGTGAACCATTGCCAAACTCGAAATCCGCGATAATTTCCCCAATTCTATGAGCAGAATTCAAAACGCGCATCGGCCGAGTTAGATTTGATGATCGATTTACGTCTCAAACTTTGTTGTTGTCAAAGCCGGTCTTTCTCGCTTCAATCAACAAAGTCAGAAGCGAACACACTACTCAGATCGCTTACATCGATATTTGAGCCTGGATACACATCTCACAGCGTCATATTTTCGGCATGAAAGCCATAAAAACGATCGTACATGTCGGATTCGAAGATAGCGTCCATCTTGGGAAAAATTGCGATTTTTTTTTCTTCCAAAACTTGCCACAAACACATTCCAACCGCCGCCATTTGCAATGTACATGCGGAAGTCACATGGGCAGTCTTGTTGCTTTTATTTTAACGAGATTTGAAGCGAGATTGGCGGGAATTTCGAATGTATGAACGCACTGAAGTGACGGTCACGACGCCGGCCGTTTTTGGCCGTTGTGCCCAAGGATAGGTTCGGACGTTTTGGGACGCTATGCCCAGCAAAGGGTTAAGGCTATATTACATCTCCCAATAGCGGTGTGTTTTTTGTAAGGCAGTATCATTTCCCATACAAGCTCATTGCCATTCACAGAATACTTTGGGGTTTGGGAGTGTTTTAAAAAAAATTTTTTGGTAAGTAAGTTTGTCAGAAAAACCTAGCCATGTTTTTTGCAACACAGTACAGAAACAAATGGTGTGTTACCAAAAACGTAAGAAAAAGCACCCTGTTTTCACTCCATTCCTCGCCAGTATTCTGCAGGGGGGGGGGGGGGGGGGAGGTCCAGCTGATACCCACTACCCTATACAGCAGAGCTCCACTGTTAGAAATTTATCATAAACTTATCTTTTACAACTATCAGTAGCAGTCTCGAGAACTCGTCTTCCTGATTCAACAATAATCCAAGGTCTGTAGTACGACACATGTAAATGGAAAACATTTTCTAAAGGAGGGAGAAAAAAAAACCCGTCTCCGACAATTATGTAATAAAAGCCACACGCACAAATTATAATAATAAAAAATATATTTTTCAAATGTTTTCAGGAGGAATAAATCCTCGCCCTAAACGATGGGAGAAGTTTCTAGTGTAGCGATAACGGTCAACATGGCAAAAAAAAATCAAAAACATAAAAACAAGTCAGACAGACGTACCTTGAGGGTGCTCCAGTTCACACATCAAGAGCTGCACACCGAACAAAGCCTGGGTCCCCTTCTCCTGGGTGTCCAGGTATTTCCGCACCAGCGGCGCTCGATTCTTCAGGTCGCCCACGTTGGCCGTCTTCTTACCTGTACAACACAGCACACACAATCTCCCGTGAAAGGCCAGTGTGTCAAATAAGTGTGTTATTAAGGAGGAGGGATGGGGAGCTTGTGCACTTCTTTTCCTACAAGTATGTTTTGTTCTTTGTCAGTGTGTCAAATAAGTGTGTTATTAAGGAGGAGGGATGGGGAGCTTGTGCACTTCTTTTCCTACAAGTATGTTTGTTTTTTGTCTTGACATCTACAACTTCAAAGCCAAAAAAAAAAAGGTGATACGTATTCACGTGCACATCAGAAAATTGCTAAAGTTAGACACAGCCATGCAAACTTTAAAAGTGAGACACCGGTATTATGTCAAAAGTATTGGGGCTTTTTAGCCAAATCAAATGTGAAGATTTCTCTGAATTAATTTGTGAAAACTTTGGGTTGCACAACATTTCAGTGAAAACAATTATATTTTTCAGGGATAAGAGTTGTAAGGAACCATACATTTGGTGGCCATGCTGTTTCCTTAGCACTAATGTATGGTATTTCAAAGTCTGGATCCCCACCTCCCCACACACAAAATTTATTTTTCGTTTTCATTAAAAACAAATCCATGTAATATGGGGTATATGCATTTTGTGGTATGTTGTCTTCGATTTAACGTCTGTTCACTCTAAGTGATATTAGTGATATTGTGGTAGGTGTATCAACTTATTAAACAAATTTTAATCAATTTTTAACCCCAATACCACCTTCAAATCCGCTAAACTCAACAAAACACACACATGTACACAAATACATAAACATTGAAAACATCAGCTACACATCTACAAAGATGGGCAATTCCTACGAGATAAGATGATGGCACACACACCCACTCACACAGAGATGATGCACGCACACACACACGATAACATGCGTACACACACACAAAGATCCTCACATAGTCGCACAAAAACACCAACAGAGCCTCACACACACACAAATCGGGAAGTATTTAAAAGATAAAAAGGTACTGACCTTCAATGCTGTTGCAACAGATGGCACTGAACAGTTCACGGGCGAACTGATTAGACTCTTTCTCCTCCTTAGAAAAGGTTCTCTGTCAACACAAAACAACCCCCATCAACACCTCCTCACATCTCTCTTCTTCAATGATGTTCGACGTCAAAAGCAACAACAAAAAACAAACACCAAAAAAGCAAACAAAAAACCAACAAACAAAACCCACATACAAAAAAATCCTGAAAACCAGAGCATCCTGGAATCGCTTTTGGCTGCAATGACACCTGGCTTTCTTCTTTTTTTTTTTTTACATGTGTATTTTCCTCTTCATGAACCTTGTCTCTCCTTTATAAACTGCAGATAGTAATACCCTGAATTTGAAAAGGTTAATCACAGTCCAATAGGTGAGGGTTTGTTTCTTTGCTTTTTTGTTTGTTTAGCTGTTTTTTGGTTGGGGTGGGGTGGAGATGGGGGTGGCTCTACATGCACATTACCCACCACAAAATGGCCTTGCTTTTTTAAACATACTTTTCTAATTTCTGTTCAGCATTGAGTTTGAATTCTTCTTCAAATTTCCAGAATTTAAAAAATTAAAAAAGACTTTTGGAACTCTACATAAACCTTGGGCGATTTGGAGGGGGTAGGGGGTGGGGGGTGGGGCAGGTTTTGTGAGATTTTTTTGTTCCTCGGCTAAAACTCTGAAGTTCACCAATGGCGAGACTTTGCATGAGCAACCAAAACTTTGTTTAAAAGTTTATGTCCTTGAGAAATATTCAAACAGTTATACAACAGACACTTTGTTTTCTTTTGTCATGGAATGAGGGAGAGGGGTCCAGATCAAAGAAAACAAGAAAAAATAAAGCGAGAAAAAGAAGGGAGACGTTCAAGATAGAGAACAAAGAGACCGAAAAGAAAAGAAAAAAAAGGTAAAAACAAAACTGGCAGGGTAGGTCAGATCAGGTGGAAAGAGGACACAAATAGTGAGAAAGAAAAGAAAAAAAAGAACAGAAAAAAAGACGAAGGTGGGGTGTGGAAAGGAGGATAGGGGAGAGCAGTATTGAATACTTACGTCAATCCACTGGAAAATTTCCTCGTTGCTCTCCCCCCGCTGCAACCTTCGCAAAACCTCCTCGTATATCCTCTTGTGTGCCTTCAGCCATGGCACCTCCTGCATGAAAGTGAAATTTAAAAATATTTTTTTTAACATTTTTAATAATTTTTTTAACATTTTTATACCCTCCTGCACAAAAATTCATGTGGGTTTTTTTAAAATAAGATTTTTTGTTTTCAATGACAACAAAAACATTGTTCATAATAAATCAACCAATCAGCAAAAAAGTGAAGAGGGGAAAGAATAGGTCACAAACTCACGGTTAGAGAAGAAGAAAAAAAAAGCTGTACAATTTTCTTCTTCGAACATTCTGACAGCAACTACTGTTGTCTGATACATGTGTGAAAATGCATTGCGCTGCCGCTAAGCACCTGACAAACCAGACCCAGAGCATCAGACTGCACCATGGGAGAGAATGGGGCACTTTCCCCCAACCAATGTTAAACAGCGTTGAGCGTGGTTACCGATTTGGATGGGGGACCATTTGCGCCCCTTGGCTTCAGTACAGTTCCCCCAGCTGTAACCCCCATGGGTACCTGCCCTCTTTAGGGTCAGGGAAGGTAAAGCAGCGAGGGAGAGGAGATGGGCGCCGCCCTCAATATGCTGGCTCCTGGAGAAGCTGAGGTCTCTTGATGCCTTGCTCACCGTGACCACTTTTCTTCTTCTTTAGGTGTGTGAATGTGGTTTTATTTTTTATTCTATTATTTCGAGGATAATGGCCTCCTCTTTTACATCCAGTCTTGTGTGGAAAGGGGACGGGTTAGCTCAGTGGTCAGAGCACTAGCTGTTCCTCCAGCCAAGGTTAAGCAGTGTCGAGCGTGGTTACCAATTGGATGGGGGACCATTTGCGCGCCTTGGCTTCAGTACAGTTCCCCCAGCTGTAGATGGGTACATGCCCTCTTTAGGGTCAGGGAAGGTAAAAGCAGACGTTTACCTTTTTACCCCCTGTGTATGCAAGTGCAGTAAATGTTGTCGTCCATTGCCACTGGCACACAATGGCCTACTCTTCCGAAAAGCGTAACTTGGTTTTAACGTGTGCGCAAGATGTTCCGAGTACATTCGCACACTGGACCTCGGTTTATAGCCTCATCCGAAATATGTCCAATAACATTTTTCTCAAGACTTTATATAAGATCTGGATCCTGCCCCTTTGTTAGGGGGGGAGGGGAGGAGGAGGTCTTTTTTCAGGGAAGGGGATTTTTTTGGCTTTGGGACAGAGTAGGTTGGGGAATGGTTGAAACCACAACAAAGAAACTTACGGCACCACTCAGACCAAAGTCCGTCAGCTTGAGCCCTGAAGCTGCCCACTGTGCCTGGATCAGTTCCTTGCCCTGCACACACACCAACATACATTGTAAAGTTTTGGGTCATTTTTGTAAAAATTTTAAAAAAGAGAGAGAGAAAGGGTGAACACAGTGTGTGTGTGTGTGTGTGTGAGAGAATATTTCCATGGTTATAGATACGAGTTAACATGGTTTTTGCATACAGCCCTTGCCCCGAGAAGGAACTATCCTTAACCCTAGTGGCGCGGTTCCCAGAATATTCCGGGAAAGGCGGGTCTAGGCTGTGTGGCGGATCCCGGAATATTCCAGGATGACGTGGGTGGTCATAGTTGAAAGCTTACTTTCGCTTTCAAAGGTCAGCCAATGAATGTTAAGGCCGTTGTAGGCCCGCAGAAAGGGGTGAAGGTCGTTTGACACACACAAGCAACGAAGAATCTGATTGGTTAAGAGTGTATTTTAATTTTTTTTCGGACCAGCCGAGATCGTCTTCAACAAAAATGGCGGCCAGCGTTTGCACTAGAATTTCTTCAAGCGTTTTTTCGAGCTTTTTTACAAAATTGACAGCGAGGAGGAGTTTTAGAGGCTGGATTTGGTTGAAATAAACAATGAGAGAGATGATGAGGTAAGGATTGTGGAATATTTTTGAAAAACTTGGTAAAAATCGATCGCGATCGGACTGAATCGAGCGGTGCTAGTTTTGCTGGATGGACTTTTTCGCTACTCGGCGATTTCGACGTCACAGATTGTTTTACTTTATTTTGACGCAACGAGGCTTCGAAATAACTGTTGTTGAGTCAAATCGCTATGCTGCTGAGTACTTTGCATCACATGAAATCAAGCGATCTTTGTATTTTTGTCATAGAAAGCCACCACTTCGCACATTCCGCCATGACGGTCGCGATGGCGTCGATCCTGTCGCTGAACTTTTCCGAGTATTTGGTGACCGATAAAGCGATACAAACTCATTTTTTGAAAACTAATGTCAAGAAATAGTGTTTACCTAATCATGACATTTATGCACCGCAAGAACTTTGCTTATCGTGTTAAAATCGATCCGGGGCCCTGACAGTGGAACAGTGATCGGTAGTGCGAACATGATTTTTTTTTTTTGATTTTTTTTTACATAATCATAAACAATACACACTATTATAAAATTATACTCATTTAAAAGCATATTATCTCTTCTTTCCAGTGATCTATAGCTTAACACATTTAATTCAGTTTTATATATCAATATCAAGGGTTGTTTGAGCCCACCATGCTCCAAAACAATGCTAGCCAATGTTAATTCAGCCAATAGAAGTGAGGCTTGTTGCTGTTTATTTAGCGCTACTAGGGTTAATAATAATCACAACAAATAACTCCCAGTAAAGGTAAAGAAAATTATTTTGAGAGAGAGAAAGAGAGAGGGGGGAGGATGTGTGGAAAGAGTTAGCTCTGGTACAATTGCAAGACTAAACCCATGACAAGATCAAACAGGGAATGGGGGCACGGAGTGGGGGACATGGTGGTAGATCATTGAGAAATTAGCTAGAGTTCAACAGGTCATTATGCCAATGTTTTAAAGCTCCCCATCCGCTACCTACTCCCCCCCCCCCCCCCTTTCCTTCTTCTTACCATCCCCTGCACCCCTCTGCCTTGGAGAAGGTTTTTCCTTTCCTGAAACCTGATCTTTTATTTTAATTTTATTCTTTAATATCGAGGATAATGGAATAAGCACTCATGTGCTTTTTTACATCCATCCCCGTGTGTATGCAGATTTGTGAATTGTCATGTTCCCACCGGCACACAATGGCCTACTCTTACGAAAAGCGGAACAGAATTTAACGTGTGCGCAAGATGTTCTGAGTGCTTCGCACACGGGGCCTCGGTTTATAGTCTCTATCAATCACTACCCTACCCTCTCTCCCCTTTTCCCTTCCTGCGCTTCTTTCATACCACGACTTTTTCAGATAACCCCCCCCCCTTCTCTCAACCCTAAAATAAATGTAAAATTTAGGCACTTTTTAAGCACCTGAAGGCAATCATCTGATTTTTACGGACTCTCCAAGGCCTTGAAATGGGGACACCAAAACTGAAAGACGTCTAAGGACCTCACGAACCCCCAGGTATGGGAGATTGTTTCCAGAGGTACCACACTAATCTAGCATTAAAAAAACACACCAAGAGTGGAAGAGGGAGAAGACGAGTAGAATCAGAGAACTGATTGACAATGTGTGTATATATATATCTATAGTGTGTGTGCGTTCTTTTCTCTTCTTTGTTTTCATTTAGTGTACATCTGTTTGCTTGTGGATTGGGCAGTGCTTTTTCACAGAGGACAGAATACTTGACTTTGATCAAAGCTAAAATTGTGAGAAAAAAATGTGGTGAACAGTGTATATTTTTGGTGGTTTTCACTTCCTTTTGGATAAGACTTGTGAAAGCGTTTTCCTTTGGATTACTATGGGCTTCAGTCTGTGAGAACAGGTCAGTGACTATGTTTATATTATGCATCACCCGTTTCTGTCTTTTGTTTACTCATATAAAGGCTTTTCCCATTGGAATATTGTTAAGACTGATTGAGCAGATGGGGCAGAGTGGCCTAGAAAACGTTTTCAAGTTTGGTTTCAGAGATTGTGATTGCCATTCCAATAGCAAAAAATGAGGTATCGTAGTTTTTCAGAAAAATTTTTTTGGGGGGGGGGGGGGGTGTAAACAACTGCATGAATGCAAAAATTGCCTGGCCCAGTGTGTATTTTATTTAATGCAGGAAATAACATTTCTTGCAGTAAAAGATAGTGTAAATTTATTTAATCGGGTTTTTTTGTGTAGCGACTATTGAAAGTTGTAAAAATGACTTTCCTTGACAGTCCTAAACATTGTGTGATGAATGTACTGAACCTCAGGCCACTGTGAGTAAACACTTTGTACCCTAAAAGTGCAGCTGCACTGCAGCCTCTGTGGACCAGCCCTACTGCAGCTCAATACAGAGTGCACTGGGTTATGTCATCATAGTAAAATTACATCTTTTGTGTTTAAAGCCCATTTCTTATGAAACTCTGACATTGTGTTGAGGAATAACTGCACATTGTGTGTGTGTGCATTATATTTTATACTGTATAAAAATATGTTAAATTATGGTGTAAAATTATGTGAATACTCTTAACCCTAGTAGCGCGGTTCCCGGAATATTCCGGGAAAGGCGGGTCTAGGCTGTGTGGCGGATCCCGGAATATTCCGGGATGACGTGGGTGGTCATAGTTGAAAGCTTACTTTCGCTTTCAAAGGTCAGCCAATGAATGTTAAGGCCGTTGTAGGCCCGCAGAAAGGGGTGAAGGTCGTTTGACACACACAAGCAACGAAGAATCTGATTGGTTAAGAGTGTTTTTTTTTTTTTTCGGACCAGCCGAGATCGTCTTCAACAAAAATGGCGGCCAGTGTTTGCACTAGAATTTCTTCAAGCGTTTTTCGAGCTTTTTTACAATATTGACAGCGAGGAGGAGTTTTAGAGGCTGGATTTGGTTGAAATAAACAATGAGAGAGATGATGAGGTAAGGATTGTGGAATATTTTTGAAAAACTTGGTAAAAATCGATCGCGATCGGACTGAATCGAGCGGTGCTAGTTTTTGCTGGATGGACTTCTTCGCTACTCGGCGATTTCGACGTCACAGATTGTTTTACTTTATTTTGACGCAACGAGGCTTCCAAATAACTGTTGTTGAGTCAAATCGCTATGCTGCTGAATACTTTGCATCACATGAAATCAAGCGATCTTTGTATTTTCGTCATAGAAAGCCACCACTTCGCACATTCCGCCATGACGGTCGCGATGGCGTCGATCCTTTCGCTGAACTTTTCCGAGTATTTGGTGACCGTTAAAGCGATACAAACTCCTCATTTTTTGAAAACTAACGTCAAGAAATAGTGTTTACCTAATCATGACATTTATGCACCGCAAGAACTTTGCTTATCGTGTTAAAATGGATCTGGGGCCCTGACAATGGAACAGTGATCAGTAGTGCGCACACGATTTTTTGTTGTTGATTTTTTTTACATAATCATAATCACTACACATTATTATAAAATTACACTCATTTAAAAGCATATTATCTGTTCTTTCCAGTGATATATAGCTTAACACATTTAATTCAGTTTTATATATCAATATCAAGGGTTGTTTGAGCCCACCCTGCTCCAAAACAATGCTAGCCAATGTTAATTCAGCCAATAGAAGTGAGGCTTGTTGCTGCATATTCAGCGCTACTAGGGTTAAGTAGTAACCCTGCATGCAACAAATATAACAATAAAACATTTCATGCAAGAATCCCAAACACACACAAGACAAATGGAGGTACTACACGAGTTTTATCCCAGCATACCATCTTATGTACTAGAACCTAAACCAACCATTGAACTGTGCACACGACACTATCACAATGACGGTCATGGAATACGATTATACAGGTAACATTTCTGAGGGCGAGTTCCTGCACTTTTGTACTACTTTATACATCTGTAAGGAATGTCAGCACCTCACCATGTGGCTTGTAGCTCATTTTCATGTCAACAGTCGGTGCTTTCAGTAGCAGCACAGTACCAAGGCCATGCCCCCCCCCTACTGCTGGTCAACCTCTCTCCTTCAGTGGCACAGAGTTAGTATCCTGCTGCTCAAAAGTTCTCACAATCGCTATCTAAAACACTGTCTGCATCGGCAACTACAGTAACTCATTAAAAAGTTATGTTGCTTCTTCAGCGGTGAAAAGTCTGACGTACCAAAGCCATACCACAAGCATGTGACACGCACAAGTCCTTCGGATGAGACTATAAACCGAGGTCCCGTGTGCGAACGCACGCAGAACATCCTTGCGCACACGTTAAATCCTGTTCCGCTTTTTGTAAGAGTAGGCTATTGTGTGCCGGTGGGAACAGATGACAGAATTTACAAAACCGCATACACACGGGGACTGGATGTAAAAAAAGCACATGAGTGCTTATTCCATTATCCTCGATATAAAAAAAGATAAATAAATAAATAAAATAAACAACAACACACACTGAAAAACACAGTAATCCATAGCCGGTGTAGTGTTAACTACATACATGCAAACTTTCAAAGCAAACAATATTTTTGCCCAATTTTTTTTTCCCATTTATTGGGTCATCCACATTGGAAAATGACTGGGGCCGGAGGGATCCATGCCTGCCCCTTTATTTACTTGGTAGGAACAGAGTTAAAAAGGACATGAAGAGGTAGAGTACACTAATAACATCACTCCATGAACAGTAACAAACAATGTATGGCAAATATGCTCTTTTTAAATAAAAAATTGATAGATTTCTTAGATGCCCTAGAAAGGCCTGGTCATATGTAATCAAAGCAGTTATCTCCCTTTGCTCATTATGCCAAAGCTATGCAGCCCACTCACGCTAGAATGAAAACAACAGATCAGAAAATCTGTTGACTAGAAATAAAGGTGAGACAACAGAACAGTCTACATACAACATGGCTGATTCACCACTGCCAGCAGAGGTGTGCGTATTTATTTATTCTTTTATTTTTTGAGGATAATGGAATAAACACTCGTGTGCTTTTTTACATCCAGTCCCCGTGTGTATGCAAGTTTTGTAAACGTCATCCGTTCCCACCAACACACACTGGCCTACTCTTCCGGTAATAAGAGTGGGTCTATGAGTGCATTTATGATGGCTTCTGCATGTTCGTGCACATGGGCAGCAATGGGGACGGGATAGCCTAGTGGTTAGAACATTGCGCTCACAATTTGACGACCCAGGTTCGATTCCCGTTCGAGGGGGTATTTTCCCCTGGAGTTAACATCAGTGCCGACTCCACTCTCCCTTAAAAGTCTGGATGAGACCATAAACCAAGGCCCCAAGTGCGAACACACGCAGAACATCTTGCGCACATGTTTAATCCTGTTCCGCTGTTCGTAAGAATATGCCATTCTGTGCCGGCGGAAACAGATGACAAAACTGACAAAACCGCATACACATGGGGACTGGATGTAAAAATTTTTAAAAAAAGCACACGAGCGCTTATTCCGTTATCCTCGATTATAAAAGAATAAAACTGGAGAAGAAAAAAAGGGGTAAGCCTGGGCGTGCGTGTACGCGCGTGTGCATGTATCCATGCGCAGGCGTGTGTGTTTGCATGCGCGAGCTCGCTTGCGTGCCCGGTAGTGTTGGCCTGTCATGCGCACGCACCTTGGCATCGGCTGCCTGCTTGAGGATCATGGTGAGCAGCGGGCCCTCCTTCTTGTTGCCCTGATCGACCACGGGCTGCAGGCAGGCCTGCAGGAAGTTGAGGGGCAGGATCTTGTGGTCCGCCACCAGGCCCCCCATCATCTCTGCCGTGTAGTCCCACACTCTGGGCACGTCCAACTCCAGGTCTTCGCACACCTCCAAGAAGCCCGCGATCCTGTGAGAAAGACGGCGTCGCGTTAGTTTCGCTTTTACACAGGAGAGGCTACACACAATTCTGCGCTGCCATGACGAAGTTAGTTATCTTTATGTCATACTAGCTTTCCACAAACCCTTGTTCATTTGGGAAATGAAAACCAAAAAATTTAAGTTGTTTATTCATTTATCTTTCAGATATCTAGACTCTTCTATCCAGTCTACATTTTGAAAGAATCTATATCTGCTTGGAAATCAACCGCAGCATTTAAGGGTTTGACACATACGACAGCTAATGCACTTGGGTGCAAATAACGACATGCATTATACACATGTTTTATTAATATTTGCTCAAAGTTTACCGAAGAGAAGACAGGGTCCATGTTTTCATATCATCCCTACACACTACCTGAATAATATATTCCCCAACATTTTCCTCTCATTTGGGTTTTTGTTGTTCTGTAACTCAAATCTTATGTAAAATATGCTCACATTCTTTCTGTGTATGGTGCCTTATATGGCTCCTAAACACACACACGAGGCTTTAAACAAATTTTCAATCTGTCTTTTTCTCTCACTCACACACTCGCAAAACTTACCCCTTGATAAGGTTCTCTATGCTTATCTGTTTCTCACAGACGAGGTGGTACAGGAACTGTCCCAGCAGTTTTCGGCCAGCAGACGACTTCTCCAGCACTTTCTCCAGCATGGAGGTGACCAGCATGCTGTGGTCCAGATTCCTCAACTCCTGGATACTTTCCTGGGTGTCCTGCAATTGCCAATCACACCCACTTTTAGTAACGTTTTTTTTTTTTTATTCTTTATCACACATCCACACCACTTTCATGCTTGAAATTATAGCTTTTTCTTCCAACCCACAACACCGTTAATCAAAATTATTCTCTTCTTCTCCACCCAATAGATATCTCTATTCTATGTTTATTCTTACTCAGATCTTGTACTTCTGTCAAATATGTTACTATCTGCTGGTAGGTAAAGAGCGACAGAATCTCCAGTTAAGAGAACACCAACCAATCACTTCACTCATCTGAAGAAGGTAACATGTAGCCGATAGGTTTGAGTAACAACCAAACATTTCTTTTTAAAATGAGGAAGATTGTAACAACCCTGCAAACCAAGCTGTTAGTCCACATGAGCTGGAAAGAGGACATGCCATTACTTTTCCCAAACACATCTGACAGTGGAAAGCTTACAAGAGAAGAAGTGCTCTAAAAATCCATTTCCCTTTCGTCCTCCAAGCCCTTTACTTTGTGTACATATATCAAAAGCCAGAGTGAAATGTCAAATGTTGGTTGGCACAGAGCAACACAAAAATTCTACTTTCACTTTACATCAACGCTTCCAAAAAAAATCTCTCTCTACTCTGGCATGGAAGTTTTTTCCTTTGCATACTGAACTTTTCAACCCACCACTTAAAAAACCCCAAAAAACCCTCTTTTCAGAGAACGCAACCCATCGGACGACAAAAGCGATGGCAACTTTTTTTTTTTACCTTGAAGTTCTTGTTCAGGATCAGCTCCTCGGTGATGGTGTTGATGCGGCGATCCAGTTCATCGGCACTCAGCTTGCTGGTATCGACGCCAGGTCCCTTCTTAGCCGCAGCCTCTGGTGGGACGTCACTGCTGGAGCGGGCGTTGTCCCGGCTGGGGCTTCTGGAGTCTGGGTTCGCGTCCCTGCCAGCTCCCAGCATGTTTCTGTGTGAAAACAGCATGTTTCTGTGTGAAAACAGTATGTTTCTGTGTGCAAAGGACAAGCCCCGCAAGGTCAATATGAAAAACCAGCCAAAAGATAAATGAAAGGCCAAACTTAAAACCACGACGTCTGTATTGTGCTGTACTTGTACACCAAGTCTTCTTGCAAACCAAATAACATCAGTGTTTTCATAATCACTGCATACAGTCGTAAAGCCCACACGCTTTAAAACCCTGCAAAATCAATTAAGTCTTCGGTCACAAAAGTTTCATGGTCTTCCTATTAATACCTAACAAAAACTTAACCTCCCTTCAAAACATTTTTTCCCAAAATAAACTATGCAATCATTTTTCATTCCCAACATGCCTTTCCCCCCTACACTCGCATATTGAGGGCAGATTTTTTTTCTTATTCTTTTGATACATATTTATTATATATAACAAGCGTAAAATTAGAAACCGTTTCTATTTTGTACTTTATGACCCTACCCTTTTTCTCACCCCCCACCCACCCATCTCGTCTGTCTCCACCACTCCTCCTTTTTTCCCTGTATCCTACAACAATATCACCCACACACCATGAACCTGACAGAGACACTGACCTGGTGCTGGCCACAGCCCGTTCCTTCTCTTCCATGGAGGTGCGGGCGGGAGGCCGGCGGTAGTCGCGGTCTCTCCTCTCCTGGTCACGCTCCAATCGTCCACTGCCTCGACCGCCGTCTCCTCGGGCGGGGCTTCGTCCGTAACCACGGCGACTATCGGAATCCGAGAGGTTGTTCAGGGCAGTGTACCTGTTATGAGTGACCATACGTCTGCCAGATCTCGCTGGATTAGTCAACATTCAAGGGCAAGCAAATTGGTTGCAGGCGAATGGACGGATGTCCATTCACACAGAAACAAAGCAGGGAGTTTACGGAGCATGCACACTCTTACACACACACACACACCATTCCAAAAGGAAGAAGCATCTCTTGACATTTTCTTAACCCTAGTGGCGCGGTTCCCGGAATATTCCGGTAAAGGCGGGTCTAAGCTGTGTGGCGGATCCCGGGATGGCGTGGGTGATCATAACTGAAAGCTCACTTTCGCTTTCAAAGGTCAGCCAATGAATGTTAAGGCCGTTGTAGGCCCGCAGAAAGGGGTGAAGGTCGTTTGACACACACAAGCAACGATCGTTTGACACACACAAGCAACGAATAATCTGATTGGTTTAGAGTGGGTTGTTTTGTTTTTTTTCGGACCAGATAGATCGTCAACAAAAAATGGTGGCCAGAGTTTGCACCAGAATTTCTTCAAGCGTTTTTCAAGCTTTTTAACAATATTGACAGCGAGGAGGAGTTTTAGAGGCTGGATTTGGTTGAAATAAACAATGAGAGAGACGATGAGGTAAGGATTGTGGAATATTTTTGAAAAACTTGGTAAAAATCGATCGCGATCGGACTGAATCGAGCGGTGCTAGTTTTGCTGGATGGACTTTTTCGCTACTCGGCGATTTCGACGTCACAGATTGTTTTACTTTATTTTGACACAACGAGGCTTCGAAATAACTGTTGGGTCAAATCGCTATTTTGCTGAGTACTTTGCATCACATGAAATCAAGCGATCTTTGTATTTTCGTCATAGAAAGCCACCACTTTGCACATTCCACCATGATGGTCGCGATGGCGTCAATCCTTTTGCTGAACTTTTCTGAGTATTTGATGACCGATAAAGCGATACAAACTCCTTATTTTTTCAAAACTAATGTCAAGAAATAGTGTTTACCTAATCATGACATTTATGCACCGCAAGAACTTTGCTTATCATGTTAAAATCAATCCGGGGCCCTGACGGTGCACAGTGATCGGTAGTGCGCACACGATTTTTGGGGGGCATTTTTTTTATATAATCAATAACACTACACACTATTATAAAATTACACTCATTTAAAAGCATATATTATCTGTTCTTTCCAGTGATTTATAGCTTTACACATTTAATTCAGTTTTATATATCAATATCAAGGGTTGTTTGAGCCCACCCTGCTCCAAAACAATGCTAGCCAATGTTAATTCAGCCAATAGAGTGAGGCTTGTTGCTGTCTATTCAGCGCTACTAGGGTTAATAGCGCCATTGTCTATGATGACCCCATCATAGGTGTCACCTCATTCCATTTCAATAACTCAAATAACGTTCGCTTCAAAATCCAACACCTCTTCATAAATTCAACATCACCATCCTCAAAAACAAAAAGAATTTTTAAAAATTTTAAAACATCAAACAGTTCACATTAAATGACAAAGTACCCAATTGTTTCACTCCTAACGATAAAAGGACAACCAGCGCGCGCTCAGGATACCAGCCCTTCCACTAAATTTATCATACCTAAGCAACAACAACAAAAGTTTTAACAATTTTTTTTTAAAAGATTAACACTTCAAAATATTTAAAAATTCATCTGAGAAATACCATGTATGCAAATACTACTGCAGAATAGATGTAGACATTCAAGCCCATTTGAAGAAAAAAAAATTAAAAAAGATCACTACTCATTTGCCACCAGAACAAAACACCACAGGCAATACAGTTTTAAAGAGAAAAGTTGTCACTCTTGCATGGGAAAAAGAAAAGGAGAATGGTCAGGGAAGGAACAAACTAAACAGGTAAAGGTGTCCCACAACCTATATTAAGGTCGTAGGGGAGCGAGGCGTCAGAGACCTCACTTCTCTAGGGCCAGCGTATTGAGGGACGGCGCCCATCTCCTCTCCCTCGCTGCTTTACCTTCCCTGACCCTAAAGAGGGCAGGTACCCATTTACAGCTGGGTGAACTTGGGGAACTGTACTGAAGCCAAGGCGCGAAAACGTTCACCCATCCAATTGGTAAACACGCTCGACGCTGCTTAACTTGGCTTGGGGAAAGCGAGTGCTCCGACCACTGAGCTATCCCATCCCCAGGTAAATGAAGTAAAACAACAAGATGATGTATGATGGTAAAAAAAATATTTAAAAAATTATTTAAAAAATGATAAATGGTATGAAGATACTGTTCATTTTTTTTTTTAAAGAAAGAAAAAAAGAAAAAAATACTGTTCAATCTAAAAAAAATAAAAAAAAGAAAGAAAAAAAAAAGGCAAGAGAGAGGATAGAATGGTAAGAGAAAAAAAACCCTAGAGTGACCGAAAAGGGGAAATAGCTAGAACAGGATTTGTGGGGTTTTTGGGGCGTTTTTTTTTAGAAGATGGGAACAATGAGAAACGATTTATTATTTTCCTTAATGCCTTCAAGAACTCGAACCCTCGTGTCTTCCTTCCTCAAATTTGATGCCACCAGATTTTTCAGACACAACCGCAACCTTTCAACACACCAACTCTTTCATTCCCACAGACAAGGGAGCACACTACCCAGAAGGCTACACAACACCAGACACGACACGACGCGACACTCACCTGTTGCCTTGTCTCTCCTGCTCCTGGGAGTGGGAGCCACCTCCCTGGCTGCCCCGGCACCAGTTCGAAAACTTGTTGCCGCCACCCAGGGTCACGTTGTTCAAATCCACAGGGGGTTGCTGAACACCACAGAACATCGCACGCCATCAGCCAGTGAGGGGTTTTGTTTGATTTTTTAACACTTTCACAGAGGGCTGCATAACAACACACATCCTCACAGACATCGGCTACTGGTTTGTTTTTAGGTTGTTGGTTTTTTTATTTTTTATTTCGAAGTATGTAACTACCCCCACAATGTGTTTTTGTCTGTTATACATAAAACTTTAGTAAAGCACTGACCTCCCTCCCTTCTTTTTTTTTTCTTTCTTTCTCTTAATAAAATGACAAACTACACCACAAAAAATCTCTCTCTGCCAGCCTCCCTCTTTTTCAAGCTGAAATTGGTTTTTTTCCAGGGATTTTTTGTTTTTAAATCCATGCAAGTCCATAACAATCACTTGCAAATTGATTCTTCATCCAAGTTATGAAAATTTTATGAAAAGGCGAAATGAACAACATCAGTAAACTATAGCAGCAGTTTGTTGCTTTTCTTTTCAGAGAAACTAGTACATTTCTTTTTTAAACAGGGCTTGGTTTTTTTTGTGGGGTGGAGGTATTTAACTTGTATTCAGCATGATTTGGCTTCTGAAACTTTCATCTTTTCCGTTTCTTATCATGAATGCGAAATCGAAGGGGGAAAAAACACCAAAAAAATTTTTGTTTACATCCACCAACCTTGGTGAGCTTCATGCGGGTGGGCTCAATGCTCTGTTTGACTGGCCGGGCAGGGACAGTGCTCCAGCCATCGTCGTTCTGCGATGACCCTCGGCCGCCTGAAGACATCCACAACCGTTAGAGTTTTATTCCAGCATGTCCGCATACAAACAGTAGTCAAAGTATGTCCCCATACAAACAGGAGTCAAAGTATGTCCCCATACAAACAGGAGTCAAGTATGTCCGCATACAAACAGGAGTCAAAGTATGTCCCCATACAAACAGTAGTCAAGTATGTCCCCATACAAACAAGAGTCAAAGTATGTCCGCATACAAACAGTAGTCAAGTATGTCCGCATACAAACAGGAGTCAAGCATGTCCCCATACAAACAAGAGTCAAAGTATGTCCGCATACAAACAGTAGTCAAAGTATGTCCGCATACAAACAGTAGTCAAGCATGTCCCCATACAAACAAGAGTCAAAGTATGTCCGCATACAAACAGTAGTCAAGTATGTCCGCATACAAACAGGAGTCAAGCATGTCCCCATACAAACAAGAGTCAAAGTATGTCCGCATACAAACAGTAGTCAAAGTATGTCCGCATACAAACAGTAGTCAAGTATGTCCGCATACAAACAGTAGTCAAGTATGTCCGCATACAAACAGTAGTCAAAGTATGTCCGCATACAAACAGTAGTCAAAGTATGTCCACATACAAACAGTAGTCAAGCATGTCCGCATACAAATAGTAGTCAAAGTATGTCCGCATACAAACAGTAGTCAAAGTATGTCTGCATACAAACAGTAGTCAAAGTATGTCCGCATACAAACAGTAGTCCGCATACAAACAGTAGTCAAAGTATGTCCGCATACAAACAGTAGTCAAAGTATGTCCGCATACAAACAGTAGTCAAAAGTATGTCCGCATACAAACAGTAGTCAAAGTATGTCCGCATACAAACAGGGGTTGTAATTTAACTTGTGCACAGTTACACACAACATCGCATACGTGCAGACAGGCACACATGCAGAAAACACTTTAAAACTATACACACACACACACACAGGACAACTATACAGTGAATTCCACACTTCTCTATCCCTCACCCCAAAAACAAAACACCAAACAAAGACATCGAAGTCCAGCCCATCTCTTGGACCCAAGGATACATTATTTTTTTTGGGGGGGGGTTTGTGTTTTTTTTTAGCACATCCACTCCACACCACCACGACCATCCCACACCACCCCCACCCCTACCCCCGGGTGACCCTCTCACTCACCGAGTGAGCTACCTTTGGGCCTGGCACCGCCGCGGGCTCCTTGAGATTCCTGGGGTCTGGGCTGGGACAGCATGTACTGCACGGCCTGCTCCTCCTCCTTGGCTTTCTGGTGGATGACGTCCAGAGTGGCCGGCTTGTTGTCGTGGATGCGGCGCTTCACCCAGTTGTTCTGGAAAGATGGATAATAATAATAATAATAATGTATGGAATTTATATAGCGCTGGATCTTGTAAAGCAACAAATCAAAGCGCAGAGATCATGGTCGTCAATATTTTTCCATTTCACATCTTCATCCCCCGACAATTTCACATCTCGATCCCCGACAGGCCTAGTATCTATGTACTGATCACACATGAGAAATGCAGACGGATGACATGAGCATGAATGTAGACGGTATGTTAATCGCAGCACTAACGGCCAATGTTATCACAAGAATAATTCTCTGAAAAGTTGATGCAGAGGGCAACATTGCTGGCCTTGAGTTAAATGCTAAAACAAAAAATTTTTTTAAAAGATACACATATAGGGCACACCTCAGAATATGAAAATGGATACAACAGATCTGTACTACATTCAAAATTTCACATATTTAGGCTGTCTACAAGATATCAAGGCTATGGCAAAAGACGATTCAGTTTTACATCATTTGGAAAGACAAGGAATATGTAAATATCTCCAAATCAGAATTGTCAAAGCACTACTCTGGCCTGTATTGCTGATATATGGGTCAGAAGCCTGGAACTCTGAACATTTATTCAAGAAAACCACAAAACAATTCCCCTTTTATTATCGGGCAAAGTTGGTAATTAAAGGGTTGTAGCCAGAAGTCCCATTTCAAAGGCATCTAGACAGTCTACAGGTGAAACAACACACACACACGCACTAATTTTAAAAGCCTGCTAAAGCTTTCCTCGATATCTGTAGCATTTAAACACACAGTTGACTGCAATACGAAATGAGCACACACATCCATGTATGTACACATGCACACACATACCGCACCCACCGACAATAAAACGAACACGGCCAACTTACACTCCTCAAGTCCAGGATGTCAAGGACACCAAACTTGACTCGACTGCTCAGTTTGGGTTGCTCCTTGCTTTTGGCGGCAGCTGGTTTTTCACCAGTCCTCATGTCAGCCACCATTTTCTCCATCTGGTAAAAGTACTGGTCCATGCGCCCCTGAAAACACACACACAACACACCTTGCTCAAAAAGCTGTACTTTCTTTTATCAATGTCAACACAACACACACAAAAATATCGGAGTTTATTTTGTGTACTTAACTTATTTTGTGTACTTAACTTTACTCACACTGTAACCTTATTCTGATCCAACTTTCACCCTGTGGTTTTACGTAACATATTTTGGAGACTAAGTTTTAGGAATCCTAAAATCTTTCCTTCATTACTACCACCCCTGGAATTTTTCAAGGTGACAAAAACAAAGTTTTAAGATTTCTTTTTCACAGTCACTACTGTTATTCTTTACTTTTTTTTTAACACACACACACCCCCCCAATAACATACACCCAATAACACGTGCACACACACACACACACACACACGCAAGAAGACGGTAGCTTTACCCTAGCTTTCGTATGGTCCAGGTCATGACCAATGGTGTCCAGCAGTTTGGTCAGACACTCTATGCTTTCGTCATCCCGCTGCTTCAGCAACTTGAAAATGCAGTCATGCATAATGTTCTCCGTCAGCATCTTCAAGTGGAACAGTTCACCGATGAATCGGATGTTGCCCATGGAGCGATGCCGAGCTATCTTCATGGCCTCATGCACTTCATCCAGCTTGACCTTGGTTTCCTGCATCAGGGGAAATGAGAGATGTAAAATGCACTTCACTTTTTCTACTTTACGCATTTCTCAGCTTCAGCCTTTAGTTCAACATATTTTCATAGGGCAAGCAATACCGATTTGCTTTTCTGAATCCTTCAACCGTTTGAAATGAATCCCTCTGATGGACCAAATACTGATTTGCCTTTCTGAATCCTTTAACATTTTAATTAAAATGAATCCTTAACTGCTATACCAATAAAATATTAAAATTTCCCAGAAAAAAAAACCCAACTCTTACATTCCCGCAAGTATAAAAAGTCAATACACAACTGTCCAAGGAGATATGGAGAAAGATGTTTCTAAATCTGTAGACAATTTTCTGCGTCTACTTCTAGTTACGACTATCCAGATTTATGTGGACTTCACGGGGGGTTATCCCCCTGCACAGGTGCAATGGTTACAGTAGAGTGCTGCGAAAACCAGAAAAGTATATATACACACATTTCCCTTCATTCTGCTTACACTTTTTTCCCATTTCGGTTTTTTACTTCACTAGGATAAATTTACCCCTTATACCAACAAACAAACAAAAACCCCAACAACAACAAAAGCACCTCTCTACATCTCAAGCTTACAAATAAAATCATTAAAATAATAAAACAAAATTTCAAAAAGCAAAATTAGCTTTTTACCGCTGATGCGTCGTTCTTCAGTGCAGCCAAGCGGCTATCCAGTTCAGACTCGGCAACTTTATCCTTCTCAAATTCTCGCTGGCACTTGGTCAACAGGATCGCTCGGAAGGTCGCCTCCTTTCCACTCTCATCCACAACCTTAGGCTGCAACAAGTTTCCAGCCAAAGTTAAAAAGACCGGTCATGCCAAACTTGAACGATAATAATCAAAAACAGACAAAAACAACGCACATACCAATGTAGCGGGAACACAATGGAGCATTATTTTCTGGAGTTTTTCATTACCTATAATAATTCAACTGTATGACTGGTATGGTAACTAAAAAGGTGACAGCCAAATCCCTTGTGAGAGCTACTCTTTAACACACATCACAAACTTTTTTTGAAGAATCCATCAAGCGCTTTGACTGTTATCACTAACGGGGAGAGAAAAAACCCAACTGTAACGACTATCACAGGCATCAATGCACAAACAAAAACTATCATACACTTCCTTGGGGCAATTTAGACAAGCATTAATCATACACCAGCAATTGCCCAACTATCATATCCTTATGTTAAAAACAATGTCCAGTGATTTAAAAGCACAAACAAAAAAGACAAAAAGCATTAATCATACACCAGCAATTGCCCAACTATCATATCCTTATGTTAAAAACAATGTCCAGTGATTTAAAAGCACAAACAAAAAAGACAAACGCAACATATCTGTCCCGACACCAGGCGTTTTCATTAGTTGATATGTCGTTATGTCAGATTAACACAAGCCTTCGACTACACTGCACTGGTCCCTTAACGGAGAGGGGTAGGCTGGGGCTACACAGCAAGGATGAAAAACGCCAGCTTTCTCCCATTCGCGGAGATTTTGTGTGTGTGTGTGTGTGTGTGTGTGTGTGTGTGTGCGCGCGTGTGTGCCCATACCTGGGCCTCCATAACATTTCTTTGGGTCCATTCAGTGATCAGGGATGGGTACTGGCAGAGGCAAAAAACCCCTCCGAAATCTGGGGGGGGGATATAGTAGGTTTGGGGGCATACTGTTCAACTTGAATCCCATGTGTCCATGAAGTTATACATCACAGGTTCGAACTTCAGCCATGTCTTGTGAATTAAGGGTAGGGATTTTTACCATCTCCTAAAGTCAGCTTCAAGTGCAGACCTGCCACTGCCTTTGTGTGTACATTATATATATATATATCTATATATATATATATATGCACATGCAGACGATCAAATATGCATGCTAAAGATCACATAATTTATGTCAGCGTGCGATGGGTTATCGAAACACAAACATAGCCAGCATACATCCCAGAAGTCGGAATGGGCTACCTTCCAGGTGGGCAAGAACAGTCGCATACGCCAAAAATTTCACCACTGGTAAACCTTGGGAGCTCTAGCCACAGGGGGAAAAAAAATGCTGTCTGAGGCTTGTCTGATGCTGCTGCTGCTGCACACTTCCTCACTTGAAACACCATCCATGAAGCAGATGCCATGAAGCCTCCACCATGTATCTTCTCTAAAACTAAAATTGTTTAAATCAAAAAAATGAGGGGTGTTAGCAGGCGAGGCAGTGGTATAAGAAGAGACAAAGAGAGAGGTGGAAAAGAGGGGGGAGAGGAGCAAAAAGATGAGAACTTACCACTTTAATCAATTCTTTGCACAAGTTGGCATACACACCAGCAAACTTCTGTTCTGAAATGGCCTGCACACAGAGATGATCAAGATTCATTCATACATCCGTCAGACATGCCTTTCAATCGGAAAGCATCTTATTCTAGCAATACTGTCGTTTCTATTTCAAACCATTTCAAAACTTGCTCTTTCTAATCAACAAAACCATAAAATGATCCATTCTGTATTTGACCATCACATTTCCATTCCCATCTCCACAACACATTAACAGTGGTAAATGTAATCACGTAAAGACATTCAGCCAATACGGCTTATTGTCAATTTTCAACAATAACTTTTTGCCTTTTCTTTTTAACTACCTGGTACGACATACACACACACACACTGCAGTAAACATACAATAACCCTGGCACAATAGCAATTCAATTGCTTCTTTTTTTCCCCCCTTTTCTAACACAACAAATGCACATCTTAAGAAAATAAAAGGGGAGAGGGGGGGGGGGGGGTTGGTTCTTAGAAAATCTGACTCACCTTTTCAAAAATCAAATCTGCAATGCCCGTCAGACGACTGATAGTATTCAGTTTCATTTCCAGGGCTTGCTTCCCAAGTCTCATGAATTTCTCTGGCGTCACTTTGTTCAAGATAGCCTGGAACTTGCGCAGGATCTGCAGAAAAACACACCATTTGTTCTTTAAAAAAAAACACCCATGTTCTGAAATACAAAGACAGTAGACAGGTACCACTTCTCACACACGTCTTTGAAAAACCAAGAGAGAGAGAGAGAGAGAGAGAGAGAGAGAGGAGAGAGGAGAGAGAGAGAGAGAGAGAGAGAGAGAGAGGGAGGGGGGGGGGGGGTCTGAACTGAACTAAACTGCTTTTTTACATACAGCTCTCTATAATAACAAAAAAATAACCCAACAAATTCTATAAGAAAAGAAGAGACAGATAGACAAGACAGAGAGAGAGAAATGAAAAGGGGAGAGGGAGCCGACAGAAAAGCAGTAATACAAAAAAGATGAGCAAACTCTGACCACACTAAAGGTTCTATTTGAGTAACTTAGTATTTCCAGAAAAAAAATTTTTTTTTTAAAGATATCCACACAAAAAATCAAAGATTACACACACACACACAAACCCCAAACAAACAAAAAGCAAAGATTACACACACACACTCTTGGAACAGATGACAAAATTCACAAAACGGCATACACACGGGGACTGGATGTAAAAAAGCACACGAGTGCTTATTCCATTATCCTCAATATAAAAGATTTTAAAAATTTTAAATTCTAAAATAAAAAATTTCACGTGCACACATGCACACACACACACATACACACACTCTCGCATGCACACACACACACTCACTGACAAAAAACCCAAACAAACGAAAAGCAAAGATTACACACTTTCACGTGCACACACACACACACTCTCTCGCACACACACAAACACACCCACACTCACACAGTGTGTACACACACACACACACACACACACAAACACACCCACACTCACACAGTGTGCACACACACACAAGCACACTCACTGTGTGTACACACACACGCACGCACACACACACACACACACACTCTCTCACTGTGTATACACACACACACACACACACTGTACACACATATCCACCCACACACCTCAGCGTCCTGCTCCTCCTCTGACTTGGCAGCAGCGGCGCTGGCAGCGCCAGTGGCGGCCTGGTGGAACTGGGGCTTGTAGGCGTTGCTGGACTTGTGCAGCTGCACCTCCTGCCTGGTGGAGATGATGATGCGCTGCTGCTGCTGCTGCTGCTGCTGCTCCCCAGACTGGGACCCCAGTCCCCCACGACCCCGCTGTTGGCTGTTGCGTTTCGTCAGCGACTGCACCGGCTGCGAATCATACTACGTGTCATACATTTTATGCTGCTGCCTGCGAATCGTACTACGTGTCATACATTTTATGCCGCTGCCTGCGAATCGTACTACGTGTCATACATTTTATGCCGCTGCCTGCGAATCGTACTAACGTGTCATACATTTTATGCCGCTGCCTGCGAATCGTACGACGTGTCATACATTTTATGCCGCTGCCTGTGAATCGTACTACGTGTCATACATTTTATGCCGCTGCCTGCGAATACGTGTCATACATTTTATGCCATAACAGTTGATAGCAGGGAAGTTTTTTTCATGTAACACTACCATTTAGAATAAAAATGATATCATCTAGGCCATATTATACATCGTGTAATACATTTATGTTGTTGCCTCGCAGTTGATAGCCTAGCCTCCTCCGCCCCCCCTCCCCAATCAGAAAATAAGTCTTAGGTTTCCCCTCAAATGTAATGCTGCTATTAGAATAAAATATCTAGCCATATTATTCTACATACATTTTATGCCACGGCCTAGCAGTTGACAGGGTTTTGGTGGTGGTGTTTTTTTCAATTGTAACGCTGCCATACAATAAAACTATATCATCTAGCCATAGTATACTGCTTACAATACATTTTAGCTGCCTAACAGTTGATAGTGTTTATTTATTTTTTTTTTTCATGTAAAGCTACCATTTAGAATAAAATTATATCTCAGCCATATTATACTTCGTGTAATACATTTTATGTTGTTGCCTCCCAGTTGATAGCCTCCCCCATCCCATTTAACGCTGCCATCAGAAAATAAGTCTTAGGTTTTCCCCACAAAATGTAATGCTGCCATTAGAATAAAATTACACCTAGCCATATTATACTACATACATTTTACGCCATGGCCTAGCAGTTCATAGGGTTTTGGTGGTTGTTTCTTTTTTCTATTGTTAACGCTGCCATTACAATAAAACTATATCATCTAGCCATACTATACCGCTCACAATACATTTTATACCATGGCCTAGCAGTTCATAAGGTTTTGGTGGTGGTTTTTTTTTCAATTGTTAACGCTGCCATTACAATAAAACTATATCATCTAGCCATAGTATACTGCTTACAATACATTTTACGCCATGGCCTAGCAGGTTTATTTCAAATGTAACGTAATATCAAACCATCTTACCCCTCGTGTGAAGCTCTTGAAAAAACCTGGGGTGAAATCAGGAACATTGCGACTGGCAGCCATCTGCGCCCTCTGGAAGTCTTCAGTTTTTGTTCTGGGCTGTGAACCACACATCATAATAACAACAATAAATAGAATTTATATAGTGCTACATCTTGCAAAGACGAATCAAAGCGCTTGCATTCAACCTATTCTTACAGTCGTGCAACCAATAACAATAGCTTAAAATTAACCTAATTCAAATGTACACACATGCACACACACACAGTTTTCCAAACCCTTTTAATTGGGGGTGGGTGTTGTGTTTAGTTTGGGTATATTTTCCGTTCTGGTCATTGTAAGACGTTCCCCCAACACCCTTGCATGCACACAAGCGCACACTTGCGCACACACATGCAATCACACAAATGCACAAAGGAGAACATTTTACAATCACCCGTACAAACTTCCTGATGAGACTATAAACAAAGGCTCCATGTGCAAACCAACGCTAAAGCATCTTGGCGCACACAGTAAAACCAGTTTAGCCTTTCAGAAGAGTAGGCCATTGTGTGGCAACAAACACAAAAAAATCTAAAACGCATGCACCTGGGCTGCCTGTATTGCAGATGATCTTAGAGAAAGGGGCATAGATAAGGAGGAAGCTCAAAACAGACAGAGATGGAGAAGGCTCATCAATGTCAAACCTCCCCTGGGAGAAACGTGACAAAAAAGGAAGATGAAGAAGAAGAAGATGCACACTGGTCTTAACATTTAGACATCATCTGTGAAGTCAGAATTAATGGTAGGCAATCAGTCGCATATGCAAAATCTCGCCATCAGTGTGGCCCAGGAGCAATTAAACAGAAAGAAAAACAGATTTCTCTCTGCTTTCTCACACTCATTTCTCTCCAGACCCCATTGGACATACATCATTTAAAAACCACAATTTCTTTCGTCTTTACACAGATCATGGTTTCTTCATACAGACAGCCACCATATATATAAGAGAGAAGTTGCGGGGGGGGGAGAGAAGAACCAACAGAAGACTGGCTGAAAAAGAATACTCACATCTACGATCAGCTCCGGCATGTGGAAAAGCTCCGGAGGTTTTCTGGATTCAGGATTACCCTGCAGTCTCAACAGGAAATCGCGACCGTACTGCTTCTTGCCCTCTTGGTTTGATGGGGACCACTTGCCTGCGAGAGAGAGAGACGGTTTTCATTTTTTAAAAGTTTGGGGGGGGGGGGTTTTCAAAGGGGAAAATCATCATTTTGCATGTCTAGCTCGGTCAATAACTGATCCATGTTGGTATATTATTGTTCACAAAAACAAAACAAAAGAGTCAAAGCAAAGTGATTAAATTACAATTGCAAACTCTTAAGTACAGTTGTACTTTTCCCATTATCAATAAAAAAAAAGTTATAAAAAAGATTTTTTTTTCCTTTTCTAATTTTTCCATGGAAATCAGTAACGAGCATTTTATTCCAAGACTCCAAGACAGACCAATCACAATCAACAATGTCCTTAGCAGCATCTGCCTACTACTACTTTTGTCACAGTCATACTGCAGACCCTAAAATGGCTCAAACTGACATTCATAACCTAAACCACACTCCATGATATTATCAACACATCGCAGAAATACAAGACACATTTCAAAAACACAGCGACAGTAAATTAAATACATGCAAAAGCACGAGAGACCTTACTGCCGAACCATCACAAATCAAGTAAGAGGGGGAAAGAATGAAGAAAACAGCTGCTGTTAAGACTCAACATGTACACATCACAGGTCCAAGTTGTCTCATTCAAAATCTTTAACTCCCAGTTTTTCCCTTGACAGAGGACATCAAAAAACAAAACATCCCCCCCACCCCCCCACCCACCCACCCCTATAAAAAGCCTGTACCAGGCTATTTAACAAATTTCACCACAAAATATCAAACAGTTCACAAACACTATCAACATATAATTTTTTTTTTTTTTTAATTAAAAGCCCAACATTTTCTCACCTCAGGATGTACAAAACAACAAAAACGCGCAACTTCCAAAAGGGTCAACAAACTATACCAGCCCTTCACTCCCCCCCCCACCCCCCCCCCCCCCTTATCTCTCGCAGCTCTTAAGACCAGACAAAAAAAAAGTCAACCCACTCACCATCTTCGTAGCGCAGTCCCAGGCAGCTCTCCATGCGCTTCTGGATTTCCTTCAGGTCAGCCTCTGTCAGCTCCCCGTTCTCCTTCCCCTCCACCACCACCACCAACTCGTCTCCCGAGGCGCTCTGAGTCACCTCCACCACCTCCACCTCCGGAATGCGAGGCGCCGCCGCGCTTGCTGCCGAGGTGCTCGCTTCAGCGAGGTCCGCCGCTGAAGCCATCGCCACCGCAGCAGCAGCAACAACAGCCGGCGGCTGGGGTTCTGGGGCCACGTGGTTGTTGACGGGGGGCTCTGGGTCAGGCAGCAGGCCCTGCCGAGGTTTCTCCACCGCCTCTGGAGCGCTGGTGGTCGGGGGTTCGGGCACAGCCTCTGCTTGGGGGGCAACAACCGGCTCGGGGGCGGCAACAACCGGCTCGGGGGCAGCAACCGGCTCGGGGGCGCTTTCCGCAAGGGATGGGGCGGCCGCTGCCACCACCACCTCCTCTGTGGGGGGAGGGGGACTGGTAGAAGGTGTGGTTTTGGGCGAGTCCGAGGGTGCCGCACTAGCACTCTCCTGCTGAGTGGCCTGCACAGTGGGGGAAAAAAATTTTAAGAAATGTTTACATGTATCTACACACATATCCACCCCTAGTCATGACAAGAGCTTGGAAACACACACACACATATATACATTCACAAATTTACAAAACCGCATACACACGGGGACTGGATGTAAAAAAGGACACGAGTGCTTATTCCATTATCCTCGATATAAAAGAATAAATAAATAAAATAAACACACACACACACAAAGACCTCTAGTCATAAAAAGAGCTTGGCAAGACACACGCGCACACATTGGCCACTAGTCATAAAAAGACATAGGCAAAACACACACACACACTGGCCCTTAGTCATAAAAAGAGCTTGGCAATCAAGATGTAAAAGCTCACTGACTAATTACTTTAGATCTAAACGAATTCTACCTAGTTTTACAATCTATCAAATTTAGGGTCAACTTTTTTCGCACACCAGTGTTGAATAAATTGGGCCTGGGGATTTATCAAAAGAAAAATTATTTTAAAGATTTTATAGCAACAGCATAAATACTACAGTATGAAAAAGGACGATTCCATTTCAGGTAAATACTGTTCTTTTTCCAATTTTAAAGTAACTCCTCATTTATATATATAAAAAAAAATTTTAATTTTGGGGGGGGGGTTCAGCTTTGATGTTTCAGAGATTTGGTCTGCAGCGTACCATGTTTGTAATATCTGTTTATTATTTGTCATTGGTTGCATGACTGTCAGATTAGGTTGAATGCATGCGCTTTGATTTGTCTTTGCAAGATATAGCGCTATATAAGTTCCATTTATTATTATTATTATTTTATTTGTCTCATGCTTTTATTTACCAGCTTTACGACCTTCCCCTTCCCCAAAAGTAAGGGTTTCAAAGGTAACATACCAGAATGGAATAAATTATTAGAAAACTTGAACACTAGTATAAAAGGGTGACTGATAAAATGCTAGGCTTCTAGGGTTCTTTTTTGTTCAACCATAAGAATTCTGAAACTTTTTGGGGGAGAGGGGGCTTCCACACTTCCTTTATCATCCGTTTGCACTTTAAAATTCAGACAAATGGCCATGATGGTGTTTAAAAAAAAAATGAAAGAAAGGAAGGACAGGAAATGAATGAAAGGAAAGGATACTGATAAGATACCCTCAATCACAGGTAACCGAGATAAGCGTCAGATAGACAGAGGGAAAGAAGGCCACGACTGGGTCAGACCTGCACTTAGAAAGCAAGCTAGTTTCATACTGTAATGGAATTACTCCAACATTCACTCCCAATGCAATGTTCAGACAATTTCAATCCATGTGAATGTAAATTTGATAATCACACATCCAATGGGAAAAAAACACAGGGGGAGGAAAAAATTTTACTTGTGTGAAATTTGGGAGCAGAAATGTGAATTATTTCTAAAATCTACCCGACATGCATTACGCACACTAAGCGAACAATCTTACTTTTTTCAATAACTTTTTCCTTTCTTTCCAACTGAAGAGAACACATATTTCATCCCAATCAGTTGTCTGTCTCTGCATCAGTTCAGTCTGTCTCTTCTTGCTAGCATGGCATGAGCACTGACAACTGTGGGCTTGTATACATGCGCATGTGTATGCATATACTGTGAGTAAGTGCATACACATTTGACATATACAAGAAAAAAAGAAAAAACCTTTTAACCCTCAAAACGCTAACATGCCCACCCACCCCTAAAGGGACCAGAAAATGGAAAACGGCATACATGCCAAAAATACATTCAGCTGATCTCTGTTCTCATTTATAATCTGAGTTTTTCTCTTAAGATTTTTATTCAACCTGGGAGGAAAAGGTATTTGAAAGTGACAAAAAAAAAAGAAAAAGAAAAGAGGTTTTTAAAAGTATATCACATTACACACACACACACACACACACACACACACACACAGGGAAAGTACCGAGTATATTCAGCCTTAAATGTGCATGCGCACTCTCTCTCACACACACACAGAGAATTTATACACATGTGCAAACAAACACATAATCACACAGAAGAGAGAGAATAAAACACACCAAACATCACACCACACCAAACACACACAGAAGAGACAACAACACATGCGCACACACACACTACACATCAGAAAGTAAAAGACAGAGAGCCAGACTGAAGACTCTTGCTTCCAGACTGTGTGCAGCCTACAATCCTGCTGCTGTAACTGGAGAGGACCCCTTGGCACAGTCAGGTAAACTTGTACAGACAGCACACACACACACAGCTACTCTCCCCCAAACCCCACTGTTCCCCCCCCCTCCCCCCCCCCACCTCCCAACACACACCAACATAACTTGGACACAAGCCAACTCCCTCTTGCCCTTATGATGATGCCCCCCTCCCCCCCCCCCCCCCCCCCCCCCACTCCCCCTGCATTTCCACTGATCTGTGTCCTACTTTTGTCTCTGTACTAAGATTTTGGAAAGGTTGTTCTGACATTTTTTGGAACTGGCAGCCTATCACATGTTTGTTGGTAAAGCCAGATTATTAGATGTTTAAACTCTAATGCAACCATACAGGCAGTGAGGCAGTTGAACTGTGGTGCAATCTTATGTGTTGATTTGTGTAATGATAACATTAGAGATTTGGGGGGGGGGGGGAGAGATTGCTACAGATTTAGCAACTATAAGAATCTGAGTTGTGATCTATCACTATGTTTTACAACTGGGCTTTAAGTTTTGTTGTAAAGATTTCACTTGTAAACTAGTGTGTGTGTGTGTGTGTGTGTGTGTGCGTGTGTGCGGTGTTGTGTGTGTGTACACTAGAGGGAGGGGGGACCGAGACCGGATCCCACATGCTTTTTATTTTCTTTGGGGGAGGGATGCAAATGAGTATAGTTTGCTGTTTGGTAGTGGGATTTTTCCCGTATTCTCTCTCATGCACGTTTTCAGTAAGGATACTTCTGATATTTCTCACTGTTCCAGTTTTGCATATGGTGTTACATACTAGGGGTGCTTGCACCAACACACACACACACACACACACACACACACAGTTGACACACATACACAAAAAGGTCAGAGGCATGACCTTGCTTCCTTACCTCAGGCGGGCCAACAATGAAGGCATCCATCTCCGAGCCCTCTTGGCGTTTCTTGTTGAGCTCTCGCCGGTGTTTCCGACTGGACTTCCTCCCATCTCGCTGTGGCTGAGGGGGCTGCTGGGCTTGGGCGGCTTGGGGCTGAGAGGTAGGCTGAGATTCAGGGGCCGGGCTAGTGGAAGGCTGGGGTGGGGGGGCAGCCTGGGATGTGGAGGGCTGGGGTGGAACAACATCCTGGGCCTGACCACCCTGGGATGTTGAGGGCTGTGCCGGAGGAGGAGCAGCCTGAGACGATGAAGGCTGCTGGGGCTGAGCAGCCTGGGATGTGGAGGGCTGGGAAACCTCCGGTGCCGAGGGCTCTGGCTGGGATGTACTGGCCTGCGCTGACGCTGCCGGTGGCTGGGACTCTGCTGCAGAATAACATTTCTTCACCATGACTGAACGAACACCTACGACTGGCACAAGTTCACAACACGATTTCTCACCTGGACGTTGAGCTTCACCTCACTATAGTATAAACATTTTGGATCCACACTCCACATATATATCACATCATTTCAACACGTCTAGTCCTCACGATCATTTCTAAGATAGGTCATCCACATCACCACAACCACATAACTCCATAAATCTGGCGCAAGGCGAGAGAGAGAAGAGAGAGAAAGAGGGGCAGAGAGCACTGACCCGGTCACATGAACATACACGCTCCCTTTTCCACCATGTCACAGGGGTTAGAGGAGAAAAACTGCCCACCTCTGGGCGTGAACACTTTTAACACAATCCTGACCGCATTTCACCCAACATTAGCCACGTCCAACACAGCACCAAGCAGAAGCATAGAATCTACGAACTTAAAACACACAAAAAGTCGGCTACAACGGTACGATTTAGTGGTGTACTTTCACTTGCACAACACACACCCTTGCTCTTTCAAGCACGATCAACGAGGACGACCGACCGGCGAACTTTTTTTTTTGGCCCCCGGCGTTTTTCCTTGTTCAACATACGGCAGACGACAAACCAAATTCACTCTTTTCTTCAACCCCACATCGAAATCCACCAGGTTACGTAGTCCTCTAACCTTAACGGGGCCCGGTGGTGAAGAGCAAAGTGGAACAAACGCAGAAACAAACTTTTTTCTTCTTTTCTTTTACTTCTCTCCCCAAGTCAAGTCCCGTTCCCTTCTCCTCTCTTCTCGTGAGGGGCTCACACGCGCACAGTGCGTGCTTCGGCAGGCCAACTATGTGTAGGCCTGGCTCCAACTGCCAAACAGCACGCGCCTACCAAGGTCAAGGTTGCCCTATACTTACAGAACGCTGGTCTTTTTCATAATCTGTGCTGTAGCCTAAGTAGTGCACTCGCTCTGCGTGTGTTTAAAGAATTTTTCTATTTACACACACACACACACAAACCATCCAGAAAACAGTTGGCAAAAAATAGTTCTGTGTTTGAGGTGATTCATTTACTGAGAGACAGGCAGTTACATCCACCAGTTTAGCCAACTCGCCAAAAAAAAAAAAAGGGAGGGGGGGAGGGGGATCGAGAGTGAGAGATGGGGAAGGGGGGTGGGGAGGGAGAACAAGACAACAGAATTGGGTAAAAAAAAGGAAGGGCCCTGCAAATGCCCGCAAGATTAGTCACCAACCCGAACCGCCCCACACAACATGTACATCGTTTTACGTAAAGACGATGACGTCATGAGCCTTTTTTCTTACCCTGTGCTGACCCCTGGCTTATCTTTTTTGCCTCCTGATCAATCTTTTTTGTTGTTACAGACAACCCCATCACCCCCCCCCCCCCCCCAAAAAAAAAACCACCCACCCCATCATTATCACCACCACCACCTTTTCCACCTCTCCCCGTACCCCCATTAACGACAGTACCTGTCAATAACGTTTTGTAACTTGCTCGCGAATTTTCGTCAATGAAATCAAATCTCAGGTATGAGATGAATTTTACACCTACTGTTTACTAATGGGGTGTTTTCTTTCTGTATCCCCCCCCCCCCCCCCCCCCTTATATAATGTCAACCACGTGGATTTATTACCTCTCTCTCTCTCTCTCTCCTCTCTCTCTCTCTCTCTCTCTCTCTCTCTCTCTCTCTCTCTCTCAACACACACACACACAAAAACACACACAGGAAGACCGACACGTGCTTAGCAGGGCACACCGTTTCTTTTCCTGACTGTAAACGGGCCAGTCTCTTTCCAGCGAAAACGTTTCAAGAATGATAAAACATTCGTGAGAGAATCTAATATTCCATCTCAGTTTAATAACTGGTCAGCTTGAATCGGTCGATTCAACAATCAGCAGCACGTGGGCGCAATCTCTCTCTCTCTCTCTCCTCTCTCTCTCTCTCTCCACACACACACACACACAACACACACACACACCCCTCTCTGATATTCTCAATGAACAATGCTTTATCAAAGCGGCTCTAGCCAAATAGCCACACACACACACACACATACACACGCACCTCTGATATTCTCAATGAACAATGCTTTATCAAAGCGGCTCTAGCCAAATAGCACCACACACACACACCTCTCTGATATTCTCAATGAACAATGCTTTATCAAAGCGGCTCTAGCCAAATAGCCACACACACACACACACACACACCCTCTCTGATATTCTCAATGAACAATGCTTTATCAAAGCGGCTCTAGTAGCCAAATAGCACTACACACACACACACACACACACACACACACACACACCGCACACATGTATTATCTTTTGATAAGATCAAATGTCGTAATTTACATGAATATAGAAATGTTGTATCTATTATCTACAGGTTTAAGCTCAATGCTTTTAAAACTAAATTTTCCAAAAAAGCAACATGTATCTGTGGCGAAAATCTTACCAATGATCATATTCTTTTACGATGCAGAGATCTGAAAAACGTTTTACCTGCCTTCCCAGTTCGTAGCTTACAGCAAATTCTACAAGACATTCCTCTAATGAAACAAATTGTTTTGTCATTAAGTCATACTCCTATGTTTAGACTCCTTTAATATGAGGATAGCTTCTAGTTATATGAATTGCAACGTTAATATTTTAACTGTTCATTTTTTCTGTTCAGAATTCTTGTTTATGGGTTGTTGTTTTTTTGTTTTGTTTTTTTTCTTCATAATATTTGTTTATTGCTATTGTTTATCTATGTGCATACCCCTCTCTCTACAAACACACTCACACTCACACACACACACTTTCCCGTCTGATATCACTATTTAGTGGAAGGACGTTAAACTGAAGAACTACTACACCGCACCGCTAAGTACACCGAAGGGAGGCACGCACGCACACGACGCACGCACGCACACACACACACACACACACTCACACACCGCACCGCGAAGTACACCGAAGGGAGGAAAAAGAAAAAAAAACCGCCGGTTCCTTTACCTCGACCAGCTTCTCTAGGCCAACTTGTAGTAGTATAGATGTAGCAGACCTGACAGGCAAGCGATTTTCGGAAAGGTGAGCAAGCACCAAGCACTAGCACTTAGCCTACCAGCAGTGGACAGTCGCGCGGCTGGCAGCGCTAAACCAGAGCGATTTTTCTGCTGCACAAAACCCTGCCGCTATGTGTACTGCCGGCACTCCCACAAGCTGTCCCTTGTCCAACATGCTACTAACAACGGCCCCGGCCTCCGCAGTGTTTTTTTAACAGCTGTGTGAATGAACCATGTGTTGCCCGTGTGTCCCCGTTATTATACTACTACTACTCCAGGCAAGCACTGAGCCTATACGGGAGGCCTACATATATACTGCTTGGTATGTAAGTGATGATTGACGCAGGAGGGGGCTAGGCTGGGGAGAACAGATTCTGTCTCTAACGTCAGAATTGAACAGCTCGCGCGCGCGCGCGCTCCTCTCTCTCTCCTCTCTCTCTCTCTCTCTCTCTCACACACACACACACACACACACCGCGCGCACGCAGAACATCTTGCCCACACGTTAAAACCCGTTCCGCTTTTCGGAAGAGTAGGCCATTGTGTGCCGGTGGGAACGGAGGACAAAATTTACAAAACTTCATACACATGGGGGGATAGGGTGGGGGGGGGGGGGGGGGGGGGGGGGGGAAATCACATGAGTGCTTATTCCATTATCTTCGATATATATGCATAAATAACACACACCCACACCCACAGAGTAATACTGCCCTGGAATTCAAAACTAAGAAAAAGCACTCCAAATTGTATCACACCCAAACTTTCAAAGAACTTCAGACTGGGCTCACACACTCCTATCCTAGATCCAAAACACTAAACTCGCGATCTCTCAGAAACGACCACGCTACATGACAAAACGCAACACCCAAGCTAACAATTAACTACTCAGATCTAGCTGAAAAGCCAAACCAAAAAGAATAAAGAAAACGAAAGAACCAACAACATACAACAAAACCCAAAACAAAACACCTCGGAATACCACAGGCTAACAAATGAAATTCAACTCGGGACTTCGAAATCGCTCAAACCATATCTCTACCTTTGACCGTTTTCAGCAATGGTAGTTACGTCATGATGACGACGACGACGATGATGATAATGATGATGATGACGATAATCATCATGAAGAATTGTACAAAACCCACGACACAGAAGTAAACAGCCTGTACTGCTGCGTACACTAAACTGAAAATACCAAATTGCAGTGGAAGAGATCTGAATCTAGTTTTGACACAAGCAAGTTTATATAAATTGTGATGAACCAGTGACTGAAGTAGGTCTAGATCTATTCCAGTCCACGACACCTTTAACGAAGTTGATCTTCAAGCCTTAACAGCCAGCCCCTTGACAGGCGGATCACGGTTGGGAAATCGGTAGGAATTAAAACGATCAACGAAGACTTGCCAGTTCCTTCTACTTACTTGGCTTGCACGTGCAAATGGGGGGGGGGGGGGGAGCACTGATATTAAGCCTATCAATATTCCATAGAGTACTGAATATGTTTAAACTGCCAACGAAAATAATATTCACTGTATTAGCAATAATAGAGCACGATACTTGGGGGTTGATAGGGTTAGAGTGTAGTGCTATCATTTCACTTCGAACTAACTTCAGAAGTAAACTCTTACAGAAAAACTTGGGAACGAGGGGAAGTAAAGCTTTTCTGGGGGGTAACTACTCACAGAAATGTGCAAACGAAGGAGTGAAGTCAGTGAGACATGTATATAAGTCAGACGCTAGGACGATGACGATGTGATCTAACTTTTAGATCCAAACTTACGCTACTGAAGGATATTCACAATGATAATGTGTCACTTAAAACTACAGCTACAAGAAAGAGAATGCATGCAATATTGAGATCTTCTGCTTTTCAAGATAGATCTGTGTCGATTAACAACAAACGGGAGAAATAATTTCAGATCGATACTTTAGGTTACTGGGGATTTTATCAAATGTTTCTTTACTGACAACAGAAATGCAGCATACTGATTCCTTACGCTGCTCTTAACAAAGTCACATTGTCGACATAAGAAGAATGCGGCATACTGGCACTTGATTCGGTTTGATCACGATATTCCGAATGTCAAATCTTCTAACTACAGATACTCGGAGGAATGCAAAGACTTCATGTTGCTCATGATATCCGGGTTGGGAAGAGTGTGTCGCCGTAAGAGCAGAGCCACTTACTTTTCCCCCTGTCTGTATGTAGTTTCCTACCAAGAAATGCCACAATCGTTGGTAGGTTAATGAAAACAATATGGCCCATGGAATGGCAATGATTAAAAAAAAAAAAAAAAGGGGGGGGGGGGGGGAACAGTACTTAAAATATTTAATTTCGCTGATAATGAATAAGGACTCGTGCGCTTTTTTTTTTACATGCAGCCCCAGAGTGCATGCAACTTTGTAAAAAATATTATCCGTTCCGACCGGAACACAACTGCCTACTCTTCCGTAGGTGGAACAAGGTTTTAACGTGTTCGCGAGATGTTCTCCGACCGTTCGCGGGAGGGACATCAGTTTACTTATACTAGTCTCATCCGAAAGACTTTCGGGGAAGTTATTACTGTATTACACCACCATTAATCAAGTCACAGCAGGGCTCAACGCATGAAATTGTGGCTGGTCTCCCATGGCCGTGGAAAGCGCGTCGCCACAAGAGCAGCGCCAACCATTATTTTCTCCTTTCAGTTTCTGCATGTGTATGTTTCTTCATCACTAAATCAGTGTGCCTTTTTTTTTTTAAACAGAATTTTTGCCAGGAATAAAACTTGCCTTGGGGTCTTTAGGTGTGCTAAATGCCCGTTACGCACGGGACCTTGATTTATCGTCTCATCCAATACACTAGCACCCAGACCACCTATTCATGGTCTTGAGGATGAGGGGGAAAGTTTCGTGAACAAACGGAAATTCGACCCCACTAACCTTCTCGAACTCAGAATTTCGCTTTCTATGCAGACCTGTGTGTTACCTCTAAACCACGGATCGGCACAGGTAGAGGAGGGGGGGGGGGAGTGTGGGAGGGGGAGTACTAAAACTAAAAACTTTTTTTAAAATTAAAAACCTTCAACGGGCCGAAACGGGGACGGCTCGAACCCAGGCCAGGCCGTCACTGCAAGCGCAACGCTCTAACCACTGGTACAAGGCTATCCCGTTCCGAAAAAAGCGTGACGTGGTACAAATAGTAAGACCAGAACGTAAGAGAACAATGGGATTGCATGTAATGTGTGTACGGGCCGGAACGGGCGGGGAAAGAGGCGACACGGGCGGGGAGGAGGGCGGGGAGGGGGGGGGGGAGTATGATGCTGGTGGGTGGAATAGCCAAAAATGGTCAACTTGAATGACGACCATGTCCGTCCAACTGTGTGCTGTCAACAACTGTCAGCACACAGGTGTCAACTTGTACGGTAGTAGTAGGCCTAGTAGGGAATGCAGCTTTCGTCATCCTGTCATCTTTCTTCTCTACCAATCCCCTTCCCTGTACTGTACTGTACTGACCACAATCCTAAATGTGTTACCCGCCTGAGAGAGAGAGAGAGAGAGAGAGGGAGGGGGGGGGGGGGGGGGGGGGGGGGGGGGGGGGGGAGGGTGGCCTGGCCCAATGCGCCACAACCATAGGCCTAAATAAAACAAGACACACTGACCCAATTGAGCTACTTCAACTTGTATTGAGTCAAACACGCAAATAATAATATATGGCGCTGAATCTTGTAAAATAAACCAAGCGAAGCGCTTGCAGTCGAATCATTTACAGGCATGCAACTTTCCTCAAATAACATATTTAAGATATTTCAAATTTACGCGCGCGCGCGCACCCACACACACATATATACGCATGCGCGCGAACACACTTAGGTGGTGATGGAGGAGATGAAGGATGCTGTTGAAAAGTAGGAACAGATAGGCCTATGAGGGGAAAGTGTCAGGTAGGAAATTTGAAAAGTGAAAGAGGGAGGCCATTCCAGATGGATGGACCAGAAACGGAGAAAGAGGGACAGCCAACAGTGGTTTGAATCTGGACAAAGTATCTGCAGCTGAGCAACGGGAACGGGATGGAGTATACAGGTGAAGACAGTTACAGAGATATTAAGAGGGAGGAGATTTGTGGAGACATAGGAAACAGAGGGTAATTATCTTATACTTCAGTGTTTGTGAGACAGGCAGCCAAAGAAGAGATTACTGAAGAGGAGTGATGTGTTCAGATTTTTTTTTCTTTCATGGGACCAGTCGCGCTGCAGAGTTTTGTATGGGTTGACACACAATCAATCAATCTCTCTCTCTCTTCTCTCTCTCTCTCTCTCTCTCTCTCTCTCTGGATGAGACTATAAATATAAACCCAGGTCCCGCGTGCGAGCGCACGCAGATCATCTTGCGCACACGTTAAAACCCGTTCCGCTTTTCGGAAGAGTAGGCCATTGTGTGCAAGGGGGGGAGAATATTTACAAAACTACATCACACGGGAACTCGATGAAAACCGATGAAACAAGCACGGTCACCGCGACCGATGCCCCAGATTCCGAATCCCTTTGGGGCGCCTTCGAAGCTTTGCCAATCACCTTTCTCCAGTCCTCTCAGGGCGTCTCTCAGCTCCATGTCTGTCCTCCCATCTCTTCCTTTGTCTGCCTCTTCCTCCCCTCACTGTACCTTGTAGGATTGTTTAAGAATTGTTCCATTATCCCCGAAATAAAAGAATAAATCTCTCTCTCTCTCTCTCTCCCCTCCTCTCTCTCTCTCTCTCTCTCTCTCCTCTCTCTCTCTCTCTCCACACACACACACCACACACAACACACATTACTTCGGATGAGACAATAAACCAGGCCCTGTGTGCGAATGCACGCAGAACATCTTGCGCACACGTTAAATCATGTTCCGCTGTGCCATTGTGTGCCAGTGGGAGCAGATGACAAAATTTACAAAACCGCATACACACGGGGACTGGACGTAAAAAAGCACATAAGTGCTTATTCCATTATCCTCGATATAAAAGAATAAAATAAAATTCAACATTCTCTCTCTCTCTCTCTCCTCTCTCATCTCTCTCTCTCTCTCTCGTAGACGCGCTCGCGCACTCGCTGGCTCTCTCTATATATATCCCTCTCACACACACACACTCTCTCTCTACCATCCATCTACTGACTGCGTACAGACGGGGCTTTCATTCACTAGTCTACACACATTCCTCAACTTTTGGCTAACAAGAGATGACGCAGCACACAGCACACCCGACAATAAAAGAACACCGTGTAACTATCTTGACTAACAACACACACTAGGGGCCTACTAGCCTACCTTTTCACCCCCTTACCCCCACCCCTACCCGAGTCTCATTTCCATACACATACGTTGGCCATGTCAGGACAAAGAACCTGACTCAGCACTCTCATCTCCCTTCTCGTGTTGTCTGTCATTTGACTTTCCACTGGACCAGTTTTCCTAATCTGGTCATTCGCGGAGCTCTGTCTTTTGCTGTTTCTTGTAAGCACGCCTTACGACATTCCCCTTTCGATACAGAGCATTTGTAAACTGACGAATACA
>CM054163.1:27881629-27939129 GCA_028751875.1 Rapana venosa
GGGGGAGGGGGGAGGGGGGAGAGAAAAGGAGAGAGAGAGACGGACGGACGTGCGCGCGCGTGCGTGCGTGCGTGCGTGTGTGTCGGGGTCTTGTACAACACGATTATAAGACAAGCTATTCTATTTGCGTAACGATGTGTGTTTGTGCACACATGTAAAGCCCACTCCTCTCCCTCCCCTAACTACCCCCCCCCCCCCCCCCCCCCCTACCACACACACAACCAGCCCGTTTATCTCATGAATAATTATGTTAATGATAAGCAATCGCCAACTCTCGTATCAGAACAAAAGGACCAGTATTGATCACTATTCCAATATTTACATTCCATTAAAAAAGTTATTCTCGTCCTACTGGCGAGCCTGCCTTATCATCATAAATAACAATCCTTTTCCCTTTCTTCAAAATTCATTGTCCAAACTTGCTGACCATGTTTATCTTCTAACAGGGGGGGGGGGGGGGGGGGGGGGGGGGGGGGGGGGGGGGGGGGGGGGGGGGGGGGGGGGGGGGGGGTGGGGGGGTAGGAGGAAGGTAGGTGGGGGGGATGAGGGAGTTAAACAGAAAGATCAAAGGTCAGCGTTTCAATGGAGTAGGAGACAATGAACGAAGTGTCGTAGGTCGTTTTCCAATGTCCTGAGTGTCGTTAGTGTCGTTTTCATTTGTTTGTGAAGTTGTCGATTAGTGTCGTTTTCAATTGTTTTTGAAGTTGTCGTTAGTGTCGTTTTCAATTGTTTCTGAAGTTGTCGTTAGTGTCGTTTTCAATTGTTTCTGAAGTTGTCGTTAGTGTCGTTTTCAATTGTTTGTGAAGTTGTCATTAGTGTCATTTTCAATTGTTTCTGAAGTTGTTGTTAGTGTCGTTTTCCTTCGGATGAGACTATGAACTGAGGCCCCGTGTTCGAACGCATGCAGAACATCTTGCGCACACGTTAAATCCTGTTCCGCTTTTCGGAAGAGTAGGCCATTGTGTGCCGGTGGAAACAGATGACAAAATTCACAAAAACCGCATACACACAGGGACTGAGTGCTTATTCCATTATCCTTGATGATAAAGAATAATAATAAAATAATAAAAAATAATAATTGTTTCTGAAGTTGTCACTTTGTCCAGAATATTTGATGTTGATAGTTAGCTTGGGGTAGGGCTGGGATAGTGGGGGGGGGGGGGGGGGGGGGGGGGGAGGGAATGTTTTGTTTTGGGGTTGTTGGATTTGTTTGGGGGGAGGGGGGGGGGTTGCTGTTTGTGTTTTTTAATTGGGGTGGGGGGTGGGTGGCTTGTTTTCTTGAGTTGGGGTGTATTTGCTTGTTTTGTTTGAGGTTTTATATTTTGTTTTATTTTTGTTGTTTGTTTTGTTTTGGTTTGGGGTGGGGTGTTTGTTGTTGATTTTTACATTTTTTATTTGGGGTTTTTTTGTGTGGGTTTTTTTTTTGGGGGGGAGGGGGGGGGGTTGTGTCATGGGTCTTTTTCGGTTTGGGGTTTTTGAGTTTTTCTTGGGGGGGGGGGGGGGTTGTATTGTTTGGGGGGGGGGGAGGGGGTGTAGTGATGATAGCTGGTCGGTGGGCTGAGGTTTTTCTCGTTTTTAGTTGGTTTGTCATTCAATATCTATTTCTTCTTCTTCTAACGCTCAGACAGCAACTATTGTTATCCATCATGAGTGAAAACCTGTTGTGCTGCCGTTAAGCACCTGACAAGTCGGGCCCAGCACATCCGACTTTGGCATGGGAGAGAAAATCTTTCAAGTCTTTCTGGGAAAAAAAACAAGGAGAAAGGACCAAGAAGGCAGAAAATAGACAAGAAGGTGACAATGAGAAGAAAAGGAACAAGGCAGAAACAAAAAGAGGGACAGAAATGAGCGATATTTTCAAGCACAGAATATCCAGAAGATGGGTGATGCTATTTATACTGGCAGGCCCCCGGCATCCCCACAGGGCAGTATGTATCTCTTTCTAATAACTCAACCTGCACTTCGGTTAACGAAGAAAAAGCAGAGACAGGACAGGAGGAGGACAGTACACTATGGAGAGTACAAGAGTCAGGGACAGAGAGTTCTTGCCGAGTTCCTTCCTTCCATCCCTCCATCCCTCACTCAGTCACTGTCACAGACACACCCTCTCTCTCTCTTTCTCGCTCGCTCTCTCTCGCTCGCTCGCTGTGACAGTAATCATCCTTCAAGGAAATACCTCCAAATTCCTCTCATTTTTCCTTAGGTGGCAATGTAACTTTTCCAGTAAGCAGCAACCCCCACCACTTTCTACACATATACAAAGACCTTAAAGCCATGCCTGCTAAAGAGTTTCTGAAATCTGCAACATACTGTTTTGGGGTTTTTTAAACATATATATTAAAAAAAAGAAAAGAAAGTGTGTGTGGGAGGGGGGGGGGAGGAGGAAAACTGATAGCTTTCACAAAAGCTTCAATACGGTATACTATAATCTTCTCTTCTATGTACTTCTGCGAAACATTAAGGACCTTCAGCTCATAAACAAACTCAAGTGTAAAAAATATTTAGAAAAAGAGTAAACGCCCTAATACAGTATATGAGAACTTGGAGGCTTCTTTGCTGGGTTAAAAACATTACTTTTATTCAACCTCTTGGTAATATAAAAAATATACCAAATTTAACATGTTTTCCTTTTTTAGTAGTTTTTTTTTTTAAACAGATTTTGTGACGTGGCATTGGGCATGTGTGTGTATGTTGTGTGCATGCAAGTGTGTGTGTTGGGGGTAGGGTTATTGAAGCCCTACTTTGTAGCACTATTGGTATCACCACCAATTCATTTCCAACAACAGAATTGCTCTTAAAAGTTCCCATGTACAAACAAAATCTTTTACTTCTTTCCCTTTAAAACAAAAAACAAAACAAAAACAATAATCATCTGTATACCTGTCTACAAACTCATCTAAATATCTGAGTACCCTGTATATGTGCAATTGCATTAATTAAACATTTATGATTTCATATCCCCTAGCCATTCCGTGCACACAAAACGTGCATGTATGTGTGTGAGAATGTGTGCATCTCTGTCACTCACATGCTTTTTATTTTCATTGCAATCCAAAACCAAGGCTTTTGTAAGACCAAAAAACAAAAATAAAACAAGTGTGCTAGTTCCAGTTGCTGTCAGTAGTTGTTTCCTACGTTCCACCCCTTCTGCCATTCAAAAGAAGTATTGGATAACAAAATAGTCCCCTACACAAGTCAAAGTTGAGAAATCTTTTTCCACCTCCTCCTATGGTCAGTGAGAAATCTTTTCCCACCTCCTCCTAAGGTCAGTAAGAAATCTTTTCCCACCTCCTCCTAAGGTCAGTGACCTTTACTTACCACATACTTTGTCAACAACTGTGAAGTCACAAGAACTGACAACCCAACAGGATGTTCCCCCACCCCCACCCCTTCTTTTAAAGCTGTTCTTATCATACACATCTTTTTGTCTCACTTCCAGAAGAAAAAAAAATGTATGTTATCTGTCTTTAAATATTTCCCTCTAAGGGACAAAAAATGGGATTTTGAGAGGGGGGGGGCGGATTAGGATGATTTTTGTTATTTAGTGGGGGGGGGTTAAAACAAATTTTTATCTTGGGGTGGGTTTTTTTGTTTGTTGTTGTTGTTTTTTGTTGGGTTTTTTTTTGGGGGGTTACTGTTTTGTTGGGTGGTTTTTTTAGGGGAGTCTGTTTGCTGTTCAGTGTGTTTTTGGTTTTTTTTTTTTGTTTTGGGATTTTTTGTTTGGGTTTTTTGTTTGGTTTTGTTATTTTTTGGGCGTGTTGTTTTTGTTGGGGTTTGTTTTGTTTTTGCTTTTTTTTTTTTTTTTTTTTTTGGGGGGGGGGATGGGGACTGTGCTTTTTTAAAAGTTCTTTCTCATAGAAAACCATAACCAAAATTAAAGAGAGGCAGACAGACACACAGAGGAGCAAAGAAAAGGGGGGGGGGGGGGGGGGGGGGGGGGGGGGAGAAGGACAAGACACACATGCTGTAAGAAATGAGAGAACAGTGTGTGTGTGTGTGTGTGGTGTGTGTGTGTGTGTGTGTGTGTGTGTACAGGTCTATGAGAGACAGTGTGGTGTGTGTGTTTGCAGGTCTATGAGAGAACAGTGTGTGTGAGTGTGTGAGGTGTGTGTGTGTGTGTGTGTATACAGGTCTATGGAAGAACAGTGTCAAGAGAAAGAGAGAGAGAGAGAGAGAGAGAGAGAGAGAGAGTGTGTGTGTGTGTGTGTGTGTGTGTGTGTGTGTATGTGTGAAGAACTTGAATCAATGTTGAAGAGGGGGAGGAAGGAAGGGTGGAGGGAAAGAAAGAGAGAGAGAGAGAGGGGGGGGGGGGGGGAGCGGTGGTTGGGGAGAGTTGACAGCTCTGGTTCTGAGACAACTTGCAGGCACTGTGCCGAAGACAAAATAGAAAGAAAAAAGTGGGGGGGGGGGGGGGGGGGGGGGGGGGGGAGTGCCGAGGTGGGGGTGGATGGTAGAGAAAGGATGGAGGGTTCAACAGGTCATTTCTCCAGTGTTGACAGCTTCCCATCCCTGTCTGCTCACCCCCCCCCCCCCCCCCTCTGCTTTAGAGCTGCTGTTCCCTTTCATGATACCTATTGCTGAACATTATTGCACTGGCCTCTAGCAATCTCCCCCCCCCCCCCCCCCCCCCCCCCCCCCCCCCCCCCCCCCCCCCCCCACCCCACTCCACTTTCATCAGCTCCTCCCTACACCCTTTCTTTGCATACAGTTAAGGCTTCCAGTTCCACTTCTTGCTCCTCTGTCATACTTTTTTTTAAAACTCATCATTACCAAAATAATAAGCCATACACTTACTTCTATTCGAAGTCCAACAGTTAAAAAAATGTAAGCTCTACTTCAGGACCTGGAGGCATATGTCTTGATTTTTAAGGACTTTCAAGGCCTTGAAATGGGGACCCCCAAAACTAGAGAGGCAGACAACAGAGACAGAGTATTGTAAAGTATTGTAATTGCCCTTCATGGGATGGTTAAAGTGTTTTTGACTTGACAGAGATTACGATGTTTGCAAAAGATAAGGAATTTTGCACGCAACTGCACTAATCTCATCTGCATGATCTATATTCTCACCACCATAAAATTCAAAGCGCGTCAGGCTGCTAACATCTAAAATATGTTAAAACTTGCTGAGCTTTTCAAGGACTCCGGTGTCACTTAAAACATGGTTAGACACTACCTGTCAGTCTCACATCATTCACTCCGCAGGGCTTGTGAGGTGCTGTGTCCCATGCACAAAAAACCCCATTGCTGTATATGGCTGCATAATAATTCTGCTGCTGCCGTCACTTGTCATATCTTCATGTATAATTACGTTCTAAACACATTGTGGGCTAGATACAAGAATACTTATATGCAGCCAGGGCTTGTCATGATATGCTATATATTCATGAAATGTTCCTAGCTATATCGGTCCCCCCCACCCCCAACCCCCTTTTTTTTTTTTAGCTCATTTCATTTTCTTTAAAAATTCCTCCAGTGATATAGCCCATGAGACAGAAAGGAGACAGAGGGAGAAGGGAGAGCGGTGAGACAAAAGGGAGAGCATAAGAGGGTGAGCAAAACTAAGACTGGGTTGGGAAGAGAGAGAGAGAGCAGGGGTGGAGAGAGAGAGAGACAGACAAGACAGAGAGAGAGAGAGTGAGAGAGAAAGAGAGAGGAGACCGACAGACAGTTTGAAAGATTGATGCACAAAAAAAGAGCCACGGGCCCATAACATGAAGGGAGCTACTGCAATATTCAGTTTAAGTAGGGGGTTTTCTTTCACAAATAAGAGCAACAACAAGTTCATTTGACAACAACAAAATCATCAGTTACCAGGACTGTGACATAACCCAAGATATCTCTTATTTTAAAAGCTGTACACAAATGGAAAACAAGGCCAACCAGCTGTGCACCACCTCAGAAGACTAGCCACCAAGAGTAAACAGTCTACCTAAATACAGCTGTCATTCTAGATAGATCTATAATATACACTTTTGCCTAACATCCGCTAAGTCTAATACTGGACAACACAGCACACACACAAAAACACCACCTCATCCTCCAGTGCTAGCTTCCATAATGGGCACAGCAAGTGAGGGACAGACAGACAGACAGACAGACAGACAGAGACAGAAAAAGAGAAACTCAAAACTCAAATTGTAATTGTGAAAGGCCAACAGCCCCATACAATAGAGGTGGACATAAAATGACTACAAAAGGATGCAACGAGTACAAATCATGAATAGTTAAGTTTAAGCAAAATTTCAAAGACATTACATTAATTTCAAATTCATCTACTTTCACCACATACACACACTCACATGCACTCTCGCGCTCACATACAAACATGTACACACACATACACAAGCGCCCGTGCGTGCATGCACGCACACACACACACACACAGTGTGCATGCGCATGTGGACACACACACAGACACACACTGTACATACAGATCCTCACTCATAGAAAGAAAAACAAACATATCAAAATCCCTTTACAATGAATCAGGGCACAGGCTATAATAACAAAGTTGTGAATCGTTCAGCCGTTTCCAGCGCTCTTGATACATACAATATATAAATCTACTAGAATTAAAGATGACAATATCATTTCGGCTGCTGGATTTCTTTGCCAGCTGGATATTATATGGTATGTTTTCAGCCATGCTGAGATGTTTCTGACAGTTACCTTTATACATAGGACAGAAAACATCACATGCACTTCATCTTCTAACACGTTTTTACAGAATGGACAGTTTCTTTTCTCAGCGATAGACGCATATCTGAATTTATGAACATTAATTTCTGATACTCCAATTTGAAAACGTGCCAAAGCTGCTCTATATAGGTATTGAAAGTTATTATGTCAATATACCTTTCTCTCTACAGTTCAGGAAAATGGACCGAGAAGGCAGAAAATAGACAAGAAGAAGACGGAAAGAAAAAAGGCACAAGGCAAAAAAAAAAGAGGGGGATAGAAAAGAGGCAATTCCAAGCACAGAACTTTCAGAAGGTGGTGATACTAACAGGCTCCCTCGCATCTCCCATTCATCTTGCTCTCCGTGCTTTTTTGTTATAAAAGTATCAAGAACTGAAAATCTTACTCTTTAGGACCTAAATAATGTAGATCATCATGTAACAATTCCTAAAACTATCCCAATGACAAGCACACTACATGCCTTCAACATCAATGCCAATCTTCCTGCTTATACTTCAAACTCTTAATGTTGCTTCCGAGTTACGGAAATATGTGGTCGGAAACGGATACATGTACACAATGAAGAGACGGAACGGCGCGATCCATGCAATGTTTGATAACCAGAAATCCTGTTGGGTTGCTGTGTGCACTTAACACTTCATTCAGTTGGGGCAGTGTGCACAAGGATGTCAGCTGTGACTCCACCCACACGACGGTTTTCTTCTTCTTCGAACGCTCAGACAGCAACTAATGTTTTCTTGTCATAATATGAACAAAAATGTGTCGCACTGCTGTTAAGCGCCTGACAAGTCAGGCCCAGCACATCCAACTTCGGCAAAGGGAGAGAATTGTTATAATTAAAGATTTTCCTGAAAAAAGGCAGGAGAATGGACCAAGAAGGCAGAAAATAGATGAGAAGGTGGCGATAAAAATTAAAAAAAGAACAAGGCAGAAACAATGAGAGGGACAGAAAAGAGTGAATTCCAAGCTTAGAATTTCTAGAAGGTGGGGATGTTATTTATACGGACAGCCCCCAGGACATCCCCATGGGGAATTCTCCTGACCTAAAACAGTATGTTCTAGAGCTGTCTAAATCCAAACCATGCCCTCTACTTTGACCACAACCACACGCCCCTTGTTACAGGATAGTCCACGTCGGCGTCATCATTTTCAACTTAGCCGTAATTTGTACTAATTACCGTGTTTCTTTCGTTGTTTGATGCGTTTTCCACCTCATGTATCTCACCAGCATGAGGAATATCCAATGAAATGCAATGAACATCTTCTACAGTCTACCCCAAGGTATGAACCTCAACGCCATCCTGAACCACTCAACAAATATCCGCAGGAAATCCGCCAAACCAACCCTCAAAATTCACAGATTCAAAGACACAAGCAGGTCGTCACTTGCAATCGACGTCATGCATATCAAAAAGTCATGTGGTTTGATCATATGATCAAGGTTAATGCCACACATGGAAAAATAAAACATGGACCGTGCGTAGATGCGTGGCTTCCAACAAAAGGCTTAATCCATTCACTCACCAACCAACTCATTAATCCATTACCACACCAACCAACTCAATACATTGACTGACCTTATGTCACCTACCAATTCATTCTTAGCACCCCTACTCATTAATCCATCAATTTGTCAACCAACTCATTAAACCATCAACTCAACAACCGACTCCATAATTCAATCCATCAACCAACTCATTAAACCATCAACTTACCAACTCCATCAACCAGCTCACCATCAACTCACCAACCAACTCATTAATTTAATCCATCAATCAACCCATGAAACCATCAACTCATCGACCAACTTATCGCCTAACTAGCACACAGAACACAGATTTCACCGACATAAACAGGCAGTTTTCATTTAACAAAAGGAGATACATGTCATGGTTAGTGTACACACTTCAGAATCACACCACGTGTAAACAGTGGTGTGAACATTCTCTTTTTTTTTTTTCCCCTCAGCAAGAAGTTCTGAGGTTCAACAATGATGGATTTTGTGTGCATGCAACCAATTTGGCCCATCATAGAGGTAGTTGTATTCCAACTTCCTGGAGGTATGCTGGGTATGTTCTTGTTTCTGTAACCTATCAAACGCATGTTTTCTCTTCTGCATGTGTATATGTATACAATGCAGGTCTGCATTTGGAAGTTGACATGGGAGAGACTCAAGATTGTAAAAATCCCAACCCTTTAATTCACCAGATGCCGCTGAGATTCAAACCCACGACTTCATGGACCCATGAGATTGAAGTCGAACAGTCTTTAACCACTCGGCTATAGCGTCCATCCGTTCTCTCTTACAACATTCGACAAAGAAAGAATCAGACACAGCCTCATCTCACCATAGACAGAGGGTAACAGACAGAAAGATCACACTTGCACAATCTCCACACAAACCAAAACACAGGCACCTCCATTATGAAGCATGTCACACACCATCAAAGAGCACACAGATGAATACCCCACAACAACAAACACCTTAGACCAGTGTTCCATTCCACACAATACAAAAGCCGAGATTTAGTGCATGAATTTCACTGCTTACAAAAATGTGTCTCCTGAAATTTCATGGAAGATATGTGACCACATATATTTTGTTGTGATTATATTTATATCCCAGCAGAGATATCGGATTTAGGGATATATGTGAACACAAATTTTTGTTGTTGTTTTCTTAACACTATCTCAATGTTAAGGGAGAGAACCTCTTTTTCCCAGTATACGTGCACTGTGCGCATTTGTATGCTACCCTAACCCAGTAGTGGGTGATATGGAGGGAAGGGTTAGTACATGGTTGGTTACCTTATAGTGGGTTACTCATAGGGAAAAGGATAAGGCATGCACCAAGGCACGCAATGAGGGAAAGCACGCCTCTGGAAATTGTTGGAGACTTACAAAATTCTCTAGAACAAAACCAAACATTCGTTCAGAAAAGTGTATGTCCTTCAATCTTTTCTACTTTTTGGTTCTTTATAGCCTTTGTCATGACATGACCTCCCTTTCCTTTCTCTTCTGCCTACTTCCCCTTTATTAAAGCATATTCTAAAATATAAAAATTTAATTACTTATGTTCATTGTGGTTTGCTTAGGGGGGGAAGGGGGGGGGGGAAGGTTGGTTGGTTGGTTGGGGCTTTTTGGTAAAAACTGAATAAAACGTTCATCTGGAGACAAAACATATAACAATGTCAGATTTTCAGGATGTGGAACACTGGTAACACATAACAGCGGCAACTAAACAAATCATGGTAAACTAGAGGCATAACAAGGCTTCTGAGAGGAAATGTAAATATTTCCTCCTTGCCTGCATGCTCACTGCGCAACACTTTCCACATCACTGGACACACGACTGACGCGCACAGACCTGTTTCTTCCCTGCAGGGCCTATGTTGTGTCTTAAGAGGGGTTTTGTTTTAATCACCACTTCAGAAATGTTCACAAAATACTCTAACACAATCTCAGGCTGAACTGTGACCACTGTTGCCTTTTTTTTTTTTAAGTTAGGGGGGGGGGGGGGGATGGGCATGCTGCCTTGAGGCACAGCACTGAATTTTTCAGGCAGTGTCATGGGTAAGTTGAACCTGCTGGAGCCCATCACCTCTCCAGGCAGCATGGTGCATGCTAGGTAATTTGGCGCTACCAGCCATTACTAGCCTACTCTTCTATGAATAATAGATGAAGTTCGTACAGGATGTGCTGCATGTGTTACTACACAACACAGGACTTTGGTCCATCTCATCCCAAGTGGATGGTTGTTGGTACCAATGTCAACTCCACGGGAAAAAATCCCCTCATACAGCCACTCAATGAAGATTCATGCTACATCGCCTTCAGATCATGTCAGACCATAGATTCAACCCTCAAATCATTAGGATATCCCACTCAACAGGACCACAGTTTCTACAAAACTGCATACTCTTGACTAACATGTACAGGTTGGTTTGTTTTGTTTTGTTTGGGTTTGGGTTTTTTGGGGCAAAACCACAACAGCCAGGACTGCAACTCAAAAAGCAAAGCCTGCTAAAAGTCACTGTAGGGAGTCAACAGGTCTGCCTGCGTGCAAGATAAAACGAGACACAGACATGCGGTACTCACCAAGACGCACAGACAAAACAGACACAGACACGCAGTAGTAACCACGACACACTGATTAAACAGACACAGACATGAACCCCGACAGACATGAACCACACACGACACACAGACAAAACAAGACACACAGACAAAGCAAGACACACAGACAAAACACGACACACACAGACAAAACAAGACACCACAGACACAAACCACACACAGACAAAACAAGACACCACACACACAGACACGAACCACACACACACCACAGACGAAAACAAGACACAGACACAAACCACACACAACACACGCACACAAAAACAAAGACAACACACGCACACACACACACACACAAGACACACACGCAGGCACTCACCACTGAGAGTCGGAGGCACGGCCGTCTCTGTGATGATTTTGGCAGCGGCGACGGCACTGACCGACGTGGACTGCACAGGGCTGACCCTGCTGGGCTTCTGGACTGCGGCCACACTCTCCACTGGGGGAGTGGGCTCCTTCTCCGCAGCAACAACAGCAGCGGCCGCCGGTGTCTTCTCCACCACCGACGGAGGGGGTGACGACTTCTTCTCCACCACCACCGGGGATGTGGCGGCGGTGGCAGCGGCCGTTTCCGCGGCAGGGGGAGGGAGGGGGGACACTTCTTCTACACGGGAGGGCTGGGAAGCCACGTCCGCTTTGGGCTCAACGTTCACAAGGGGGGTGGGGGTGGGGGCGGGGGCCACGTCAGCCACCGCGGGGGGCATAGCAGGCGCAGCAGCGGGCATAGCAGGCGCAGCAGCGGGCATAGCAGGTGTAGCAGCCGGCATAGCAGGTGTAGCAGCGGGTATAGCAGGTGTAGCAGCGGCTGGCATAGCTGGCACAGCAGCGGGCATAGCTGGCACAGCAGCGGGCATAACAGGCGTAGTAGCAGCAGCGGCTGGCAGAGCCGGGGACGGGGTCTGCGCTGTCTCGGGGGCTGCAGCCACCGTCTCTACCGACTGGGGGGGGGCGGAGGCGGAGGAGGAGGAGGAGGGTTCGACGAACTCTTCCTTGGCAAGGGCCGAGGAAAAGGCGGGGGTCTGGGCGCTAAGGGCCTGCTCTGGTATATTGGTCTCTGGTTCGCCGTTCACCACAGGCACGGGCCCTGGGGGCTGCTCGACCACCACGCTGTGAGGAGGGGGGGGGGGGAACAACGTCCTGCACGCCCAGCGACGACGCTGCCTGGGGCTCCTCCATCGCGGCTGCTGCCGCTGTGGGGCGACTCGGGGCTTCTGGGCCGGGTGGTGGGGGCGGTGGGGGTGGGGCTGTGATTGGTATGGCGTGGGACCCTTCGCTCTGGTGCTTGTCCTTGGCCAGGAAGGCAACTTTGGTGGCAAACTCCAGGTGGACTGCCTCGCGGTGAGCCTGCGTTTTGATAGGAGAGAGAAGGAAAAAAAAAACCACAGGGACGTCAGATATGATGTATGTGGTGGGTCGCTTAAGATGACCGATACTTCATAGAGAGGTGCTACAATTATTCGTTAAGACAAATACATACTTTCTTAGAAAAACAGGGACGTCAGATATGACGTAGGTGGGTCGCTTAAGATACTTCATAGAGAGGTGCTACAATGATTCGTTAAGACAAACAAATACGTACTTTCTTAGAAAAACAGGGACGTCAGATATGACGTATGTGGTGGGTCGCTTAACCCTAGTGGCGCGGTTCCCGGAATATTCCGGGAAAGGCGGGTCTAGGCTGTGTGGCGGATCCCGGAATATTCCGGGATGACGTGGGTGGTCATAGTTGAAAGCTTACTTTCGCTTTCAAAGGTCAGCCAATGAATGTTAAGGCCGTTGTAGGCCCGCAGAAAGGGGTGAAGGTCGTTTGACACACACAAGCAACGAAGAATCTGATTGGTTAAGAGTGTATTTTTTTTTTTTCGGACCAGCCGAGATCGTCTTCAACAAAAATGGCGGCCAGCGTTTGCACTAGAATTTCTTCAAGCGTTTTTCGAGCTTTTTTACAAAATTGACAGCGATGAGGAGTTTTAGAGGCTGGATTTGGTTGAAATAAACAATGAGAGAGACGATGAGGTAAGGATTGTGGAATATTTTTGAAAAACTTGGTAAAAATCGATCGCGATCGGACTGAATCGAGCGGTGCTAGTTTTGCTGGATGGACTTTTTCGCTACTCGGCGATTTCGACGTCACAGATTGTTTTACTTTATTTTGACACAACGAGGCTTCGAAATAACTGTTGTTGAGTCAAATCGCTATGCTGCTGAGTACTTTGCATCACATGAAATCAAGCGATCTTTGTATTTTTGTCATAGAAAGCCACCACTTCGCACATTCCGCCATGACGGTCGCGATGGCGTCGATCCTGTCCCTGAACTTTTCTGAGTATTTGGTGACCGATAAAGCGATACAAATCCTTATTTTTTTAAAAACTAATGTCAAGAAATAGTGTTTACCTAATCATGACATTTATGCACCGCAAGAACTTTGCTTATCGTGTTAAAATCGATCCGGGGCCCTGACAGTGGAACAGTGATCGGTAGTGCGAACATGATTTTTTTTTTTTTTTTTTTTTTTACATAATCATAAACACTACACACTATTATAAAATTATACTCATTTAAAAGCATATTATCTCTTCTTTCCAGTGATCTATAGCTTAACACATTTAATTCAGTTTTATATATCAATATCAAGGGTTGTTTGAGCCCACCATGCTCCAAAACAATGCTAGCCAATGTTAATTCAGCCAATAGAAGTGAGGCTTGTTGCTGTTTATTTAGCGCTACTAGGGTTAAGATGACCGATGATACTTCATAGAGAGGTGCTACAATTATTCGTTAAGACAAACAAATACATACTTTCTTAGAAAAACAGGGACGTCAGATATGACGTAGGTGGGTCGCTTAAGATGACCAATACTTCATAGAGAGGTGCTACAATGATTCGTTAAGACAAACAAATACTTTCTTAGAAAAACAGGGACGTCAGATATGACATATGTGGTGGGTCGCTTAAGATACTTCATAGAGAGGTGCTACAATTATAATACTTTCTTAGAAAAACAGGGACGTCAGATATGACGTAGGTGGGTCGCTTAAGATGACCGATACTTCATAGAGAGGTGCTACAATTATTCATTAAGACAACAAACACGTACTTTCTTTGGTGCCACAAGGAACGTTATTCTTCGTGTACTCGATTTCGTTTTTTGCTTTCACTACCATTTTCACTAACAAGAGTCATACCACACTACAAAAGGAGGTGGGGGAGGGGAGAATCCCTTCCAGCAAACACCTCAGCGGACGGAGACTCAAACCTACACTCAGTTACCATCAGATCATGAGCACGACACTCTTAACTAACCACTCTGCCCACCTCTCAGTTTATAATTTCATTCAAATGAATGTTGATGCCGTCAGTACCTAAACTCCAGGCAACAAAACATCCCCTTGAACAGACACCTCAGCAGGGGACAATCAGATAACAAGTACGACTCCCACACCACTAGGCTAACCTGCCGATGAGCGCAGGCCAGCGTTGTAGATACCTCACACTCACACTCACACACACACACACATATTTGGAGAGGGATTGGCTTCAGGGGAGGATTTAACTTGCCCAAAGCATACCTACCATCTAAAAAAAAAAAATTCATGCTGCACACCTTCAAAACTCATCACACGGGGACTGGATGTAAAAAAGCACACGAGTGCTTATTCCATTATCCTCGATATAAAAGAATAAATAAATAAAAATTTTAAAAATTAAAATAAAAGGAGTTATACAAAAATAAATCCCCTTACTCACTAAAGAGGGGAGAGGGGAGGAGGGGAGGGGTCATGAAACCAACCAAAAAAAAAATCTGTAAACAAACACGCACCTGGGTCTCCAGCGCGGAAGGGTCCATGTCTTCTCCCCCGGTGGGTTTGAACACTTTCTCTGTGAGGTCTTCCCCGGTGGTGGGGTCCGTCAGCACCAGCATCTTCCTGTTGCGCGGGGGCTTGGGCCCCATGGCGTTCTGCTGCCCCGAGCCAGAGGCCCTGCTGTTGGTGGGCATCTGCATCTGGGTCGGGGAGTAGTAGGCGGCAGGGGCGTAGGCTGTGCTGGCCGGGTACTGCGGCATGAAGCTCATCTGCTGCTGCTGAGGTAAGGGGTTGTAGGACATCCGCGGCTGCGAGTATGGCTGTGGAGGGAGGGAGGGAGGGACAGACAGACACACACAACAGGTTCAGTCGTCATCGACGTGCACACACACATACACACACACACACGCACGCACGCACACACACTCTCACTCACAAACTCACACACCTACACACTCACCACACACAGACACACACAAACTCTCACACACACAAACACACACACCCACCACACACACACAAACTCTCACAAACACACACACACAAACATACACACCTACACACTCACCACACACACACACCTACACACACTCACCACACACACACACTCACCACACACAAACTCACACACCACACACAAACACACACACACACTCACACTCACCACACACTAACACACACCCACACACTAACACACACACACACTCACACACACACACACACACACACACACACACACACACACACACACCAGATCTCTAAGCCTAGCATCTCCCCCTAATCCCCCTCCTCACCACGAATTGACCGTTGGGTGGCACGAAGGGCAGGGGCTGGCTCCCGCTGTAGCTGGGGGCTATGTTGCTGGGCAGGAAGGTCATGTTGGTCATGTTGCCGTGCATGCCCGACATGAAGGCCACCTGGCTGTTGTTCATGGCCGCCGGCATGCGCTGACGTATGTTCTGGTTGGGGATGAAGAAGGGCGCCTGCAACACCACAACCTGAGTTCCCATCTTCATCACCCGAGGTCCCCATCTCGATACAACTACCGCTTCACCGCTCAACATCAACAACAACAACACACAACAACAACAACACCACGCGCTTTTCAGAACGAACATTCCTTTTCATGATACTAACGATAACCATAGCTATTATAACGAAACCATAATATTTTCATGTTCCTGGAAGCATAGCTGTGTCTGGACCCCCCTCCATTCAGCTGAACTAACTTTCTTTGCAACCTGAACACACCCTTCCCCACCCCCAAAGTCCCTAAATCCCTTATCTTTATAACAACCGTTTTCCCTAAATCCCTTATCTTTATAACAACCGTTTTAACCTTTACAGTGCCCTGAATATCGATCGTTCCACAGAAAAAGTCGTCGTGTGTCTTGTCTTGACCTAACCAAAAACACTTTCTCCGGTTCGTAAAAAATTCATCAAACTGGAATAAAGCGTCTTTATATATATGTACTGTTCATTTTTTGGGGGGTTCCTCGGCCAGAGCTCCAAGGTTCACCAATGGCGAGATTTTGCGTATGCAATCGTTTTTGCCCCACCATGAAGGTAGCTGCATTCAGGCTTCGGGGATGAGGTCTGAACATGACAACAGTGTGCATGCCGGTTTTTTGTGGGGGGGTTTTGGGGGCACATTCTGTCATCCATTACTACCAACACAAAATGGCCTGCCACAATAAGTTCTGAATGCATTCGCGTGCAGTGGGGGGGACTTGATTTATAGTCTCCCCTGAAGGACTTTAGTGGGGGGGGGGGGGGGGTGGAGTCAGTACTGATGTTAACTCCTGGGTAAGTATGTTCTTTCGAGCCAGAAGGACCATAGAGCCGGAGCTTATCCCGGTTTCTGTAGCGTTAAGCGAACTGATGGTTTTTCACCACCCCTGTGACAGGACGCTAGTCTGTCGCCAGATACTTCCCCAGCAGAGCTGGTACCCACTTGTACACCTGGGTGGAGTGAGGAAAATAGGAGTAAAGTGTCTTTCCCAAGGACACAACACCGAGCAGAGCGGGGATCGAACCCGCAACCTCTGGATCACAAGTTGACCGCCTAAACCACTGGACCACGGTGCCTCCTTAACTCCTGGGTAAAGTTCCTTAAAATGGGCGCCTCCATGGCAGCTCGATCATGGGCCATCAGATCACAAGGGCAACGCTCTAACTGCTAGGTTATCCCACCACCAACCCCCCCCTTTTATTTAAGTAACTTTCATAATAATAATGATTTTAACATCCTATATATATATTATTATTATTATTATTTAATAATAATAATAATAATAATGAATGGAATTTATATAGCGCTGAATCTTGTAAAGCAACAAAATCAAAGCGCTCAAACAAGACTGCGCGAATACACTTCAGACAAGACACCGCTTTCTCCTCTGTAACCAAGCTTCCCTCCCTTGTCTGGGGTCTTACCGGCTGTGGGTTCCACATCTGTTGACCCTGCTGGTCCTGACTGTCCCCCACCAGGTTGTAGCCGGGCTGCAACAAATAAGGCCCCTACCACATCAGGCGTGGGGTTTTGCTCATCAATATAACAAAGAGGTTTTCATTTTTACTAGAACGGGGGAAAACAAAGGGGAAAATTGGGAAAAAACAGGGGGAAACAAAGGGGAAAATTGGGAGAAAACAGGGGGAAACAAAGGGGAAAATTGGGAGAGAACAGGGGAAAACAAAGGGAAACATTGGGAGAGAATGGGGGGGGGGGGGGGGGGGGGGGGGGGAGGGAAAATTGGGAGAGAACGGGGGAAGAGAAAATTGGGAGAAAAGGGGGGGGGGGGACCACGGGTAAATGGAGAGAGTACGGGGGGAAAATAAAGGAGAAATTGGGAGAGAACCGGGGGGGAGGGGAGGGGGGGACAAAGGGGAAAATTGGGAGAGAACAGGGGAAAACAAAGGGAAACATTGGAAGAGAATGGGGGGAAAACAAAGGGAAAATTGGGAGAGAACGGGGGGGGGGGGGGGGGGCGAAAAGGGTAAATTGGGAGAGTACGGGGGAAAACAAAGGAGAAATTGGGACAGAACGGGGAGAAACAAAAGAAAAATTGGGAGAGAACGGGGGGAAAGGGAAAACTGGGAGAGAAGGGGGGGAGAAACAAAGGGTAAATTGGGAGAAAACGGGGGAAACAAAGGAGAAATTGGGAGAAAACGGGGGAAACAAAGGAGAAATTGGGAGAGAACGGGGAGAAAACAGGGAAAATCAGGAGACAACGGGGAAGGGGTGGGGGAACAAAGGAAAAAATCAGGAGAGAGAACAGGGAAACAAAGGAAAAATCAGGAGAGAACAGGGAAACAAAGGAAAAATTGGGAGAGAATGGAGGGAAACAGGGAAAATCGGGAGAGAACAGGGGAAAACAAAGGAAAAATCAGGAAACAGTCACAAAACACTAGAAACAGTCACAAAAGAGGGATAGTTATTTTTGACAAGTCACCATTCAATGTGCACTGCACCATTAGTGAAATATCGTAACAATCTTCACATTTTTTTCTGTCCATTTATGTTTTTATTACCATACTGAACTGATAAACCTCTCTCTCTCTCTCTGTCACAAACACACAAAGTTATTATGAAAATATCTGTGTTCCAAAATGACATCAGATTGTATGTCAAGTTCTCAAAAGTTGAAGACAATGCTCTATCTGAGGCTCTCTCTGAGGCGCTCTCGCTCTCTCTCTCTCTCTCTCTCTCTTTCTCCCTCCCTCCATCCCTCCCTCTCTAATCACTCTGCATTGATGTCTGAATGAATTTTTGTTCTATAGCAGACAGACTTTTGGTTAAAAACAGCACAACGACAGAAAAATTAGGGCATAAATCTACAAACTGAGGGCAGAATTCCACCAAACAGTGAAAAATCCTATCCTGTACATGACACCTGGATACACCTTCTTTAGAACCTCAACACTGCCCATGCCAGTGCCGACAAATTGCTCATCAATTGATATTATGCTCACAAACCAACAGCCACACACTTTATATGAGTTTGGGAAGGGGGGGTGGCAGTAAGGGGACACAGACACAAAACAAGCTTAGCGGACTGAACGCAGTGTGTGGCTCCTGCCACTATGATCATCATCATTATCATCATCTTGCTGGGCTTTCTCCAACTTAAACCTAAAGTGCGAGCTGAGGTTTCTCCTCCTGCCCAGCTGTGTGTGCAGCCAGGTGTGCATGAAAACGCAAGCATGTTCAGAAAACAAGCGCCAACTTCTGAACTATGTGATGGATGCGTTTCAAATGTCACAGGGTTTTTAATGTCGAAAAAAACACCACTCCTAATGGGCCAATTTTTACAGCTATCAAATCTTCTTTTTCTTCATCAGACAGCAACTATTGCTGTCCTATCATACGAGGTCTCTTGTTGTCCTGTCATATGAGCGGAAATGTATTGCGCTGCCATTAGCTACTGAGTAAAAGAAAGCGTTTATTTCTTCTTCTCTTCTCTCGTTTGCTTTACACTGTCAGATGTGTCTGCAAAAAATAATGGCATGTCCTTTCCAGCTCCTCTCATGGGCCGTACAGCTTGGTTTGCAGGGTTATCTCTGACGGCCACACAATCTTCCTCAGGTCGCTGTATAGCGTGCACCTCTGAAGGATGTGTTCGCCAGTCTGGTATTCTTTACCACAGGCACACACACAGGGGAGAAGGAACAAGTTTCAGCTCTGTGGACATGTGGGGATTTAGCCTGTTGTGCCCAGTGCGGAGTCCTAGAATGATCAATGTCCTTCTCTTTGGAGTCCTTCAGTGTTTGAAGTAAATAACAAAATTGGTAAACTAGTCACCAAAAATTTTTTCAATCCAAAATTTGGCTAAAATAACATCAAACAAGTGAAAAATCAACCCCAACAGGCTAGAGAGCACTCACATGCTGTCCGCGTTGCACATTGAAACCCTGGGGTGCCTGTGCAAGCCCTGGTCCGCCAGTTACCCGCCCCGTCGCGGGTTTACTCATATCGATGTACTGAAACGTGAACAACAACAATGCAAATCAAAACAGCAACGACGACGGTACTACGTTGTCATGTCAGAACAACTTATACTACACACACCAGCCACCTTGGCGCAGTTGGTTAGTAGCGCCTTGGGTTACAGACTGGAAGGTCACGGGTTCGAATCCAAGAGTCAAAGGGGTTTTGCGGACTTCAGCCGGTTCATATCCAGAGTGAGTGTTCTGTGGGCTCAGTGGGAAGACTTGGGACCACTCGGTCAAGTTTCATCCACTATAGGGATGCAAGTTAGTGTTGCTCAAATTACCTGACCAACACTGAAGGTGTCTGTATTTCTATGGCCCAGTTGACCCCCAAATATACTATGATAGTAAAAGTATAGAGTACAACCCTGTCAAGAAGTCTCAAAGTATATATATGCACTTGCATAGTAGCATCATTATGTCATCTTCATCATCACCGACCATCATGAAAAAAGAAAAACTGCCTCTTATTCAGTGGCCCCTGTTAATAATAATAATGTATGGAATTTATATAGCGCTGAATCTTATAAAGCAACAAATCAAAGCGCTTTTTTTTTTTTTATGCATGTGTATGCGTTTTTTTTAATTTTGTCATCTGTTCCCACCGGCACACAATGGCCTACTCTTTCGAACAGCGGAACAGGATTTAACGTGTGCGCAAGACGTTCTGCATGCGTTCGTACCCTGGTCTCTGTGGCGAATTAGTGTCAAGCCCTCTGGGCTGGAGGCTCATGAGAGTAGGTCACTGGGGGGGACCATAGTGGGAGGTCACCCTCTAGTGGGCGACTTCAGTCTGGCTCAGCGACTGAGCTAATACTGTCGTTAGTAGGAGGCTTAGTAGGTGGTGTCCTGAATATGTTAGCTCAGAACAGGCACCACTGAACACCACCAAAGCGACCCAGCAGCAGTGCAGGGCCCCTCTGGCTAGTGGCCCCACTGTGGCCTGACGTTGATGGGCTCCCTATGGGATTCCAACTCTGAGGATACAATTTAATGAACCTGGGTATGGCTACGGCTGAGAGACTGAAATAAACTGCGTGGAAACAGGTCAGGAACGCCACAGAAAAATGAGGCAGCCAAAATAAAATAAATAAATAAATAAAAAGAACTACTAAGTCTTCTTTGATGTTGAAATACAAATACAGTGACCTTGAAAGAAAAAAGTATGTGTTAACCCTACTGGCGCGGTTCTCGGAATAATCCGGTGATGGCAGGTCTAAGCTATGTGGCGGATCCTGGAATACTCCAGGATGACGTAGCCTTAGGTGATCGTAATTGAAAGCTCACTTTCAAAGGTCAGCCAATGAATCTTAAAGCCATTATAGGGCCGCAGAAAGGGGTAAGGTTGTTCCACACGTGCAAGCAACCAAGAATCTGATTGGTTAAGAGTGGGTTGTTGTTTTTCAGACCAGCCTTGATCGTCTTCAACAAAAATAGCAGCCACCGTTTGCACCAGAATTTCTTCAAGTGTTTTTCGAGCTTTTTTACAATGTTGACAGCCAGGAGGAGTTTTAGAGGGGATTTGGTTGAAATAAACAATGAGAGAGACAATGAGGTAAGGATCGTGGAATATTTTTGAAAAACTTGGAAACAAATGATCGCAATTGGACTGAATCGAGCAGTGCTAGTTTTGCTGGATGGACTTCTTCGCTACTCGGCGCTTTCGATGTCACAGATTGTTTTAATTTTGACGCAACGAGGCTTCGAAATAACTGTTGTTGAGTCAAATCGCTATGCTGCTGAGTACTTTGCATCACATGAAATCAAGCGACTACTAGCAGACTGTGGGTAGCTGTCCATTGGCAGTAACATCATCATCAACTTGTTCCCAGTATTTTCTTCCTAACACCATAGTTTTCATAGCAGACTGCAGCTCAGCAACCAAGCCAAGATGCATTAGTGGGACATGGAAATTTCGTGTCATTAATTATTAACTAACTTGTCAAAAACTGACACAACAATGGAAATATCGCGAAATGATGAGAAAAAGGGTACATGACACCTGCACATTCACAATGTTTCCTTTCTCTTCCATTTCTTTTTCCCCCTTCATTGCTGCCACATCACAAAACCTCCAATAAAATTTCATTATAACCCTTCGGCTGTCCCAAAATCGATGCTTCATATACACACTTCGTGCATTATCAGTTTTTTCTTTTTTCCTTCCTCCTTATACTGGGTTCCCCCCCCCCCCTACCATTCCTTCCCTTCTACTGCCATCTAGTCCCTCCACTGAAATTTTGTTTTTAGGAAGCGAGTCATGATCAGGTTGAACCTGGCAGAGCAGAGCCCATCCCTTCCCCAGGAAGCAAGGAGTATGTTCAGTATGTCTGTGTCATCTATCTCACCATCCGTAGCAAGCAAACAAACTTTTGCAAACTTTGCTCAACTCGATCAGTTTGGTCTATTTTCTGACTCTTCTCTCATTCATTTTTCTTTTAGTTGACTCATAAAAACTAAAACATTAAATGTTATGATGCTTGAAAAATGACATCAAAAGTTTGCAAAATGATAGCTTTTAAAAAAAAATTACTGGGGAGCTAAGGGGGAAGGGGGGAGGCTATAAGTCGGTTGTCTGGGTTGGTTGGTGGGGAAAATTATATATAACTGGGGGGTTCAAAATCATTATCGCATTTCCCTTCCCCCACACCCTTTATCCTCAAGGAATTCAAGGACAAAAATTAGGTCTGTTATGCATGTGTACAAATAATAACACACACACACACACACAGAGTAAACACAACACACGCACGCACACAGTACACACCTCACACACACAAACACCTCACACACACTAACACACACACACAACACACACACCACACCACACACACCTCAAAAACTACACACACACACACACTAAAACACACACAACACACACACACACAAACACTACACACACACAAACACTACACACACACTATACACACGACCACACACCCTGGAACTGACCGCTGGCTGTGACGGCTGGTACGCTGCACTGGCAGCCTGAAAATGCGCCTGGTAGGCGGAAGGATCGTCAAAATGACTCCCACCTGAAAAACATACTACATTTCATCGGATACAACCTACCATGTGATGCAGCACTCCCCTCATTCAAGGGTGGGTTTTCAGGAGGGAGGGGGGAGTGGGAGGAGGAGGAAGGAGGGGCGGGAGGGGTAGGAGGGGGTAGGAGGGGGAGGAGGGGGGGAGGAGGGGAGGGGGGGGGGGGAGTAAATACCCCTAATTCACTTTTGCACACACAAGAAAACCTACATACCATACCAAACCGTACTATATCATACTACACATACATAAATTTATACATACAACACATACATCGAATGATAGTGAATAATAGATCAAGAGATTACACAAAAATCAATAAAAATGAAATAGATATGTAAATAAAAATCAATAAAAATTAAAATATATATTATAATTTATTTTTTTAGTTTTAATATAAAAATATATATATATTATAAATAAAACGTTCTGCATCTTCATTTCAATCTCTTCATCAACCGACATCAGTAACTATATCCAAAAAAAAATAATAATAATTATTCTAAACAGCATCTTCATGCCAACATCTAAATCAACAAGACTTCAATATTTGTGCGGAAAAAAAATTTAAAAACTAAATACAATTTCAAATTAAAATAAACTTGAAAAATATGCACCCTTCAGATTCAGCTATACAAACAAAACACACAAAAGAGACTACTAATGAAGCATCACAATCACCACCACTCTTTTAACTCATTTATTCATGTTTACAGCCTAGACCACCCCAAGGCTCAAAAGCTTTATCGGGCTTGAAGCCTTTTTTTCTCAACTATTTGATTACTACCAAAACAAAGAAGAAGAAAACACGCACACACAAAAACCCACAAAAACACACGCAAAAAAACAACAACAACCCACCAAGCTATAAAAAAAATATTTTAAAAAAGCACCAAAACAATCCACCCTGAACAAAACCATTTCTAAAATCTTATCTAGCACAAACTCAGCTCCTTCCAACCCCCCCCCCCCCCAAATTCCCCACTCTGCACCTCCCACCCCCTAACCCACCCACCAAAACAAAACATCCCACAAAGTATCCATCCCAAAACCCTATCGATCACTGGAGAGCAAAAAATTCACAAAACATTTCCGTTTCCCAAAGGCCAGCAGTATGAATGATACTCCTAGTAGACAGACAATCCTGAGCTAGTTGTCATTCTTATTCTCCTCCACAATCACAAGAACATCAGCAAAGTACCATGACCCCCACTATCATTAGATTCCCAAACACTGGGGGGGGGGGGGGGGGATATCTGCACTCCTCTTCACTCTTCTTCTTTTTTTTCTTTCTTTCTTTCCCTTCCATTCAGTTCTTGGATGGTTGGTTTGTTTGGGGGTTTTTTGTTCCTCAACTAGAGCTCCATGGTTCACCAATGGAGCGACCATTTTGCCCCCCCCCCCCCCCCCCACCCTTTCCCATTTAGGTAGCTGCATTCTGACTTTGGTGATGGTGTCTAAAACACTACATCTGTGTGCATGCGTTTTTGAAAATGTGTCATCAGTTCCAACCGGCACGAAATTGCCTTACTCTTCCAAAAGACGGATTGGGTTTTTGACATGTGCACAAGATGTTCTGCGTTTGTTCGCACACGGGGCCTTGGTTTCCAATCTCATTGACATTCAGTTCAATTTTCTCATCAAACTGGGAAGAAAAGGGCAAAGCTGGAAACGAACCCAGAACCTCACGGTGTGCTTGTTTGGCAGGTGAATGTCTGAACCATACAAACACCTTCCTTCTTGATTCAGTTTAGTGATAGTACGTCACAAATCCACTAGGCGTTCAGGAGTTCGCTCTAATCCCTGTGCTAACTAACCTACTGGGCTTTAGTTAACCCCTGAGACTCTAAAAGATCAGAATCAATGCAATGCTAACAACACAACGCTCTCAAGTGCTAGACTTTACAAGTGCATTAATTAACAGCATCTACTCTTTTACCTAGTCCCTGCTGCCAGCTTCTGAAGAATCGCTCTGCAAGCATACAACCCACCACACTCCACGTGAGCATGCTTTATTCTTTCCATTTCTAGGCGTCTTCTTCTTTGACTCTTATCTTCCCATAATATTACAGGTTGGTTGGGGTTTTTTCCCAAATAATATCGCTGATATTTTCAGGCACATTATTGTTAAGCATTCAGTATGACATGGTGGTATATTTGGGAAAAAAAACAACAACAAAACCTAAAACAACAAAACTGTTCATTATCAATTACAGGGTTAATCTCTACAGATTTCTCAATATCAAATTCAAAGACTTTTCTGGGAGCTTTCAAGCAGCTTTTCGTGACATTCAAGGGTGTGATTCACACAGCATTACATTTGATTTACAGTATACACATGCTAATCTCTAGATCTGTCACCGATTGCCAGCCAGAATAAAATTTGCAATATACAAAATGCATAGCGGGAAACCTCTGAGAATCTAGAAACAAAATGTGTCGGTTTGGTTGGTTTGGGAGTGGGGTTTTTTTGTTGGTTCTTTTTTTTTTTTTTTTGTGGGGGGGGGGGGGGGGGGCTTGCAAAAAATGGGGTCAGGGGGTTAAGCCCAGGCATTTTTATAGTAAAGGAGCAAATTTCTGACCTCCTGACAAAATAACGTAGTTAGGAAATAACAGTAAGCCGCGCTATGAAACTAAATAGGCGTGGTTGGAAACCAGAAGTATGGTTTTCATTTACGTCTGCAATCATGAAGTACAAAATCAGTAGACAAAATCGTAGACATGAGCGTTGTGCACAAGTCGCATTGACCTTAGTTGCTTTTAATTTGCTTCAGATTACCTCAGTAATCTGGTCTCTGAACTTTGCTTTCATCAGTAACACTAACAGTCTATATTATATATATAGTCGAAAACAGAAAGTCAAACCTGAGCTGAGCTACCTCGGCTCTTTGTAGCTGGCTCTAGTTTACCATCTGTCCACTACTGCCTGCAGGTCAATACTATTTTTTGGCCTGCTCAGCTGAAACACTTGTTTAGTTCGTTGCAACTTTGGTAATCTAGTCTCTAAACTCTGCTTTCATCAGTAACACGGTAGTCAATTCACGTCAGCCTTGCTATCCAACTTAGGAGGCAATCAATACACGACTTTCTGTACCTTGCTGCGCATTTGAACATTTTCCTCCTTTTTTTTTTTAAACATAAATGTCTCAAGCATTATACCATCATCCTTTGAGACAATACTTTCAACAGAACACGCCTTGATTTTCAAGGGCTTTTTTAGGAGAGCTTTTGTTACAGGTTGATATTTTGGTCATTTTCAAACTCAAGGGGATTCAAAGCCTTGAAAAGGGGGTCTCGAAAATCAAGGAGATTCAAGGAGCATGCGAACCCTGTAATTATTACGACACATGCATGTGTGCATTTATAATTAAGACAACTATATCTCAAACATAAATGCTCACGCACACACACACACACACACACACACACGCGCGTGCACGTGTGTGCGCAAACACACACACTGTACACATATACACAAACACACACACGCGCACATGCACACACACGCACACACACACACAAAAACATGTGCATGGAGCATATGCACATGCACGCACACACACTAACAGACACAAATGACAACTTACGTAGTTGCGAAGCTGGTGGGGGAGTCTGTTGGTGTCCTCTTGAAGGATTGCTCATTGTGTTAAGGTTAAACAAATCTGAGACACATTCCAGTCAAATGACATGACACAAACAATTTAGACCAGCAAGAAAAAAAATGAATCCTCCATTTGGCTTCAAATACAAAGTAATATAATCTAATTATGTACTGCAACACCACAAAGTGTATACTAAACTAAGTACATCTGCACTTACATGGCTTTCGGTGATGAGATTGAAGCGATTTTACAATGCTGTTCATTTTTATTTGACACGTTTTACTTTTTCGTTATAATACCTCCTCTACATGCATAAGGCTACGTTAATGAATATGAACAAGAGTTACTCTGTCCCCAGAAGATGGTATTTCATCAGGATTTTCATTGTACATGATGACCAAAACAAAAACAAACAAAACAAAAAAGCAGTATAAATGCCAACACACAAAAATTTACAAAGCCCAAACTCTACTTTAGAAGTGTTGTATGCAGCATCATTTTTCTTTACATGCCAAAAAAAGCTTGTCCTACAGATGTCATGATGTTAACTCAAAAGCAAAATATAATATGCAGATGAACAATCTAAACTTTCAGCCGAGTACTAAACATTACTATCTCTCAGAATTACATCACAAATTTTACTTTAGTGCTAAAACTGGGAAACAAAAACAAAGCTACATATGGTTTCAGTTTTTAACACTATCAAGGCTGAAAGGGAATCAAGCTGACACACTTGACTTCTGAATAACTGCCAGGTGACAGTCAAGTCAGAAAAAAGCAGTGAAGAAATTATGTCGGACCAATTCAACATTAGGCCGATCTTCTACAAAGTGAAAACCTTCAGTTTCATCAACAGAAAAAGTTTTCAAGTTCAATTTGATACTTTCTTTGTTTTAGCAGCCATGACCAAAATCACTCAAGCCTATCAGTTTAATTTTATACTTTTAGTAACCATCACTGAAGTCAACTGTATCGGAGCTAAGTGTCGGCGTGTCTGACAACCTACACCAACTCACAGTAGTATGTGAAAGAGCACACTATAATTATTCAAAGAAAGTTATTCTGTGGCCAAGTGGGTTTTGAACTGCAAGTAGTACGGGCAAATCATTTCATAAAGTCAACATGTGTGTTGCTATTTTGTGTGTGCATGCATGCATGTATTGTATGCGTACGTGTTAGTGTGCATGTGCACCTGAGCATGCAATAGTGTGTACAATGCATGTATGCATGGTCACGTTTGCAAGTACAAGTACAAGCAGGCAAACGTGTTTGCAAGCTCTTTTCAGCTGTATAAAAGCAGCCTAGAAATGCACATGAATGAATTTAAATTGCATAGGTGTGTCAGAGTGTGTGCGCACACATGCAAGCACATACATTCAGCAATCTCTTTAATTTCCTACAAACGGTTTTAAATTGTAAAGCCACCCACCCCACACAAAAAAAGGATCTAATTTCTAGGAGATGCATGCTACAGTGAGGAACAAGAGAGATGCCTGTCAACTGTCACGTGTCAGGGTATGATCTGTATCATGTGTATGTCACATATGTATGCATGTGTCTAGTCTAACAGTAGTACTAGTAGTAGACATGCAGCTGCAAAGGCACCACTAGTAAAACTCTACAACAGCTAGGGTGTCAGAAGTTTTTTTCAAAAAAAAGATAGCTGTACCCATACTAAAGCCAAAGGTAATGGTAAACAGCTACCTGATTAAACTGTCTCAAAATGACCAAGTATGAGTTGAATGCACTAGCTCAACTCTGGGCTCAGTACATTTTTTGTTTTCAATTCAAAGCTCGTGAGTACGAAAAACCTTGACTGATATCTCAATTTTTTTCCCCCATTGATAATTAAGAAAGCTATACTCCTCAACAAGTAAAAAATCAAACAGTTAAGTCCTTTACAGGCAATCACATCTAAAAATCTGCTGGGACAAGAAATATGCTTGAAATGCTGTCCACTTTGTTGCTCGACAAAAGCTGTAACCTATCATAGCCCCTGAAAACTATCTGGTGATTGATAGATCTTCTGGAATTCAAGTTTTCAACTGAAGCCAACATTAGTCTTGCCAAATATATATGCAGGCTTAACACTGAAATGCAGAAAAACATGAAACTAAGGTAAACAGCAATTGGCTGACATGATCATCTCATAAGTTATCATTAAATGCGCCCAATCAGGCATGGCTGTATGTGTAGCAACATATGTTGGACGTGCTTTCTCTTCCTCTGTGTATGTGTGTGCATTTAAAAAGAAAATTTTCTTTTATATTGAGGATAATGGAATACATACACACTTATGTGCTTTTTTACATTCAGTCCCCGTGTGTATGCGGTTTTGTAAATTCTGTCATCTCTTCCTACTGGCACACAATGGCCTACTCTTTCGAAAAGCGGAACAGGATTTAACATGTGCGCAAGATGTTCCAAGTGCGTTCGCACACAGGACCTCGGTTTATAGTCTCATCTGAAGGACTTTTGGGGAGAGTGGAGTCTGCACTGTTAACTCCAGCGTAAAGCGTGTGTGTGTGTGCCATTCTTTGTCACTCTCCTGCCTTGCTGCCACAACAACAGTGATCAAGCTTTGAGTTTATTCTGACTATCTTTACCATGATTAACTGATCCTCATTTTCCTATATTTCTGTAGCCTAATTTGCATGATTCTGCACAAACATGCTTAGACCTTCATAAGGGTAAACGAATCATTTCTATCACAGGTGAAGCAACTCTCTCAAACTCAGCTAAACCATTATTCTTTTACAACAAAGTTTTATACTTTGTTTCCTCCTGACATGTGATGAGAATCTCTACTGCCTTCCGACTGCTGGTAAACAAGGTGCAATTAAAATGAACTCCGTAAAAAGAAATGATGGGGATCAGAACCTACTGCTAATAACAGAATGACAGCTGAAGAAAACTGAACTGCCCCATATTCAGCCGCCTTTTGTTGCCATTGTTAGTATGCAAATCTCATGCTGATGTGTGCGTGTTATCCATACTTCTAGCCATACACGATACAGGGCCTATTCTATTAGTTAAGATGGCTGCGGTTTTGACATTCTGCAAGATGGTGTGAACACATGTTTGCACATAAGGCTTCAGTTTACAGTCTCTCTCAACAGACAAACAAGAATGGAGTCAACTAATGTTAACTCTGGGGAAAAGATCCTCTCAAACACACACATCTATAGAGATCTAAACCCGCATTCCCATAATCTTTGGTTTTGTGTTCAATGCTCTGACCACTGAGTTTTCAGCTAACCTGTAGTAATAAATATACCATACAAATTAAAAACATAACCATGCTTAGAAATTAAAGTACTTTAAAGTTTTGAAGTTCTACCAATATAAATAACAGGAACCAAATGTTAGTGTTCAAAAGTTGTTTTTCTAAATATGCATTTCAAACTTAAATTTTTAACTGGCTTTACTGATTCAGTATGAGTATATTAACTCTTTTCTCTTTCTGAATTATCTAAAATAGATCCCACCAGTTTAACTTTTTTTTTCTTTTTAAAATTTCAAAAGTGTTACATAAGGCAGAATATGCTGAAAGTTTTTCACTGAATTCAGGTAGCACAATCCAAAAATTATTTCAAAAACCCTGAAATGACCATACACTACAGCAGCCAAATTGTTTACTGGTAATCAACACAGTTCAAACTGCAGAGAATAGCTTATCACAACATGAAGTCAAAGGGTTCAAGTAAGAGAAAAACAGCAGGTATTCTCAAACCACACCAGTGCTTTGTACTACATCCCATGTACTAGTTGTACTGCTTTTTCTTTGTTTGTATCCTCCTTTTCTAAACCAAAAAGTAGGTGACTGGGTGCTAAAAATAGCAAACAACCAATGAACTTAAATTCAATCACCTTCAAATATGGGTCAATTAACACAGCAAGGCATTCTCTAAAAGTGTCACAGAAGTACCAAATCAAACAAGCATGAATCAACATCATCATAGTAGCTCATAGAATGAGTGAAGAAAAACCCATATGTTAATTTTGTTCACAAACTAGGCTACGTGTTCTCCTCAGAAATAGATTCTCAGTCTTCTCATTCAAGTTGGACGATAGTGCTAAAGATAGGGAGGTAAACACGGATTTACCCCAATACGTCTATTCACTATAACGGATCTCATAGCAGGTATAAGCACAAGAGTAAAACTAGTAATGAATCCGAGTATACATCATCTACTTTTGATCCGATATTTTACACGGCTTTCTGTGTCATGTACTATACATGTCCAACCACCATGACATTGCATTGGTTACTCAGAAATCGGCACTGCGACCCCGCCTACATTCCGAAAGAGATGCATTTTAAAATACAAATGCCTCACTATCCTCATTGACAAAAATGAAATTCATACTCACTGCTTACGAGCTCTAAAGCATAATTCATTCACTGAACAAAATATTTTATTTGAAAAGCGATCGAGACACGTCGTGTCCAAGACCAAGTGCACGTTGAGAACAGACATGTCGGACTGAAATAACAGGTCAAAAAGGAAGTGATTATCTTTACTTATGGGCAAAATACATACTATTTTCAAATAAAATTCATAACGACAAACTAAAGCAAAGAAACCATACAAAGGATACGGAGCTGTTCGTATATTGCTCTGAATAGGTGAGGATTTTCCTCTGATGTTCATTATATATCGTTCGTCCCTCCGAGTCCTGTTTGGACTTTTACAACGATGTTTCTGAGAGCATACTCCTGATGATAAACAAATGAAACATATAAATGGAAAGAACATACGTTATACATTCATCACAAAATCAAATACCTGACGAAATTGCCAAAATACAGGCTGATGGTGCTCGATTTCATATTATTTCACATATCTGCCTAGCTCACCTTTTAACAGGAGTTTAACAATCTGCGACAATCTTCGGGTTTATTCGGATTACTTCCGGGTTAAAATGTCATCCGGATATTGGTCAGTCAGAATCACGTCAATTCTCGTGACCACAGATTCAAAAATAACAAAAGTGATTCTAAATATAATTTTACAACAAATTTTTACGTAATCTTAAAATTTTAAATATGATTTACTTTTTGTTAGGCAAAGCTGTCTGCCAACACATTTCAAAGCAAAAAATATATATGATCCCGGTAATCAATGGATTTTTTTTGCCGAATAAATGGAAACTTTTCATAAAACGTATTCCAACTCTCTCTCTCCTCTCTCTCTCTCTCTCTCTCTCTCTCTCGTAACTGATTTTTATTGTGGTGGTTGTGGTTATATAATAACATTTTGGATTTTTTGTGCTTCCTTATTTTTCGCACTAAAATACTAAGCAGTTCGGCAATGCGCGCGCACGTGTGTGTGTGTGTGTCTTCAAATTTACGTCTGTTCACTTAAAGTGATATTAGACGATGGAGGCAGGGGGGGGAGAGGGGGGGCAGTATAATGAGATAAGGGCTTTAAGTAGAAAAAATACGTGTTGGTATGAATGCACATTAAAAGACTATTCCAAACTATATAAACAGTATGTTGCAAAAAACATGGCAAAGAAATACAAAAATTAACAAAACCCCCGAACAATTGAAAAATACTCTAAAGTTGAAAAACAAACAATTGTGAACTACTTGTAACGGCAGCTGTGAAACAAGCAAAATATAGATTCCGACGATCATACTTTACAAAAAAGAGAATACTGGGGATTTCAACAGAGACAAGGCTATCTCACGTAATAACTCTGGATTGGTTAAAACTTCCTGCAGAGACTTATCTTGAAATGATGGTAAAAACGTTTTTAAACCTTGACATTGATACAGAACATGAACATTGGAAAAAATTTCACCACATATACATTGTATATTTTTGGCAAATTTTGCTCGAAAGGCATTTAATTTCAATCTGTAGATTAGAGAAACAATTTTTCTAGTACAGGATTTTCGAAAGCCGTACTGAGTACAAAGAATGTTCTCAAGATCCAGAACTGAACAAGTATGCAGGGGATAACCAGCCTCTTCCTGTTTCTTTTTCACATGTTTCCAGCAAACATTTTGAAGCAAAGCATAACCTTCATGAAGAGAAAGAGGAATATCTAAAACATTTGAATAGCTATCATGTTTTGCTGCCTTTTTGGCAGCTTTGTCGACTTTTTCATTAAAATAAATACCACAATGAGATGGAACCCAGCAGAAAGTAACATTCGAACCCCTCAGAATTGTGTGTGTGTGTGTGTGTGTATGTGTCTGTCTGTCTGTGTGTGTGTGTGTCTGTGTGCGTGCGTGCGCGTGTACGTGCGTGCGTGCGTGTATGTGTGTATGTTGGCACTTGAGAGTATGCTCCTGTCTGTTTGTTTTAAATAACTGGTTTTGATTCTAGTCACTTTTTATTCCATTGATAATTTTGTAATGGTTTAGATGGATTTGTCTTTCTTCTTTGATGATACGAACCCCCCCCCCCCCCTCTCCTCTCTCTCTCTCTCTCTCTCTCTCTCTCTCTCTCTCTCTCTCTCTCCTCTCTATTTCTCCATGTTTCTACTGTGAGACTGTATAAGTGTTGGGTTATTATTAAGATGTATCCCTACGGTGGGGACTGGATGTAAAAAAACCACATGAGTGCTTATTCATTATCCCGAAATAAAAGAATTTGTCAAAAAGAATTTGTCATTGTCTGTCTGTCTGTCTGTCTGTCTGTCTGTCTGTCTGTCTCTCTCTCTCTCTCTCTCCTCTCTCTCTCTCTCTCTCTCTCTCTCCTCTCTCTCTCTCTCTCTCTCTCTCGCTGTTTTTTCTTTGTTTCTACTGTATTCCTTGTTTGTTTCCACTGAGGTTGCCAGGTATTTTAAAAACAGTCCTGAATACAAGCTGAATGAGAAGCAAACTTCTCATTCATCCTGCAAATTCAATCTCTTGGTGATTCCTTAGTGGGATATATGTGAGTCAAAAGTGCACATTCTGCGTGCCCCCCCCCCCCCCCCCCCCCCCCCAATGTTAAGCTGGGGAACGCACAACAACAACAACAATGACAACAATGATGACGTTGTTGTTGTTGTTTTGAATTTGAATCTGAATCTTATTTTAGTTCATGTTATTTCATCTGGTTGGTAGAGGAGTGTGTCTGATTTCATTCAGTGCTGATAGTGACCCCCAGAAGGAAAATCCCCGCTGAACCAGCAAAAACCAGAAGAAAGAAAACCCAAGTGTGGTGGCTAGATCCCCGACCTTCAGATCACGAGTTCAACCTCTAATCTAACCACAAGACTACCCCCCCCCCACCCCTACCCCCACCCCCTATCCACCCACCCCCCACCCCCACCCCCTATCCACCCCCCACCCCCCACACACAATTGAATTGAACAAAAGGAAACTCCCACAATTGTCATCATAGCATTTCACCCATTGTCTTCTTCTTTGTTTGGTTGAATGCTCAGATAGCAACTATGAAGGAAACTCCCACAATTGTCATCATAGCATTTCACCCATTGTCTTCTTCTTTGTTTGGTTGAATGCTCAGATAGCGACTATGAAGGAAACTCCCACAATTGTCATCATAGCATTTCACCCATTGTCTTCTTCTTTGTTTGGTTGAATGCTCAGATAGCAACTATGAAGGAAACTCCCACAATTGTCATCATAGCATTTCACCCATTGTCTTCTTCTTTGTTTGGTTGAATGCTCAGATAGCAACTATTAAGGAAAATCCCCATTGAACCAGCAAAAACCAGAAGAAAGAAAACCCAGGTGTGGTGGCTAGATCCCCGACCTTCAGATCACGAGTTCAACCTCTAATCTAATCACAAGACTACCCCCCCCCCCCCTACCCCCACCCCCTATCCACCCCCCACCCCCCACACACAATTGAATTGAACAAAAGGAAACTCCCACAATTGTCATCATAGCATTTCACCCATTGTCTTCTTCTTTGTTTGGTTGAATGCTCAGATAGCAACTATTAAGGAAAATCCCCGCTGAACCAGCAAAAACCAGAAGAAAGAAAACCCAGGTGTGGTGGCTAGATCCCCGACCTTCAGATCACGAGTTCAACCTCTAATCTAACCACAAGACTACCCCACCCCCCACCCCCCACCCCTACCCCCACCCCCTATCCACCCCCCCCCCCCCCCCCCCCCCCCACACACACACACACACAATTGAATTGAACAAAAGGAAACTCCTACAATTGTCATCATAGCATTTCACCCATTGTCTTCTTCTTTGTTTGAATGCTCAGATAGCAACTATTTGTTGTTTTGTCATAATATGAGCAAACATGTGTTGGCTGCTGCTGCTGCTGCCATTAATTAATTCAGCACCTGACAAGTTAGGCCCAGCCCATCCCCGATTTCCATTTCCGGTGTGTAGAGAGCCTTGTTTTCTTTGACAGGAAGAAAAGGAACAAGGCAGAAAGGAAATGCATGGGTTAATGCATTGTAGCATACTTTGTCTGCTCTTTGTTTTGGATCTCATGTTTTTGTTTGTTTTGATTTTTTGCCCCAGGTTGTGGTTATTCCCAAGAGAATTCTTTGGAAAAAAATCTCTTCCTTGTTGAATTCTTTCTTCTTCTTCTTCTTCTTCTTCTTTTTCTTCTTCTCTTCTTCTTCTTCTTTCTTCTTCTTCTTCTTCTTCTTCTTCTTCTTTTTCTTCTACACTGAACACCCAAACTGCAACTATTGATGTCTGTCATATGAGCGGAAAAAAATTGCGCTGCAGTTAGGTGCCTGACAAGTCAGGCCCAGCCAATGCCACGACTTGGGCATGGGAGAGAATTACTTTTTAAATCTTTCTGGGGGGGAAAGGCAGAAGAATGGACCAAGAAGGCAGAGACTAGACATGGAAGGAGGTGACAGGAAGAAAAAGGAATAAGGCAGAAACAAAGAGAGAGAGAGAGATAGAAAAGAGGGAATTCCTTACACATGATTTTCAGAGGGTGGGGATACTAATTCTACTGACAGACTTCCTGGCGCTCCCATGGGCAGTTTGGGGGGGTGGGGGGTGGGGGTGGGTGGGGGAGGGGGAAGGAGAGAGTTCTTACAGCTCTTCATGTGTGTGTGTGTGTGTGTGTGTGTGTGTGGTGTGTGTGTGTGTTGTGTGTGTGTGTGTGTGTTTAGTTATTTGTTTGCTTATCAATCCCCCCCCCAGCACACACACACACACACACACACACACACACACACACACACACACACATACACACATACACACATACACACACATACACACACACACACACACACACACACACACACTTCTCTATTTTTGTTAGCATAATTATTGTTGTTGTTGTTGTTGTTGTTGTTGTTTTTTAAGATAAAAGGCCAGACCATGTTTCACGCTTTGAGTTAGTTACACGCAATATTCAATAGTCTCATGTACCTGTAAAGAGATTTTAAAATAAACTGCCTTGCCTTGGCTATAGTATTGTTTGTGTGTGTGACATTTTTATTCTTACTACTTTGGTGTGACAATCTGATTTTTAAAGCCTTTCCCCATTAGCTTGTTGTGACCTCCTGATTTGGATTTTTAAAATATTTTTGTTATTAGCTGGGTGTGATATTCATTCTCTCCCCCCCCCCCTATGTAGTGTGGCCAGACAATTCTGACCTGTCCCCAAACTGGGGCAACAGTCTGGGTTTTTCCCCACTACCTTGATGCAACAGCCTGATTCCCTCCCCCCCCCCCCCCCCCCCCCCCTCCAACTAGCTCTGTGCAACAGTCTGATTTTACCATTGGTTTGATGCAACAGTCTGATTTTACCAAATGGTTTGATGCAACAGTCTGATTTTACCAATGGGTTTGATGCAACAGTCTGATCACCCCCCCCCCCCCCCACTAGCTTGTTGCAACAGCCTGACACCCCCCCTCCCTCCCCTCCAACTAGCTCTGTGCAACAGTCTGATTTTACCATTGGGTTTGATGCAACAGTCTGACCCCCCCCCCCCCACTAGCTTGATGCAACAGTCTGATTTTACCATTGGGTTTGATGCAACAGTCTGACCCCCCGCCCCCCCCCCCCCCCCCCCCCCAGCTTGATGCAACAGTCTGATTTTACCAATGGGTTTGATGCAACAGTCTGATTCTTCCCCCCCCCCCCCCCCAGCTTGATGCAACAGTCTGGTTTTCCCCCAATGGCTTGATGCAACAGTCTGACCCCCCACCCCCACCAAGTTTGATGCAACCGACTTTTCCCACTAGATTGGTGGAACAGTCTGATTTTCCCACGACCTCGGTGCAACAGTCTGATTCCCCCCCCCCCCCCCCCCCCACTAGACTGATGCAACCGTCTGATTTTCCCCATTAGCCTGATGCACCAGTGTGATTTTTTCCCCACCAGCTAATGCAACAGTCTGATTTTACCTCACTGGCTTGGTGCAACAGTCTGATTTTTCCCACTAGCTTGGTGCAACAGTCTGATTTTTCACCACTAGCTTGATGCAACAGTCTGATTTTCCCCACTAGCTTGGTGCAACCGTCTGATTTTCCCCCACTAGGATGATGCAACAGTGTGATTTTCTACATTAGCTTGGTGCAACAGTCTGATTTTCCCCATTAGCTTGGTGCAACAGTCTGATTTTCCCCATTAGCTTGGTGCAACAGTCTGATTTTCCACATTAGCTTGGTGCAACAGTCTGATTTTCCCCATTAGCTTGGTGCAACAGTCTGATTTTCCACATTAGCTTGGTGCAACAGTCTGATTTTCCACATTAGCTTGGTGCAACAGTCTGATTTTCCACATTAGCTTGGTGCAACAGTCTGATTTTCTACATTAGCTTGGTGCAACAGTCTGATTTTCCACATTAGCTTGGTGCAACAGTCTGATTTTCTACATTAGCTTGGTGCAACAGTCTGATTTTCCCCCACTAGGATGGTGCAACAGTCTGATTTTCCACATTAGCTTGGTGCAACAGTCTGATTTTCCACATTAGCTTGGTGCAACAGTCTGATTTTCCACATTAGCTTGGTGCAACAGTCTGATTTTCCCACTAGCTGGGTGCAACTGTGTGATCTTTGTACAATAGCTTGGTGCAACAGTCTGATTTTTCCCACTAGCTGGGTGCAACAGTCTGATTTTCCCCACTAGCTTGGTGCAACAGTCTGATTTTCCCCCACTAGGATGATGCAACAGTGTGATTTTCTACATTAGCTTGGTGCAACAGTCTGATTTTCCCCATTAGCTTGGTGCAACAGTCTGATTTTTCCCACTAGCTTGGTGCAACAGTCTGATTTTTCCCATTAGCTTGGTGCAACAGTCTTATTTTCCCCATTAGCTTGGTGCAACAGTCTGATTTTTCCCACTAGCTTGGTGCAACAGTCTGATTTTTCCCACTAGCTTGGTGCAACAGTCTGATTTTTCCCACTAGCTTGGTGCAACAGTCTGATTCCCCCCCCCCCCCCCATCCCCCATTAGCTTGGTGCAACAGTCTGATTTTCTACATTAGCTTGGTGCAACAGTCTTATTTTCCCACTAGCTGGGTGCAACTGTGTGATTTCTGTACATTAGCTTGGTGCAACAGTCTGATTTTCTACATTAGCTTGGTGCAACAGTCTTATTTTCCCACTAGCTGGGTGCAACTGTGTGATTTCTGTACATTAGCTTGGTGCAACAGTCTGATTTTTCCCATTAGCTTGGTGCAACATCTTATTTTCCCACTAGCTGGGTGCAACTGTGTGATTTCTGTACATTAGCTTGGTGCAACAGTGTGATTTTTCCCATTAGCTTGGTGCAACATCTTATTTTCCCACTAGCTGGGTGCAACTGTGTGATTTCTGTACATTAGCTTGGTGCAACAGTGTGATTTTTCCCATTAGCTTGGTGCAACATCTTATTTTCCCACTAGCTGGGTGCAACTGTGTGATTTCTGTACATTAGCTTGGTGCAACAGTGTGATTTTCCCCCTTTAGCTTGGTGTAACAGTCTGATTTTCCCCATTAGCTGGGTGCAACAGTCTGATTGCCCCCCCCCCCCCCCCCCCAGCTTGATGCAACAGTCTGATTTTTCCAACTAGCTTGGTGCAACAGTCTGATTTTCTACATTAGCTTGGTGCAACAGTCTGATTTTCCCCCACTGGTTTGATGCAACAGTCTGATTTCCCCCCCACTGGTTTGATGTAACAGTATGATTTTTCCCCACTGGTTTGATGCAACAGTATGATTTGTCCCATAAGTTTGGTGCAACAGTATGATTTGTCCCACTGTTTTGATGCAACAGTGTGATTTGTATCCATTAGTTTGAGGCAACAGTATGATTTGTCCCATTAGTTTGATGCAACAGTATGGTTTGTCCCATTTAGTTTGGTGTAACAGTATGATTTGTCCCATTAGTTTGGTGCGACAGTATGATTTGTCCCATTTAGTTTGATGCAACAGTATGATTTGTCCCATTTAGTTTGGTGAAACAGTATGGTTTGTCCAATTTAGTTTGATGCAACAGTATGATTTGTCCCCATTAGTTTGGTGCAACAGTAGGATTTGTCCCATTCGTTTGATGCAACAGTATGATTTTCCCCCACTGGCTTGATGCAACAGTCTGATCCCCCCCACCCCCAGCTAGCTTGAAGCAACAGTCTGATTTTTCCCACTAGCTCTGTGCAACAGTATTATTGTTCCCATTGGCTTGATGCAACAATCTGATCACACACACCCCTCCCCCTTAGCTTGACACGCAACAGTCTGATTTTTCCCACCAGCTTGACCCAACAGTCTGACCCCAACCCCACCCCCGTCTGAATTTCCCCCATTAGCTTGTTGCAATAGTCTGATCCCCCCCCCCCCCCCATTAGCCTGACCCAACAGTCTGATTTCCCCCATTAGCTTGATGCAACAGCCTGACCCCCCCCCCCCCCATTAGCTTGACCCAACAGCTGATCCCCCCCCAGCTGATCAACAGCCGACCCCCATCCCCCCCCATTAGCTTGATGCAACAGCCTGATCCCCCCCCCCCCCCCCATTAGCTGATGCAACAGCCTGATCCCCCCCCCCCATTAGCTTGATGCAACAGCCTGATCCCCCCCCCCCATTAGCTTGATGCAACAGCCTGATCCCCCCCCCCCCCCATTAGCTTGACCCAACAGCCTGATCCCCCCCCATTAGCTTGATGCAACAGCCTGATCCCCCCATTAGCTTGATGCAACAGCCTGATCCCCCCCATTAGCTTGACCCAACAGCCTGAACCCCCCCCCCCCATTAGCTTGATCCAACAGCCTGATTCCCCCCATTAGCTTGATGCAACAGCCTGATCCCCCCCATTAGCTTGTGCAACAGCCTGATCCCCCCCATTAGCTTGGTGCAACAGCCGATCCCCCCATTAGCTTGGTGCAACAGCCTGATCCCCCCCCATTAGCTTGATGCAACAGCCTGATCCCCCCATTAGCTTGATGCAACAGCCGGATCCCCCCATTAGCTTGATGCAACAGCCTGATCCCCCCATTAGCTAGACCCAACAGCCTGATCCCCCCATTAGCTAGACCCAACAGCCTGATCCCCCCATTAGCTTGATGCAACAGCCTGTAATTCTCTTTTGGCTGGCCTACCAGCATCATCTATCCACTCTCTTCAACGCATACAAAACTCTGCAGCTCAACTGGTCCTAAGAAAGAAAAAATCTGAACACATCACCCCTCTTCTGCGAGCTCTTCACTGGCTGCCTGTCTCACAAAGACTGGAGTATAAAATCAATACCCTCTGTTTCAAATGTTTCCACAAATCTGCACCCTCTTATCTCTGTAACTGTCTTCATCTGTACACTCCATCCCGTTCCCTTCGTTCAGCCGCAGATACTTTGTGCTTTCGAACACCCAGATTCAAACAAACCACTGTTGGCCGTTGCTCCTTCTCTGTTTCTGGTCCATCCACCTGGAATGACCTCCCTCTTTCACTTCGCCAAAAGCCTTCACTTGATACCTTCAAATCCAGCCTCAAAACACACTTATTTCCTACCTGAGACTTTCCCCCCAAATATCTGTCCCTAATTTTCAACAGCATTTTTCACCTTCTAAGTGTTGTTCCGAGTGTGTGTGTGTGTGTGTGTGTGTGTGTGTGTGTGTGTGTGTGTGTGTGTGTGTGTGTGTGTGTGGTGTGTGCGTGCATGCATGCGTGCATACGTGGGCGCGCATGGTTTTGAAATCTGTTTTTCATTATGTTTAAGGAGAGTTGTATGCCTGTAAATGATTGAGTGCAAGCGCTTCGATTTGTTTGTCTTTTTACAAGATTCAGCGCTATATAAATTCCATATATTATTATTATTATTATTATTCCCCCCATTAGCTTGATGCAACAGCCTGAACCCCCCCCCCCCCCTCCCCCATTAGCTAGACCCAACAGCCTGATCCCCCCATTAGCTTGATGCAACAGTCTGATTTTTACCCCGCTATCGCCTTTATGATTTTTGCAGCTTTGCATGATGTTAATTCCATTCCTTCATGGACTTTGTGTGACGTTCATTTAGTCGTATTAGCTTGGCAATGATATTCACTTTTTGTTGTTGTTAAGTTTTTCAAAGGTCTAATGTCAATATCTGCTATATTTGTTCCCTTGGCTTGAAGTGACATTGGTTTATCTAGGTTTTATTCAGTAATGGAAACAAACAATGAAAACAAACATACAAACAGCATTTTGGAATCATAGCAACAACAAGCTTGTAGCTTATGGTGTGCCTATTTGAACAATGAACATTATAACATGAACCTGACTGCTGCTGAGCTGCAAATTGGAAACCAGTATAAAATGTGCATTGATTACAATCTTTGCTAATGTAAAAAAAAAAAAGGGGGGGGGGGGGGTGAGGATAACATGAGGGAACAAATCTATTTATAGAACAAACACAAAAAGTAGGGTAATAGAAATCAGAGAGAGAGAGAGAGAGAGAAGAGAGAGAGAGAGAGAGACAGAGACAGAGAGAGACAGAGAGAGACAGAGAGAGAGAGACAGAGAGAGAGAAGACAGAGAGAGACAGAGAGAACAGAGAGAGAGAGAGGCAGGCAAACTTAAGGAAATAATAATAAATAATAATGCAATAATAATAATAATAATAATAATAATAATAATAATAATATAAATGGAATTTATGTAGCACTGTATCTTGCACAGACAAATCAAAGCGCTTGCACTCAACTCATTCTTACACAGTCATGCAACCAATAGCAAGTAATAGTTCTAACAAGTCCAAATGCACACACACACACACACACAGGTTATACACTTTGGCAGGGTGATGGAATTTTTGGCTGTTGAAAAGCAGGGATAGCTATGAAATGAAACAGGAGAGGAAATTCTTAGGTTTGAAACAAATATGTCTTGAGGCCAGATTTAAAAGAGTCACAAGAAGGCTTTGGCGAAGAGAGATAGGGAGGCCATTCCAAATCGATGGACCAGAAACAGAGAAAGAGCTACGGCCGACAGTGGACTGGTTGAATCTAGGTGATTTGTAAGCACAAGGAATCTGCAGCAGAGCGAAGGGAATGAGAAGGGGTGTACAGGTGGGAGACATTCACAGAGGTAGGAAGGTGCTGTTTTGTGGGACATTTGTAACTAAGATTTACTGATCTTATAGTTTATTCTTTGTGGCACAGGCAGCCAGTGGAGAGATCGCAAGAGAGGGGTAATGTGCTCAGATTTTTTCTTTCTGAGGACTAGTCGAGCTGCAGAGTTTTGAATACGTTGAAGGGAGTGGATAGATGATGCTGGCAGACCAGCCAAAAGAGAATTGCAATAGTCCAGATGTAAAAGAATGAGAGAGGCCACGAGTTTTGATGTTGCCTCTGTGGACAGGTACTTTCAAATTGCACTAATACGCCGTAATTGATAGAAGCAAGACTGGCAGGTCTGGGTGATGAATTTTTGCATAGAGAGTGTGTTGTCAATAATGACCCCAAGATACTTTACAGCAGTGGATATAGGGACTGATGCATTGCCGAATTCTATTGAAGCTGTTGTAATGGAAGAGAGTTTGTTTTTGGTCCCTACAAGCATGGCTTCAGTTTTATCAGCGTTTAGTTGTAACTTGTTTTTCTTTCATCCAATTTTGGATATCTTGAAAGCAGTAGGTCATATTCATCAAGAGGGAAGGCAGATTTTCAGGAGTGTCACTGCTTAGAATCTGAGAGTCATCTGCATAAAAGTGATGGTTGATCTGATGACGGTTAATTATATGTGACAGTGGAGCGGTGTAGAGAGTGAAAAGAACAGGGCCCAGAACTGATCCTGCGGGACTCCACATTCCAGTCTGGCAGGTACTGACTGAATCTTGTTTACTGTGACTGTCTGGAATCGGTCAGTCAGGTATGAGCTAAACCAGGTGAGGGCTGTACCAGTAACACCAAACGTTTCTTGAAGACGGGAGAGAAGGATAGAGTGGTCAATAATGTCGAAGGCTGCGGATAAGTCGAGTAGAGTGAGGAGGGAGATTTTCCCTGAGTCAGAAGCAAGTAGAAGCATGTTTAAGGTGTGAACTAGGGTGGTTTCAGTGCTGTGGTTAGCACGATAGGCAGACTGAAACGCAGGAAGAAGACTGTTGGAGAGAAGGTGGTTGTTGAGCTGTTTCAGAACTACTCTTTCAAGGACTTTAGAGCTAAAAGGTAGGTTGGAAACAGGTCTGTAATTCTTCAGAATGTTAGGGTCAAGGTCATGTTTTTTGAGTAATGGTGTGACTAAAGCAGTTTTGAGAGCTGAAGGAACATTTCCAGAAACAAGAGATGAGTTTACTATCTTTGTGATAGCGGGTATGAGCTGTGGCAGGCACTGCACGAAAAGAGAAGCAGGTATGGGGTCGAGATTGCATGATTTTATAGTCATTCCTTTCAGAATTGTCTCGATTTCTTTCTCGCTTGCTGGATGAAAGGACAGGAGAGGAGTGCCAGAAAATTGAGGATCACAAATTGCAGGCTGGAAAGGAGTTTGATCCAAGCTAGAGCGAATGTTGCGGATTTTGTCAGAAAAGAATGCAGAAAATATGGAAGGAAGTTCAGTGGTTGTAGATAGAAGGCAGAGGGCTAGCCTTCGCAGATCCAAGAAGAGTGGATGTGAGGGAAAAGAGAGATTTCATAGATGTGGCATCAAGAACTTGAGAAGAGTAATACTTTGTTTTTGCTGAATGGATTAAGGTTTTGACTTTGTTGATTTGTTTACAAAGAAGCTGTTTGTTTATTTCAGTTTTTCTTTTACGCCATTGCCGTTCTAGTTGCCGGCGTTTGCGTTTTGCGACTAGGATGTCATGGGTGTACCATGGTGCTTAGGGCCTATCAGGCAGGAGATGGTCAGTAGGAGGTGCATGCTCATCAAGGAGTTGGCTGAGGACGGTATTGTAGTGTTTAGAAGGGTCAGTATGGTCAGGGATTTGTGATAGACGTTCAGCAGCTTGGGAAAGAAAAGTTGGAATATCTATGGCCTTGAGGTTGCGACGGGTAATGCACTTCTTCTTTCTGATAGGTTTTGCAATGTTTAGGGAGAAAAGAATGGTAGAATGATCGGAGAGCAGTTCGTCAGTGACAGATACAGACTGAGATGTGACTAGACCTAAAATGTGACCAGATCTGTGTGTTGGTTCGTTTACCAGTTGGGAAAGAGAGTGGTTAGACAAAGAAAGAGAAAGACGCTTAACATCAGGAGAGGACTGGTTGTCAAAATGAAGTTGAAGTCACCAAGAATGATAAGTTTCTTGGGAGAGAGGCTGAAATGGTCAAGGAGTGATTGAAACTCTTGGTGGAAAACTGAAGACCTCAAATTGTTTCTACGGTTGGGAGGTGGACGGTAAAGGCAACAGAAAGTAACAGAGTGGCCAGGTAAGGTGAGGTTGAATTCACAGACTTCAGAGATTCTGGTGAAACGGAAGGGAGTGACAGATAGAAAGAGTTGGATGCAGAGTGTCTTTGTAGACAATGGCAATGCCACCTCCACGGAGAGTCGGGGAAAGGAAGAGTTTTGTAGCTAGGTGGCGTCAGTTGTTTTATCTTTGGTTCGTGACCAAGTGGCTTTAGCCAAGTTTCTGTAAGAAAAGCTAGATCTATGTCGTGTTCAGAAATGAAGTCAGAAATTAAGTCGCTTTGCCATCAGGACAGACAGATTGTTTTGAATGGTTGGTTGTATGATTTTGTTGTTGTTGTTGTTTTGTTTTTGTTTAAGCTGAGGCATCAAGGCCAACATCAAGGCCAACAATAACGTTGGTCAGTGAAAATAATATCAAGATTGTATCATTGTGCTCCCCCCACCCCCACCCCCTCCTTTTAAAAAAATTTTGTATACTAGCTTGCCATGGAATTCCGAACCCCCCTCCCCCCCCCCCCCCCCCCCCCCCCCCACCCCCCCCCCCCCCCCCCCAGCCCCCCTAATTGATGGCCTCAACTTAAACACAAACAAACACAACAACAACAACAAAAACCATACAACCACCATTCAAAACAAACAACAACAAAAACAACACCACCACCAACAACAAAAGGATAACATTCTGTCACGGGATTCAGTGTTCTGTTCTGATTCCTTCTCTCTCCAAGCCAGACTTTTGCAGCTCAAGTGGTCACTCACTCACTGCTAGGCCCTACAAGGAACTGACCAAGACAAGCCCTCAGTTGGGGGTGCAGCTGACCAGCCAGGTAGGGGGGGGGGGGGGGTAAGAGAGGGGCGGGGGGGGGGGAAGTCAGTGAGGAATGAATGAAGCCCACAGCAACACTGGACTGTTGACACACTGGAACGAACAACAGCAGAAGACTGGGTCGGTTGACCAATACACAATTAGGTCTTGATTGCATTGTGAGAGAGCCCCGTGCTTTGTCCCACTGACTCTTTGCCAGAGAACACAGATGTAGACTAGGCCTACTGGGAGGGAAGGAAGCAGTATGCCTATTTTCTTTGTGGTTGTTTGAACACTCAGACAGCAGCTGGCCTCTGTCATAATTTATGAGCGAAAATGTCTGGCCCTGCTGTTGTTTTGTTGTTGTTGTTGGGATTAGATTAACGTCCTAACAGGAAATTTCCGATTTCACTCACTCAGTTCTGAGCTTTTGATCGCTTTGATTTGTTGCTTTACAAGATTCAGGGCTATATAAATTCCATACTTATTTTATTATTAGTTCCCAGTCCCTTCCCAAAGGAGTGGGGGGGGGGGGGGGGGGGGGGACATGAAAAAACGCAACAGAGATCTTTTTCCATGCTTCAGACCCTGTGTGGCTATAAAAGGGTGTTTCGGGGGTTGGGGGTCCATTTTTTTGATGTTGCAACCCAGATTTCTTTTGGCCCTCTTCTTCTCTTCCCTTTCGACTGTTCCTTTTGCAAATGGTTTTTGCTAAGGGGGTGTTGTTTTGTGGGTGACTAAACCCTTTTAGGGACGTTAAAAGTTTCCCCCAAGCGCCAACACGAAATTAATCCCGGGCACGCGTGTTAAGCCCCTGACAAGTCGGCCCAGCGCATCCCACTTGGGTATGGAAGAGGATTGTTTTTTTGTTTTTTTAAGTTTTTCTAAAATTAATTAAAGGGGGAAAAAAGGGGCAAAGAAGGCCCCAAGTTGGCTTAAAAAATAGCAAAAAGGATCGAAGTAACGGGAAAAAAAGCGGGAAACAACAAAAGGGGTTAGAAAAGTGGAATTCAGCACAACATTTAATAATAAAAAAATAATAAAAATAAATAATAATTTATATCGTATCTTGACAAACCCAGCCTTTGCCTGGTCCAAGTCCGGGAAAAAAATTGGGAAGGTTGTGCTTTGGGTTACAACCCCCACATCAAAAAGCCTGCTACAGAAACGCCAACAAGTAAAATATAAATCAAATTTGGGTGAAAAGCTCGGGACAGAGCTCAAGGCATTGTATGCGAATATGGGAAAGCCGAAAGGAAATTTTCTTTTCCGACGATTTTCTTGGCAAAGCCCAAACTGGAGGTGAGAGTGGGAGTCTGGAATGTGGAACACTGTATGAATGGAAAAACAGCGCGGTTTGAAAGAGATAAAAAATATAGGCTTAACATCCTTGAATCAGTGAGATGAGGGGGGCTCTGGCATTACCCTTGGCTCAGGAAGACAGTGTGCTTTTTGGGTCCACGGATGGGCAACATGGGACGGAGTGGGTACTTTCATGGAAAAGGGAGGCCGAAAGAGTTTAAATGGGGGGGGACCAGTAAACTCGAAAATCACACAGCCAAATTCTTCTCCAAAATACCAAAGCCACCATCATACAGTGTTACGCACCAACAAGAAAAGCCGGAGGGGGAGAAAGACTTGTTCTAAAAACCATCTTCGGGAACAAATAACAAAACCCCACAGCACAATCCTTTTCTCTTGGGAGACTCAATGCAAAGGGTTTGGGGGAGAATACCGGGTAAAAACTTGCATGGGAGGGGGGGGAGTGGGAAATAAAACGCAATGACACGTTTTTCAATCATGTCTTGAAAAGGTTTTTGGTGATGGTGGTACCTCTTCCAACAAAAAACCATCCAAAAATTGACAGGGGGTATCCCCCCAATGGAAAAACCCAGCAACCAGATAGCCCCACTTGCCATCAACCGAATGGGGAGCTCCATGAAGGACGTGAGAGCCATTGGGGGAGCTCATTGGCGGGGCGATCCCATTTTGTTTTGCAGATCCAGTAAAGCTAAAGAGAACAAAAAAAAAAAAAAAAAAGGGCAACCTTTGACTCAAGGAAACTCAACAGTGAGGCGTAAAAAGTCTTTATGTTGATTTTTCCAAAAATTTTTCAAGTCCCTGGACAAACACCTGCATTGACATAAACGCCCTTACGTAACTACAAAAGCTTCAAGACACCGCAAAGTTTTACTGGGTACGAAAAAAGAGAGAAGAAGGGTGGAACAGACACCATTGGCAACCAAGAGGAGAGAAAGTTTGAAAAACTTGGAATGCTCACTGGAACGGAAAACGTAGACAAAAATTTCCGAAACATACAAAGAAAAAAAACGGAAGTGAAAAGACACAAGAAGACAAGAACAGTTTCAGAAAACTTGGCAGCAGGGGGGCCCGCAAACCGCGGAGAGAAAGGGAGACTCTAGACTGTCTACAAATACCAAGACCCTACGGGGTGGATTCCCCACAAAACCATGTAGTGAAGAACAAGCCCGGGAAAGTTTTGAAAAAAGACATAGACCAACTAAACAGATGGGCAGAACACTTTAGAGAACTTAAAAAGGCCAGACCCAGAGAGGAACAAACCCTCGAAGCATGGGTTTCAAGATAGAGAAAAAAAATGGATATATAGCGAAATTGGGAGGGCCCAAAAAACAGGCAAACAAAGGGGAACAGGGGGACCAGTGAAAGAATCACGGCAAATGTTTAAGCCCCAAACCCCCAAAGAAAAGAGCGCGGTTTTAACAAAAATATTCAAAAAATTTGGGAAAAAAAGTTTGAACTGGAAAAAAGGTCATAGGGGAAACTTTTCCAAAAAAGGGGGACCTCCAATGCGAAAAAAGGGGGGACAACTTTTGTTGGGAAGATCTTTTTGGCCGTGGGGCCTTTACAAACGTAGAGGCAACCATCGAGAGAACCCTACGGGAAGACAGGGAAGGTTCAGAAGGGGAAATGAACGCACAGATCAGATCTTTGTTCAGACAAAGTGGAACAGTCCTGAATGGAACCATCACTCCTACATCAACATATCGATTTCAAAAGGCTTTGACAGCTCCATCAACCTTCCCCTGTGGAAGATCTTGGAAACCTATGGTTTCCTCTGAAAGCCCCTCAACATTTACAGGGAAAATTTCGCAATAAACCAAAGGGTGTGTGCGACATGAGGGCAGCAAGCGGGAAAGGTTTTTCCCCGGCAGACAGGGGTCAACAAGGTTTCGTGATCTCGCCGCAATTTTCCCCGCGTCATCGATGGGGATGAGAGGGCCAAACCGCGATAGGGCCCAGAGGGCTGGTAAAGGGGACAAAAGCCAGCTTTAAGCGTGACTTTGCCGACGATATTGCACTGCGTCGCTCACAGAAAGACTTTTAGGAAAAAAAAAAATCACAGGGTTTACCAAAAACCAGCAAACGGGGATCCCGATTTACCCCCACAAAACCAAGATCCCGAAAATGAAGACAAAGAGTGCAGAGAAAACCGTGTGCAGGGCCCGCTCTAGAGGGTAGAAAAAACTTCAAGTACCCGGCAGCTACATCTCACCCACAGTAACTTGAGAAAGAAATTTTTAACCGATAGGACTTGCGCCCGGGGCATAAATGTCCTGCAAAACCCAAAAACCAAGTTGAAGATCTCAAGTCCAATTACGCCGTATCCTAACGCCTCGGGGACTGGAACCAACAAAAAGATTGAGGCAGGCTCAGAGGCTTTTAAGGAAGGTTTTCTTCGCCAATCCCGAAAACCCTGGCAGAGCATGTCACCAAAAGGGGAAATGTCAAAGCGCACCGGCTTAAAAACATTGTGGCCGGGTAAACACGGCATGGGGGTGGCTGGGACACACCCCCCGAAAGGGCAAGAACGACTCCCCATACTGCGCTGATGGGGCACCACCAGGGGAAAGGAAACGAGGGAGACCCTGGACTTTTTAGGAGGGCAGTAGAGGAGGAGAAGAGAGGCGGGGAAACCCGGAATGAAATTTAGTGGCTTGCCCCAGACAGAAAAGGCGGAGGGATTTTGTTGCGCCTTGTTCCCCCACATGGGATGAAAGGGGCTAAGGGAAGTTTAAAAATATCTTGCACAGACAATCAAAGCACTTTTTTCCTAATCATTTTTACTCGTATGCAACCAATTGCAAATAATAGTTTAAAAAATCCAAAAGCAAAACACAACACACACCACACACACACACACTTATACACTTTGGGAGGGTTGATGGGAAATTTTTGGGGTTGAAAAGCAGGGTAGCTATGAAAAGAAACAGGGAGGGAAAATTTTTAGTTTAAACAAATATGTCTTGAGGCCAGATTTTTAAAAAGTCACAAGAAGGCCTTTGGGGGAAGAGAGAAGGGGGCAACATTTTTCCTTTTAAAAAAAAATTTTTTTTAAAGGGGGATCAGATTTCAGTTTTCCTGTCCCAATACAATGATATTCCCATGCATAGTCTCGGGATACGAATAGGGGAATTTTTTTTTCTAGCACAACATTTCCAAAGGGGGAAAGTTTTTTTTACTGCAGCCGTCCCCACCCACCCCCCCCCCCAAAACCTTTTGTGGGAAAGGAAGGGGGTAATAAAAAAAAAATTTTTCGGTGCTGAGACAAAACCCTCAACAAACCCGAGGGGGGCACAAAAGAAGACTCCAAAAAGACTGGGCAAGGCCCGGGGGTGTTTTAGGGGAATGAACAATACTGGGATCAACTCTACAGCACCAAAAACCAACTGAAGCTATCCCAAACGTGTTGTTCTACGCTCCTGTACGGTTCTGAGTGCTGGAGGATGACGGAAGCGGATCTTACCAAACTTCAATCCTTTCACACCATATGCCTCCGAAGAATTCTCCGGATCTTTTGGCCAGAGATCTCCAATGAATACCTACTACAGAGATGCAGGCAGAAAGACATGGGAACCATCATCACCAGACGACAGGTGGAAGTGGATTGGGCACATCCTCCGAAGAGACTCACAGTCGATCACAAGAACAGCATCGCACTGGACCCCAGAAGGAAGAAGAAAGAAAGGAAGACCAAAAGCAACGTGGAGGAGGACTGTAGAAAGTGAGATGAAGGCCATGCAGCATTCTTGGGGATCAGTGACTAGGTTGGCCCAGGATAGGCAGGAGTGGAAGCGCTTTGTTGCTGCCCTACACACCACTAGGTGTAATGGTTAATGATGATGATGATGAGACATAAACCCCAACAAATCACAACAAGAAGAGGGCCACTTTTCATAGTAATTATTGTTCCCCATGGGGATGCAGGGACCCATCAGTGTAAACAGCATCCCCAAAGTGTCTGGACCCCTGGGCTATATACAGCATCCCCTCAAATGTAGATAATTAATAAACACGTGGTTAGAAACAACACACATAAATAAAGGAGCAGATAGATAAACAGTCTTAATCACTCAACAACTACAGCATCCTGTCAAATGTAGATAAATAAATCATTAACCATTACACTCAGTGGTGTGTAGGGCAGCAACAAAGCGCCGCTTCCACTCCTGCCTATCCTGGGCCAACCTAGTCACTGATCCCCAAGAGTGCTGCGTGGCCTTCATCTTACTTTCTACAGTCCTCCTCCACGTTGCTTTTGGTCTTCCTTTCTTTCAGATAAATAAATGACAATGACAAATTCTTTTATTTCGAGGATAATGAATCATCTTGCAGAACATCTTGCGCGCACGTTAAATCCTGTTCCGCTTTTTCGTAAGAGTAGGCCATTGTGTGCCTGTGGGAACAGATGACAGAATTCACACAAATCCGCATGTACACGGGGACTGGATGTAAAAAAGCACATAAGTGCTTATTCCATTATCCTCGATATAAAAGAATAAATAATTTTTTAAAAATAAATAAATAATAAGCACTCATGTGTTTTTTTACATCCACTCCCCGCCCATAAGGATACATCTTAATAATAACCCAATACTCATACTCTGACACAGTAGAAACACAGTGATTAGGAACAAAACAAAACAATAAATGAGCATATAGATAAACAGTCTCAATCACTCAACTACAGCATCCCCTCAAATGTAGATAAATAAATGACAATGACAATTTTTTTATTTTGAGGATAATGATTAAGCACTCATGTGCTTGTTTACAGCCAGTCCCCGCCCATAGGGATACATCTTAATAATAAGCCAATACTCATACTCTCACACAGTAGAAACACATGATTAGAAACAAAACAAATGAATAAATGAGCAGATGGATAAACAGTCTTAATCACTTAACTACAGCAATGTAGATAAATAAACACAGTGATTAGGAACAAAACAAATAAATAAATGAGCAGATAGATAAACAGTCTTAATCACTCAAATAAAGCATCCTGTTAAATGTAGATAAATAAACAGGTGATTAGAAACAAAACAAATAAATAAATCAGCAGATAGATAAACAGTCTTAATCACTCAACTACAACATCCTCTCAATTGTAGATAAATAAACAAATACATGAATAAACAAATACATAAATGAGCAGAGTGATGAATAGTACATAAGTGTTATTTATTTTATTTTATTTTATTTTATTATTAAATTTTTATATCCAGGATAATGGAATAAGCACTTATGAGCTTTTTTTTTTAACATCCAGTCCCCGTGTGTATGCGTTTTTGTACATTCTGTCATCTGTTCACACCAGCACACAATGGCCTACTCTTACGATTTTGTGCTGCCCAAGATGTTTCTGTGTGTTGGCACACGGGCCTCGGTTTATAGTCTCATCCGAAGGACTTTTGGGGAGAGTGGAGTCTTCACTGATGTTAACTCCTGGGAAAATATTCCCCTTGAACAGGAATGAACCTGGGTGGTCAGATTTCCAGTGCAATGTTCTAACCACTAGGCTATCCCCCCCCCCCCCCCCCCCCCCCCCACCACCAATGAAACAATAAGTCAATAAAGCCATCAGTATTTGATGGGAGTTTTTTGTGTCATGGTGCACTTTCAGCCATAACTTCTTCTAGCATGACGCAACTGTCATGGCAGGACACTGATAAGATAAAGAATGGAGTCTTGTGTCCTTAAACAGGTTTATTATCCCAAAACAATATTATATCAATAACAACTCTGTCCAAATTGCCAACGCAAAAGCGGTACTAACTTTTCTGGGAAAATTTGTTGTTTTACCCCATTCCCAAGCTCATAAAGACAATAGGGATGTGTCAGATTTGGAATTGTTTGTCTTGCAATTTGTAGTTTGTGTATGGGCAGTCCCCCTCATGGGATTGCATAAATGCAAACTTACCATATTTCACAAATCTAGGCCATATATATATATATATATATATATATATATATATATATATATATATATATATATATGTGTGTGTGTGTGTGTGTTGTGTATGTATATATATATATATATATATATATATTATATGTGTGTGTATATATATATATAATATGTTTTATTATATTATATATATATATATTATTATATATATATATATATTAGATAGAGAGAGAGAGAGAGAGAGAGGAGAGGAGAGAGAGAGAGTAGTTGGATATGAGTGTAGCCTACATCATGTCTAAAATGTACACTTCAGCATGTGCAAATGTGGCAGCATGTGCATATATCACAAATCTAGGCCTACATGATTTATGTATAGGATAGTAGCCTCAAATTAATTTAAAAATAAAATGATGAATAAATGAAATCATTGGGGGGGGGGGGGGGGGGGGGGGGGTGGGGGGGGGGCGAGAGAGAAAGTCTTTATTCCCAAGGCTACAGATAAGTATTGACATACTTTTTCATCCGGCCCTTGCCCTGAGAAGGGACTATCATTAATAATCACAGCTAATAGTTCAAGTAAACACACACACACACACACACACACAACACATATTATATATATTATATATATATATATAATATATTATATGATATATATATATATATATATTAATTGGATGATAGAAGAGAGAGAGAGGAGAGATGAGAGAGAGATGAGAGAGAGAGAGAGAGAATGACAATGACAATGACAAATTCTTTTATTTCAAGGATAACGAATAAGCACTCATGTGCTTTTTTTTATATCTAGTCCCCGCCGGTAGGGATACATCTTAATAAAAACCCAACACTTATACAGAGTGAGAGAGAGAGAGAGAGAGAGAGAGAGAGAGGAGAGAGAGAGATGAGCGAAAGTGGTTGGGTATGAGTGTAGCCTACATCATGTCTAAAATGTACACTTCAGCATGTGCACGAGCGACTGTGTCAGTCACTGTAGAGTGTGTGTAGTTGTGTGTGTGTGTATGTGTGTGTGTGAGCGATCGTGTGTTGAATAGTGTAGCCCAAGTGTTGTCCTGTCTATTTTAAAGTCCTTTTCAAGCCATTATCATGTGTTTGACCTGAGTAACAGCATTGACACAGTGTATCAAAGGATGATTGTGTGACGTAAATTCATAAGCATGTGACAATGTGTGTCATACTGCTATGTAAAATTAACACGAACAGCTGACCGAGAAATACTAAGGCTATTTTTCATAGCAATGTGGCTTGAGGCGAATCATGTGACCAAGAAATCATGTGACTTCACTCCCCTTTCGCACAAGGAAACCTGGTTAGGCCCTATCTCTCAAATAGACCTTGTTTTCAAAAATAGCTGACATGCTCGTTATAAGTTTGTGAAGACTAACGTTTGAACGATCGCCTTGTTCATCCAAGTGAAAAACATAAAAGTAAGTGAATGTGTTGCATAATTTGTATATTTGTTGCCAGATGTGTTAGATTTATTTCTTGGATTTTTTTTTCACAGTGACAGAAGTTTTGTTGATCAATACGATCTTTTGATGTTTACATTTTAGTCTAATGACTAATGTTTGCTAATCGTGTATGTTATTTTGAACACGTAATTGACAGGTAGTCCCATGATTGATGTCAGCAAAGGATTATATTTATAACGACCTCAGTGGTAGTATAGATCTACAAACACCACAACACACACACCCACACACACGACATACACACACGCACCACACACACACACACACACACACACACACACACACACACACACAGTCTCACGCACACACACACCACCACCACCACCACCAACAGCAGCAGCAGCAACAGCAACACACAACAACAACAACAGCAACAAGACAACATACACAACACCACACACAGACACAGCACACAACGCACATGCATGAAAGAAAGCATGGGCACACATACACAAACACACCAGTCACACACACAACACAACGCGAGTGTGCTCATTTGCACACACATAACACAACAGTCAACACACACACAAAACACACACACACACAAAAGTCAACACACACACAACACAATGCAATGTGTGTGTGTGTGTGTGCACGCACACACACATAACACAACAGTCATCATACACACACACAAAACACACACAACAGTCAACGCACACACACGCACACACACAACAGTCAACGCACACACACGCACACACACACACACCACACACTCACACACACTCACACACACACACACACACAACACACACAAACACACACACACAACAACACAACACACACACACAACACACACACACACACACACACACAACACACACACACACACACACACACACAATTTCAGTGGATTGAAATATTGCGTATAATGATACATGTGTGGAAGTTTACACAGAATTCACACAGTCCATTACTAGTAAACAGACAATTGATTATATAAAATGTGGGCAGATGTTGAGTATTTACAGAATCAGCTGAAATGTATTCTCCAATTTCCCTGAGAAAATTGTACTTACCTCTATGTCAGTAACATTCATAGAATAATGTACGACTTTGTCAATAACATTCATAGATTATGTAGAATAATGTATTATGTATGACTTTGTCAGTAACATTCATAGAATAACGTATGACTTTGCCAGCAACAACTAACATTCATAGAATAATGTACAACTTTGTCAGTAACATTCATATAATGTTTGACTTTGTCAGTAACATTCATAGAATAATGTACGACTTTGTCAGTAACATTCATAGAATAATGTACAACTTTGTCAGTAACATTCATAGAATAATGCATTCATGACTTTGTCAACAACTGAATAAAATAATGCATAACTTTGTCAATAACATTCATGAATAGAATAATGTATCCTATGACTTTGTCATTTATTTTATTCTTTTATTTATTTTATTGTTTTCTATCAAGGATAACGGAATAAGCACTTACGTGGTTTTTTTTTACATCCAGTCCCTGTGTGTATGTGGTTTTGTACATTCTGTCATCTGTTCCCACCGGCACACAGTGGCTTACTCTTACGAAAAGCGGAACAGGATTTTGTCATGGAATCAGAGTAGTAGTAACAGGGAGAAAAGTAATGTTACACAACATAAAATGATGTAAGTCTTCTCAACTGTAGGGGTGCTGTACAGATGACCTGACTCTACCAGTCCTAGACTGGCTAGAGGTCCATCTTTCTCAGTCATGTTTCACTCAACCTCATGCCTGTCCAGTCTGAGATGCTGTCCTCCTCCTCCTCCTCCTCCTCCGCCTCCTCCTCCTCCTCCTCAGCCTCCTCCTCCTCCGCCTCCTCCTCCTCCTCCTCCTCAGCCTCCTCCTCCTCCTCCTCCTCAGCCTCCTCCTCCTCAGCCTCTGCCTCCTCCTCCGCCTACTCCTCCTCCTCCACCTCCTCCTCCTCCGCCTCCTCCTCTTCCTCTCCCGCCTCCTCCTCCTCCTCCTCCTCCTCCTCCTCCTCTTCCTCCTCCTCCTCCTCCTCCTCCTCCTCCTCCTCCAGTAGACTCCTCTGTCTTCCTCTCTCTCTCTCATTCTCCTCTGTGTACACATGGCATGATCTAGTCACCCTGAGATTGTGCGCAGCCTTGCTTTATAAATATATATATTTGTGGAAAGCCTTTAGAATAAGAGATATATATATCTTGGTTTCTTAAGTCATATTTTTTTGTAACTGATTTTCATTGTGGTGGCTGTGGTTATACAATTACAGTTTGGGTGGTTTTTTGGTGGTACTTCCTTATTTTTCCCACTAAAATCTAAGCAGTTCGGCAAGCCCCCCCCCCCTTTCATGTATGGGCCAATGGCCTTTTTGTGAATAAATCTTTCGAGTTTGAGTTTGAGTTCTCCTCCCTCCTTGCACTGTGCCTTGCAGGACTGTCTTGGCATGTCTTTTCAGTTGTGAGATGTGCCTGTACCACTTTTATTTTATTTATTAAATTTTTTTTTTTAATATCGAGGATAATGGAATAAGCACTTATGTGCTTTTTTACATCCAGTCCCTGTGTGTATGCAGTTTTGTAAATTTTGTCATCTTTTCCCACCAGCACGCAATGACCTACTCTTACAAAAAGCGGAACAGGATTTAACATGTGCGCAAGATGTTCTGCATGCGTTCGCACACGGGGCCTTGGTTTATAGTCTCATCTGAAGGACTTTTGGGGGAGAGTGGAGTCTGCACTGATGTTCACTCCAGGGGAAAATATCCCCTTGAACGGGAATCGAACCCGGGTCGTCAGATTGCGAGCACAATGTTCTAACCACTCGGCTATCCCGTCCCCTTCAGTTGTTGTCTCTTCATCATGGTCAAGTTTTCATAATGCAATACATGATACTAGTGATATATGCAGTTAACATGCTTGATTCGGTTCCTAACTAACTTCTTTGCTGCTGATATATGTTGTTGTTGCTTCGATTTTACATCTGTTCACTTTACCACTTGGCTATAGACAACATCAGTTGAAAAAGCATATATATATATATATATATATATATATATATATATATATATATATATATATATATATATATATATGTATGTATGTATGTATGTATGTATATATATAATATATATATGTTATAGATATGTGGTATTAGCATTTCTTATGTATTCATTTGTTGTTATCATTGTTTAGCCTTTTTCTGTAGACTGCCTATGATATTAACTAGCAACAGATACCAATTTCACAGCACACAACCATCAACATACATGCCCCCTCCCCTCCCCTTCCCACCGTCTAATATCAGTCTCTCACAAAATCAGCAGAAATAAAGTCTTTATTTTGTTTTTTGGTTTTTGGTATGTTTTGAGATACTACTTTCAGTTTTTTTGCATTGTCGAGTACGAAGTGATAAGATCACATCCATAGGCTAAGGAGTGAACTAAAGTCTATCCAAGCGAGATTTTTTTATCCATACTCAAAGAATCACAAGCTGAGAGCAGAAGTATGGGCTCTTGTCTCTGTAGAGCACTGAGAAAGTCATTGATAATCAAGCATTGACAGTGTCAGTGTCAGAGAATGGAAAGAAGTCAAGTCAAGTCAAAAACACTTCAATCATCCCATGAAGGGCAATTACAATACTGACAGGCAACATTGATACCTATAATTATATCACAAGAAAAATACATTTCAGATTGTTACAAGCATTCCAAGATAGCTTTAAAAAATGATCATACACAAACACAAACCCAGGTGCACGCACACACATGCACTGTGTACACACACACACGCACGCACGCACACACACACACACACACACACACACCAATGTAGGAATACAATGTAAAAACCAGTGTCACAAGAGAAATATTCATTAATAATCACTCCCAAAATTTTTGAAAAAAAAATATCCTCAATAAGAAATTTATTATTTTTCAAACAATGTATTCACAGTATGAGTAGAAACAGTATCCCCCCCAAAAAAATGTCAGTGAATAAATATTCACAGAATTAAAAAAACAAC
>CM054163.1:27941629-28036600 GCA_028751875.1 Rapana venosa
AGCGCATTAGTCTGATCTTGGAGATAAGTGAGATATTCTTATCTCTCCAGATGGTGTTTAGTTTTGACAAAGCTGTTATTGTCTGTGCAGTCCTGCATACTAACTTCTGGCTTGGATCCCTGGTCGGATACAATGGCTCCCAGGTACTTGAAGCTTTGAACTGTTTCCAGCTTCTGGTCATTAACCCTGATATCAGTGCTAATGCCGTTGGTGTTATTAGTCATCAGTTTGGTCTTCTCTGCACTGATTTCCATGCCGTATGTTTGGAGGCCTTATCCAAGGTTCTGTTAGGCTGGCAAGCTCTTTTTCTGATCCTGCTATTCCATCAATGTCATCTGCGAAGCGGAGGTTTGTGATCGTTCTGCCACCAATGCTGACTGATCCTTCATGATGTTCCAGTGCATCAGCCATGATTCTCTCAAGGAAGAAGTTGAAAAGAGTGGGTGAGAGTAGACAGCCCTGCCTTACTCCAACTGTTGTTCGAAACCATTCTCCAATGTTGTTGTTGTAGTACACTGCACTGGTGGCCTCGCTGTACAGCTGTTTGATGACTCTGATCAGGTTTGCATTGATGCTGTACAAATTCATGGTTGCCCACAAAGCTGCATGCCACACCCTGTCAAATGCCTTCTTAAAATCGATAAATACGTGGTAAAGGTCTTGTTGATGTTGAAGGTACCGCTCGATATAAAAGAATAAAATAAGATAATAAAATAAAATAAAAATAAAACACACACACACTCATTTCCATTATCCTTGATATTAAAGAATAAATAAATAAATTAAAATAAATGAAGCATGAGTGCACATACACACACCCTTCTCTCTCTCTCTCTCTCTCTCTCGCTCTCTCTCTCTCTCTCAAAAAAAAAGAAAAATCTTTCGAGTTCTCTCTCTCTCTCTCTCTCTTCTCTCTCTCTCTCTCTCTCTCTCTCTTTTGTGTCACTCTCTCTCTCTCTCTGTGTCACTCTCTCTCTCTCTCTGTCACTCACTCACTCACTCACTCGCTCACTTGACCCACCTATCACATGTAGTTAACCACTGTACTATCATTAGTTCCCTGGGAGAAAGGTCTCAATACTGTTGTGTTTACCCACTGAGTGACACAGAGACAACTGAGAGCTCTCTATCAGTATCACTGATCAGATAACTCTAGCTCTCCATCTCTGTGTGTCTGTCTGAATATCTGTCTGCTGGCTGGACTCAGGAGCCTGTTTGAATATAAATTATATGATAAAGTGATCTTGTTGTGGTTTGTTGTTGTTGTTGTTCTACAACCTCTGTATGTGTGTGTGTGTGTGGGTGTATACATTTGAATTTTTGTTTAAGCTTTTGTTAGTTATTGGCTGCATGACTCTGTAAGAATATGTTGAATGCAAGCGCTCTGATTTGTCTTTGCAAGATATCGCGCTATACAAATTCCATGTATTGTTGTTATTATTATTATTATCATTATTATTGTTCTCCTCCTCCTCGTCGTCATCCTCCTCTTCCTCCTCCTCCTTCTTCTGCTTCATCATCATCATCATCATCATCATCATCTTCTTCTTCTTCTTCTTCTTCTATCATCATCATCATCATCGTCATTGTTGTCATAATCTTCTTCTTCTTCTTCTCATCATCACCATCATCATCTTCTTCTTCTTCTTCTTCATTCTTCTTCTTCTTCTTTCTTCATCATCATCATCATCATCATCTTCTTCTTCTTCTTCTTCTTCTTCTTCTTCTTCTTCTTCTTCTTCTTCTTCTTCTTCTTCTTCTTCTTCTTCTTCTTCATCATCATCATCATCATCATCATCATCATCATCATCATCATCATCACCATCATCATCATCATCATCATCACCACCTTCTTCTTCTTCTTCTTCTTCTTCTTCTTCTTCTTCTTCTTCTTCTTTCTTCATTTCTTCATCTCTTCTTCTTCTTCTTCTTCTTCTTCTTCTTCTTCTTCTTCTTCCATCATCATCATCATCATCATCATCATCATCATCATCATCTTCTTCTTCTTCTTCTTCTCTTCTTCTTCTTTCTTCTTCTTCTTCTTTGTCTTCTTCTCCTGACTTTGGCTTGATAACTTCTTCTTCTTCATTGAACGCTCAGACAGCAACTATTGTTGTCTGTTATATGAGCAGAAATTTGTCACGCTGCCGTTAAGTGCCTGACAAGTCAGGCCCAGCGCATCCGACTTCGGCGCAAGAGAGAATAGTTACCTTTTAAGTTCTTTCTGGAAAAAAGGCAGGAGAATGGACCAAGAAGGCAGAAAATAGACAAGAAGGAGGTGACATGAAGAAAAGGAACAAGGCAGAAACAAAGAGAGTGGTAGAAAAGAGGAAATTTCTAGCACAGAATTTCCAGAATGTGGGGTGCTGTTTATACTGATAGGCCCCCTGCATTCCCTCGGGGAAGGCTTGATAACTGATCAGGTTCCACCGTGGGTATGCCTGGTGGTCTGTCAGTACAACCTTTATAGCATCTTCACCTTCTGGAAAATCCCCACTAGGAATTCCCACTTTTCTATCCCTCTCTTTTGTTTCTGTTCTGCCTTGTTCCTGTTCTTCTCTTCCTGTCACCTCCTCCTTCTTGTCTATTTTCTGCCTTCTCGGTCCATTCTCCCCCCCCCCCCCCTTCTCCCCCTTCCCATAAAATCTTAAAAAAGATTATAAAAAAAAATTATCTTCCATGCAGAAGTCTGATGTGCGGGCCTGAATTCGTGTTACACCGCGGCTATTTATGATTGACAGTAGCTAGAATGTTGCTGTTGAGGTTTAATTAGAAGAAGACTGAAGTTGTGTGTGATACGTTCTTATGATGACAGACTCTGGGACTATGCTTCTATAGTCTCCCTCTGTTCTGAGGTTTTGATTTAAGGAGTGGATAGTGTTAGTAAAGTGCTGATGTTTGGAGAGAGGAATCGTGAAGGTTCGTGTCTTGTGATTCTGTCTCTTTTTACTTGTGTGATTGCTTGTTTGTTGTGATATGTGTGTTTGTTTTAGGTGGTGGTGTGATCGTGTGTGGGTGTGTTATGATCGAGAAGGAATGTGTGTGTGTGTGTGTTTTGTTGTAATTGTGTGTTTGTGTGTGTTGTTTTTGTTTTGGTGTGTTTTGTTGTGTGTGTGTGTGTGTGAGTGTGTTTTGTGAATGTGTGGTGTGTTTGTTGTGTGTGTGTGATTTTGTTGTTGTAATGTTGTGTGTGTGTGTGTGTGTGTGTGTGTGTGTGTGTGTTTTGTTGTAATTGTGTGTGTTGTGTGTGTGTGTGTGTGTTTTGTTGTGTGTGTGTGTGTTGTGTTTTGTTGTAATGTGTGTGTGTGTTGTGTGTGTGTGTTGTTGTGTGTGTGTGTGTGTTTGTGTTTTGTTGTAATGTGTGTTTGTGTTTGTGTTTGTTGTTGTAATGTGTGTGTGTGTGTTTGTGTTTTGTTGTAATGTGTGTGTTGTGTTTGTTTTTGTTGTAATGTGTGTGTGTGTTTGTGTGTTTGTTGTATATGTGTGTGTTGTGTGTGTGTGTTTTGTTGCAATATGTGTGTGTGTGTTGTAGTGTGGTATGTGTATTTTGTGTGTGTGTGTGTTTGATGTGTGTGTGTGTGTGTGTGTGTGTGTGTGTTGTGTGTGTGTGTTGGGGTGTGTGAGTAACACCATGAGCATGGTGTAATGTTAAAAATGTACCTATTAATTTAAATTATTCAATACTGATAACACTACAGTTTGCTCAGAATCAATTCAAGAAAATTGACAAAATGTATCTATAGAACTCTACAGATGCTGAAATAACAAAACGACAGCTGCTATCAATTTTCCGCTAGAACTAGTCAAGTCAAGTCAAGTCAAGTCAAAAACACTTTAATCATCCCATGAAGGGCAATTACAATACTGACAGGCACATTGATACCTATGATTATCTCACAAGACACAAGAAAAATACATTTCAGATTGTTATAAACATTCCAAGATAGCTTTAAAAAAAATTATCACGCACACAAACCCAGGTGTGCGCACACACACACACACACGCACCACGTACACCCCCACCCCCCACCCCCCCACACACACACCAATGTAGGAATACAATGTCGTGTAAAAAAAACAAAACCCATTGATTGGAAAAGACATGAACTTATTTTTTTACGCGTGCACTAAAATACAGTTTGGTGTCATTTGTATAAAGTGGGGGGGGGGGGGGGGGGGGAGGCGCGGTTGTTTACTTCTAAATGAAACCAACAGTATTTGTGTCTTGGTGATGGCTCAAACCTGGGTTCGATCCTGGGCCATCCCATCATGAGTGTGACGCTCTAACCACTAGGCTACCCCACTCCTCCCCTCCCAGTATTTTTTAAGAGAGAGAGAGAGAGAACTCAGAGAGAGAGAGAGAACTCAGAGAGAGAGAGAGAGAGGGAGAACTCAAACTCTAACTCGAAAGATTTATTCACAAAAAGGCCATTGGCCCATATATGAAGGGGGTTTGCCGAACTGCTTAGTATTTTAGTGAGAAAAATAAGGAAGCACACCCCCCCCCCCCACCACCCCCACCCCCAACAAAATGTTATTGTATAACCACAACCACCACAATAAAAATAATTTACAAAAAATATTACTTAAAAAACCAAGATATAATAATAACAATAATAATAATAATAATAATAATCAATGGAATTTGTATAGCGCTATATCTTGGAAAGACAAATCAGAGCTCTCTTATTCTAAAGGTTTTACACAAATATAAAGCAAGGCTGCGCACTAGATGCCATGAGTAAGCAGAATCTAAATCAGTTAGGCTGTCTACTATACGAGAAAGAGAGAGACAGAGTCAGAGACAGAAAGACAGACAAACAGACATTGTAAAGACCATTCGATGAGTGTTTCATTGACAAAAAAAGAGAACAAAGACAGACAGACAGACAAACAGACATTGTAAAGACCATTCGATGAGTGTTTCATTGACAAAAAAAGAGAACACAGACAGACAGACAAACATTGTAAAGACCATTCGATGAGTGTTTCATTGACAAAAAAAGAGAACAAAGACAGGCAGATAGACAGACATTGTAAAGACCATTCGGTGAGTGTTTCATTGACAAAAAAAGAGAACAAAGACAAACAGACATTGTAAAGACCATTCGATGAGTGTTTCATTGACAAAAAAAGAGAACAAAGACAGACAGACAAACAGACATTGTAAAGACCATTCGATGAGTGTTTCATTGACAAAAAAAGAGAACACAGACAGACAGACAAACAGACATTGTAAAGACCATTCGATGAGTGTTTCATTGACAAAAAAAGAGAACAAAGACAGACAGACAAACAGACATTGTAAAGACCATTCGATGAGTGTTTCATTGACAAAAAAAGAGAACAAAGACAGACAGACAGACAGACAGACATTGTAAAGACCATTCGATGAGTGTTTCATTGACAAAAAAAGAGAACAAAGACAGACAGACAGACAGACAGACATTGTAAAGACCATTCGATGAGTGTTTCATTGACAAAAAAAGAGAACACAGACAGACAGACAAACAGACATTGTAAAGACCATTCGATGAGTGTTTCATTGACAAAAAAAGAGAACACAGACAGACAGACATTGTAAAGACCATTCGATGAGTGTTTCATTGACAAAAAAAGAGAACAAAGACAGACAGACAGACAGACATTGTAAAGACCATTCGATGAGTGTTTCATTGACAAAAAAAGAGAACACAGACAGACAGACAGACAGACATTGTAAAGACCATTCGATGAGTGTTTCATTGACAAAAAAAGAGAACAAAGACAGACAGACAAACAGACATTATAAAGACCATTCGATGAGTGTTTCATTGACAAAAAAAGAGAACACAGACAGACAGACAGACAGACATTGTAAAGACCATTCGATGAGTGTTTCATTGACAAAAAAAGAGAACAAAGACAGACAGACAAACAGACATTATAAAGACCATTCGGTGAATTTTGTCATGTGTTTCATTGACCAAAAAAAAAAGAGAACAGAGACAGAGAGACACAGACAGACAAACAGACATGTATTCAAGACCATTTAATGAATTTTGTCATGTGTTTCATTGACAAGAACAGAGACAGACAGACAGACAGACATGTGTAACAACCATTTAATGAATTTTGTCATGTGTTTCATTGACAAGAACAGAGACAGACAGACAGACAGACATGTGTAACAACCATTTAATAAATTTTGTCATGTGTTTCATTGACTAAAAACAAAAAGAGAACACAGACAGACAGACAGACAGATAAACAGACATGTGTAACAACCATTTAATGAATTTTGCATGTGTTTCATTGACCGAAAAAAAAGAGAACAGAGACAGATAGACAGATAGACAGTGTGGATCGGTGGTCTAGAGGTAACGCGCCTGCCTAGAAAAGCAAAAAGTCCGGGTCGGAAGTGTGCGGTGGTTCAAATCCCGTTTGGGCCCAAAACTTTTCCCCCATCCATTAGACCATGAGTGGTGGTCTGGGCGCTAGTCTTTCGGATGAGACGATAAACCGAGGTCCCGTGTGTTACACATAATTATTCAGCACACGTAAAAGAACCCAGGGCAACAAGAGAGTTGTCCCTGGCAAAATTCTTAGAAAAAGCCACTCTGATAGAGAAATAAATACAGTTGCAGACAGGAAAAAAAAAACGAAAAAAAAAACCGGGTGGCGCTGCTCTTGTGGTGATGCGCTCTCTCTCGGGGAGAGCAGCCCGAATTTCATGCAGAGAAATCTCGTGACTTAAAGTCGTCATCATCATCAATGCCTTTGTGCCTTATGGGCACGTAGGGCAGCAACAAAAGTTCTCCACTCCTGTCTGTCCTGGGCCAGCTTCCGAATGGTTCCCCAGGTATGTTGGAAGGTCTTCAGCTCTGCTTCGACAGTCCCACGCCAAGTGTTCTTGGGTCGTCCTCGTTTGCGTTTTCCCCTCTGGTGTCCAGTGGAGGGCTGTTCGGGCGATGTTTCCCTGTTCCCGACGGCAGATACTTGAGGTGGTATAAATAAAATTAAAAAAATAAATAGATAGACATGTGTAACAACCGTTCGATGAATTTTGTCCTATGTTTCAGAACTCTCTCCCTCCCTCCCACCCAAAAAACCAACAACAACAACCCAACAACAAAATCACCACCACCCCACCACCAGATGTTGAATCCTTCCTACGTGGTGGGACTTTCCCAGCAGTCCATGGTGTGGGAGCAGCTGTTGACTAACATCAGCAACAACTCCTCGTCGTCAGACTGCCCTGATGGGAACCAGGCCATCTGGAACACCTTCCAGCAATGTATCACCACGCCGCTGGACTGGGTGTCTTTTGCCGTGGGCATGGCCTCCATCGTGTTCTGGCTCGGAGTGCTGTTGCCGTGAGTATCGGTCGTTTGTTTGTTTTGTTTTATTTATTTAATCTTTTATATATCGTCAGCACCTGGGCTTTGATTTGTTGCTTTACAAGATTCAGCGCTATATAAGTTCCATACATTATTATTATTATTATTTTATCACAGTTCTTGATTAAACCATTGATGCTGGGGGGCAACAACAACAGCAAAGTGAGGACAGGCTGTAGTATGACCAGTGGCTTTCTTTCCCACTCTATGGAATTCTTCCACTTTACAGCTTAGTCTTTTAGTGATCGACTATGATGACTCTCTGACTAGTAGGCTTGACTCGCTACAGTCCTTAATATGTGCTGCTGCAGCCCTGGGGGCTGGTTGGTTGGCCTTTGGAGAACATCTCCCAACGCTGACTGTCCTTATGCCCACTTGGCCGAGAGAGAGTTGGGATGTACTGTAGGCAAGGCATCTCCACTATAATCAAATTTCTGCCCAATTTCTGAAACAGCAGCTGCCTCCTCTGCTGTTTTGGAGGTCATCGTCGGACACGACGGACAAACATACTATATCGAGGATAATGGAATAAGCACTCGTGTGCTTTTTTTTTTATACATAATAATAAGAATAATAATAATAATGTATGGAATTTATATAGCGCTGAATCTTGTAAAGCAACAAATCAAAGCGCTCAATGTATCCAGTCCCCGTGTGTATGCGGTTTTTGTAAAATTTTTGTCATCCGTTCCCACCGGCACACAATGGCCTACTCTTTCGAAAAGCGGGGAACAGGATTTAACGTGTGCACAAGAAGGAAGGTGGCAGGATGGTTAAGACGTTTGCCTGCCAACTAAACCGTGAGGTTCTGGGTTCGTTTCCCAGCTTCGCCCTTTCTTCCCAGTTTGACACACACAAAAATCGAAGTGAATGTCAAAGTCCTTCGGATGAGACTATAAACCGAGGCCCCGTGTGCGAACGCATGCAGAACATCTTGCGCACATGTTAAATCCTGTTCCGCTGTTCGAAAGAGTAGGCCATTGTGTGCCAGTGGGAACAGATGACAAAATTTTTTTAAAACGCATACACACGCAAACCCTTACCCCCAAAAAACACACCAAAAAACAAACAAAAACTGAGCACTTTGATTTGTTACTTTACAAGATTCAGCGCTATATAAATTCCATACATTATTATTATTATTATTATTATTATTATGTATATATATCTTCTTCTTCTCAGTCCTTATAGCTCCTAGCGGAGCATAGGGCCTCAACAGTGTCCCTCCACCTTCTCCTGTCTCTGGCAAGGGTCTTGGCCTCTTCCCATGTCAGGCTGGATATATATACATCTATCTATCTATCTCCGCTTTTTGTAAGAGTAGGGACCAGATGACAAAAATGGACAAAACCGCATACGCACGGGGACTGGATGTAAAAAAAAAAAAAGCACATGAGTGCTTATTCTATTATCCTCGATATGAAAGAATAAATAAAATAAATTTAAATAAATGCTGCTTAACCTTAGCTATGGGGAAAGCGAGTGCTCTGACCACTGAGCTATCCCGTCCCCCAATATATATATATATATATATATTTATATATATATAGAGAGAGAGAGAGAAAGAGAGAGAGAGAGAGAATACAAATATGAATATGAATACGAATACAAAATTTTTATTGAGGGTAAATGGATAAGCTTACAGCTTCTTTACACCATGCCCTCAACCCCACCCACCCATTCCCTTTCCCCCAAAGAAAAACGCAAAGGAAAAAGCCCAGAGAGAGAGAGAGAGAGATGTATTGTATTGTAATTTGTATTGCGATAGATGGTATGGCGGAGTGGTTAACTCTGTTTGACTTCAGTCTTGTGTGTCCATGAAGTCCTGGGTTCAAATCTCGGTGGTGGTGTGTGTGGTGAATTAAGGGTAGGGATTTTTTTTTTTTTTTTTAATGATCTTCCAGACCAACTTCCAAGTGCAAACCTGCCAGTGCCTCAGTTCCCTTAGTGTGTGTGTGTTATAGATATGGGTATATATAATAATAATAATGTGTGGTATTTTTATAGCGCTGAATCTTGTAAAGCAATCAAATCAAAGCGCTTATACACATATGTTTGCTTTACAAGATTCAGCGCTAAAAAAATACCATACATTATATTATTATTATATATATACCCATATCTATAATAAACACATTATACACACATATACACACGCAGAAGATCAAACGTGCATGCTAAAGATCCTGTGATTCACGTGAATGTTGGGAGGTTACGGAAGCACAAACAGTTACATACCCCAGCATGCTAACCGTTACAATGAAACAAACTGCTCTGAAGATGGAATGTGTCGGCTCATGCCAGCAGGCAGACCTCTTGCAACGTCACAAGCACAGGAGGAGACCAGACACTACCCACCCCAGAAAGATTATGTTTTAATTTTTTTTATTTTATTCTATTATGTCGAGGATAATGGAATAAGCACTTATGTGCTTTTTTACATCCAGTCCCTCGTGTGTATGCGGTTTTTGTAAAATTTTTGGTCATCCGTTCCCACCGGCACATAATGGCCCACTCTTTCGAAAAGACGGGGAACAGGATTTAACGTTGTGCGCGCAAGATGTTCTGCGTGCGTTCGCACACTGGGCCTCGGTTTTTAAAAAACAACAACCAACAAACAAAAAAAACCACACGAAGAATGATGGGAGTGAGAGAAAATGAAAACAGTTGCACACGCAAAGATCTCGCCATTAGTGAACCTTAGAGCTCAAGCCAAGGAAACCATCAAACAAACAAACAACAAAAACTGGTGAGGAAAGAAAGACACCCCTCCCCCCCCTTCCTTACAAAACACCCCCAAACCCCCCCCCCCCCCCCCCCCCCCCCCCCCCCTGCCCCACCAAAATCCTCCAACAAACGAACAAACAACTGGTCACACACACGCGCGCACCAAAAAACCACCCAGATTCAAACAAACCACTGTTGGCCGTCGCTCCTTCTCTGTTTCTGGTCCATCCACCTGGAATGACCTCCCTCTTTCACTTCGACAAAAGCCTTCACTTGATGCCTTCAAATCCAGCCTCAAAACACACTTATTTCCTACCTGAGACTTTCCCCCCAAATATCTGTCCCTAATTTTCAACAGCATCTTTCACCTTCTAAGTGTTGTTCCGAGTGTGTGTGTGAGTGCGTGTGTGTGTGTGTGTGTGTGTGTGTGTGCTGTGTGTGCATGCATGCGTGCGCGCGCATGGTTTTGAAATCTGTTGTTCATTATGTTTAAGGAGAGTTGCATGCCTGTAAATGATTGAGTGCAAGCGCTTCGATTTGTTTTTTTTTTTTTACAAGATTCAGCGCTATATAAATTCCATATATTATTTTTTTTTTTTTTTTTTTTTTTAAATCTCTCCATTGGTGAACTTGGAAGCACTAGCCAAGGAACAGGGAGAAAAACACCTCCCCCCCAAAAAAAAACAACAACAACACCCCAACAACAACCAACAACAACCCCATAAACAAAACCTGTGAGTGAATTATACCACTTTAAGTCACGAGCAGATTTCTCTGCGTGAAATTCGGGCTGCTCTCCCCGGGGGAGAGCGCGTCACCGCCACAAGAGCAGCGCCACCCCTTTTTTTGTGTGTTTGTTTGTTTGTTTTTGTTTTGTTTTGTTTTGTTTGTCTGCAACTGTATTTGTTTCCAGGGACAACTCTCTTGTTGCCGTGGGTTCTTTTACGTGTGTTGAACATTGTGTGTAACACACGGGACCTCGGGGTTTATCGTCTCATCCGAAAGACTAAGCACCCAGACCACCACCACTCTTGGTCTAATGGATGGGGGGAAAAGTTTGGGCCCAAACGGGATTAATTAACTAACCACATCCCTTCCCTCTCCCTCTCCCCCTCCCATCCTTCCCCCCCCTCCCCCTCCCCCCCCAAAAAAAAATCCTGTTTCAGGCAAATTGTGGAGAACTTTAAGGACATGAATGGAGTGTCCTCCATCTCTGCCGGCCTGCTCTTCAGCTGGATCTTTGGGGACACCACCAACCTTGTGGGAGCCTTCCTCACCAAACAAGGCCTCATCCAGGTACTTGAGCTACACACACCTGCTGTCAGTATAACGACCAATAATAATAATAATAAATAATAATGATAATAATGTATGGAATTTATATAGCGCTGAATCTTGTAGAGCAGCAAATCAAAGCGCTCAGATTTTTTTTAATATATCGAGGATAATGGAATAAGCACTCATGTGCTTTTTTTCCCTTACATCCAGTCCCGTGTGTATGCAGTTTTGTAAATTCTGTCATCTGTTCCCACCGGCACACAATGGCCTACTCTTTCGAAAAGCGGAACAGGATTTGACGTGTGCGCAAGATGTTCTGCGTGCGTTCGCACACGGGGGGTCTCGGTTTATAGTCTCTCATCCGAAGGACTTTGACATTCAGTTCGATTTTTGGGGGATCAAACTGGGAAGAAAGGGCGAGGCTGGGAATCAAACCCACAACCTCACGGTTTACTTGTTGGCAGGCGAACGTCTTAACCATCCTGCCACCTCCTTTCCTATGTACAGTGATGGTGATGATATTAAAAGGTAAGAAGAGCAATACTGAAGATGAGGACACCACCCATCTCTTGTGGCAGCCTTCCTGACCACACAAGGCCTCTTCCAGGTACTATTTCTGCTGCCAGTATAACGACCAATACAGTGATAGTAATAATGATGATGAGGATGGTAATAATGATGGTGATGATACTGAAATGTGAGGACACCACCAACCTTGTGGGAGCCTTCCTGACCACACAAGGCCTCATCCAGGTACTCTAACTACACACACCTGCTGTCAGTATAATGACCAATACAGTGATAGTAATAAAGATGATGATGATGGTGGTGATGGTAATGATGATGGTGATGATATTAAAAGGTAAGAAGAGCACTACTGAAGATGAGGACACCTCCCATCTCTTGTGGAAGCCTTCCTCACCAAACAAGGCTTTTTCCAGGTACTATTTCTGCTGCCAGTATAATGATCAGTACAGTGATAGTAATAATGATGGTGATGGTGATGATATTAAAAGGTAAGAAGAACAATACTGAAGATGAGGACACCTCCCATCTCTTGTGGCAGCCTTCCTGACCACACAAGGCCTCTTGCAGGTACTATTTCTGCTGTCAGTATAATGATCAGTACAGTGATAGTAATGATGATGATGGTGATGATACTGAAAGGTAAGAAGAAGAATACTGAAGATGAGGACACCTCCCATCTCTTGTGGAAGCCTTCCTGACCACACAAGGCCTCTTGCAGGTACTATTTCTGCTGTCAGTATAATGATCAGTACAGTGATAGTAATGATGATGGTGATGGTGATGATATTAAAAGGTAAGAAGAGCAATACTGAAGATGAGGACACCACCCATCTCTTGTGGCAGCCTTCCTCACCAAACAAGGCCTCTTGCGGGTTCTATTTCTGCTGTCAGTATAATGACAATATAGTCTTCTTCGTCGAATGCTCAGACAGCAACTATTGTTGTCTGTTGTATGAGTGAAAATGCGTCACGCTGCCGTTAAGCGCCTGGACAAGTCAGGCCCAGCGCATCCGACTTGGGCACAAGAGAGAGTAGTTACCTTTTAAGTTCTTTCTGGAAAAAAGGCAGGAGAATGGACCAAGAAGGCAGAAAATAGACAAAGAAGGAGGTGACAGGAAGAAAAGGAACAAGGCAGAAACAAAGAGAGTGATAGAAAAGAGGAAATTTCTAGCACAGAATTTCCAGAATGTGGGGGTGCTGTTTATACTGATAGGCCCCTGGCATCCCCACAGGGGAGTCAATATAGTGATAGTAATGATGATGGTAATAATGATGGTGATGATACTGAAAGGTAAGAAAAACAATACTGAAGATGAGGACACCTCCCATCTCTTGTGGAAGCCTTCCTCACCAAACAAGGCCTCTTGCAGGTACTATTTCTGCTGTCAGTATAATGATCAGTACAGTGATAGTAATGATGATGGTGATAATGATGGTGATGATACTGAAAGGTAAGAAGAGCAATACTGAAGATGAGGACACCACCCATCTCTTGTGGCAGCCTTCCTGACCAAACAAGGCTTCTTCCAGGTACTTAACTACACACACCTGCTGTCAGTATAACGACCAGTAATAATGATGATAATAATAATAATAATAATAATAATGTATGGAATTTATATAGCGCTGAATCTTGTAGAGCAACAAATCAAAGCGCTCAGATTTCTTTTTTTTATATCAAGGATAATGGAATAAGCACCGTGTGCTTTTTTTTTTACATCCAGTCCCCGTGTGTATGCGGTTTTGTAAATTCTGTCATCTGTTCCCACCGGCACACAATGGCCTACTCTTTCGAAAAGCGGAACAGGATTTAACGTGTGCGCAAGATGTTCTGCGTGCGTTCGCATACGGGGGCCTCAGTTTATAGTCTCTCATCTGAAGGACTTTGACATTCAGTTCGATTTTGTGTGTGGTCAAACTGGGAAGAAAGGGCGAGGCTGGGAATCGAACCCAGAACCTCACTCACAGTTGACTTGTTGGCAGGCGAACGTCTTAACCATCCTGCCACCTTCCTTCCTTCCTTCTATCTATAATATATACACACGAAAGGGAATTAAGGCACTGGCAGGTCTGCACTTGAAGTTGACCCCCGCAGTCTTCCAGTCAGAACACGGTCGTACTGCAGGATGTGTTTTGCCGTGTTGTGGCAGGTGGGTTTATTTATTTATTTATTTTTTTATTTATTATTTTGTTTTTTGTGTGGCAGGTGTTGCTAGGGGTGTGGTTTGTGATGACGGATTTGATCCTGTCCTCCCAGCTGATCTACTACCACTGCGTTTTCAAACGTCGGCAGCAAAGTGAGTTTTTTTTTTGGGGGGGAGATGTGATGTGATTTGTGGGTTGATGTAGGAGAGAGAGAGAGAGAGAGAGAGAGAGAGGAGTGTGTGTGTGTTGTGTGTTGAGAGAGAGTTTGTGTGTGTAAGTGTGAGAGAGTTTGTGTGTGTGAGAGTTTGTGAGAGAGTGTGTGAATGTTAGTGTGTGTGAGTTTGTTTGTGTGTGTGTTAGTGTGTGTGTGTGAGAGAGTTTGTGTGTTAGTGTGAGAGAGTTTGTGTGTGTGAGAGAGTGTGTGTGTTAGTGTGAGAGAGAGTGTGTGTTGTGTTAGTGTGTGTGTGTTAGTGTATGTGTGTGTGAGAGAGAGTTTGTGTGTGTGTGTGTGGTGAGAGAGAGTTTGTGTGTGTGAGAGTTTGTGTGTGTGTGTGAGAGAGAGTGTGAGTGTGTGTGAGAGAGAGTTTGTGTGTGTGTTAGTGTATGTGTGTGTGTGAGTTTGTTAATGTGTGTGTTAGTGTGTGTGTGTGTGTTGTGGATAGAGTTTTTGTGTGTGTTGTGTGTGTGTGAGAGAGAGAGTTTTTGTGTGTTAGTGTGTGTGAGTGTGTGTGAGAGAGAGTTTGTGTGTGTTAGTGTGTGTATGTGTGTGTGAGAGTGTGTGTATGTGTGTGTGAGAGTGTGTGTGTTAGTGTGTGTATGTGTGTGTGTTAGTGTGTGTATGTGTGTGTGTCTCTCTCTCTCTCTCTCTCTCTCTCTCTCTCTCTCTCTTCTCTCTCTCTCTCTGCGTGTGTGCATCTATGTGTGTGCGCAACACGCATACACACATGAGTGTATACAGTATTCCGGAATGTTTGGTAGGAGAAGAGTAGGGGGCGATTGGAGTGGATGATGTATGGATATGTAATTTATACTGTGACACTCCACCATGAAATGAGTCGCTTATCACCTGACCCACTTTTCCGCTAGGAGTTATTTTAGGCAGGTGGGGGGGGGGGGGGGGGGGGGGGGGGTCAGGTTGTTGGTTTTGATATTTTGATGGATTATAGAACTATAGCCACTCTTCTACCTTGTACTGAAATATCAAGGTGTAAGTTTGTTTCCTTTTTGCTTTAAAACATGTTTACTGTAGCCACTGTTCTACCTTGTACTGAAATATCAAGGTGTAAGTTTGTTTCCTTTTTGCTTTAAAACATGTTTACTGTAGCCACTGTTCTACCTTGTACTGAAATATCAAGGTGTAAGTTTGTTTCCTTTTTGCTTTAAAACATGTTTACTGTAGCCACTGTTCTACCTTGTACTGAAATATCAAGGCGTAAGGTTGTTTCCTTTTTGCTTTTAAAAAACGTGTTTTAAAAATGTCCAAAGTCCTCATTCTGAACCTCTATTACGAAGCCAAACTGGTCAATTCCTCATTTTGTCACTTTCCAGCAGTCTATCATTTCAGTTTGTAATGACTTTTCATAGAACTGTGCGATGTTCAATCCGCTTTTTTTTGGGTTTGCATAGCCTTTTTATTGCAAATTAATAACGTGTCAATAACTAAAAAAATTGACCGCCAGTGCAGTGTGAGTCATGTGGGGAAGCCATCACATATATGCCCTTGGGGGGACGGGATAGCCTAGTGGTCAGAACGTTGCACTCGCAATCTGACGACCCGGGTTCGATTCCTGTTCAAAGGGGGTATTTTCCCCTGGAGTTCACATCAGGGCAGACTCCACTCTCCCCAAAAGTCCTTCGGATGAGACTATAAACCGAGGCCCCGTGTGCGAACGCACGCAGAACATCTTGCGCACATGTTAAATCCTGTTCTGCTTTTCATAAGAGTAGGCCATTGTGTGCCGGTGGGAACAGATGACAGAATTTACAAAACCGCATACACACGGGGACTGGATGTAAAAAAAGCACATAAGTGCTTATTCCATTATCCTTGATATAAAAAGAATAAAATAAATAGATAAATAAATAAAATTAATGAGTTTGTAAGTGCCTGGATATTGTGTTTGACTTCATAATCAGACAGTTTTCACTGTTGCGGTATCAAAACTAACTGTAAAAGATAATGAAATAATTAACGGAATAATTAGATAGCTCTGTGAGTGTGTGATTGTGTGTGTGTGTGTGTGTTTGTGTGCATGCGTGCGTGCATGTGTGTGTGTGAGGAGAGTGTGTGTGTATGTGTTTGTGTGCATGCGTGCATGCATGTGTGTGTGTGTGAGAGGAGTGTGTGTATGTGTGTGTGAGTGTGTGTGTGAGGAGTGTGAGTGTGTGTGTGTGTGTTTGTGAGGAGAGTGTGAGTGTTTGTGTGAGGAGTGCGAGTGTGTGTGTGTGTGAGGAGTGTGAGTGTGGGTGTGAGGAGTGTGCGTGTGTGTGTGTGAGGAGTGTGTGTTTGTGTGTGTGTGAGTTTGTGTGTGCAAGTGTGTACACATGTGTATGCACCTGCCTTGTCTGCATGTTTGTGATGCGTACATACGTCTTCTTCATTATGGTTATTACTACTCCTGCTGTTGTTGCTGCCATTGTTTCTGCAGTTGCTGCAGTTGGTTGTTGCTGATAACGATTCACGAATGTTCGCAGGAGAGTTATCGGGTCAGAGCACCGTACCTAAGGCGTCGCAGCGATTGGTGCTGTGCATTATGGGAATTTTCTGCACGTCGGCCATGTTGTCGGGACTAAGCGGCCCCATGGCCCTGCAGCCAATGTCAAGGTCAGGTCATGGTCATGGTCGGCAGTTGTTGTCGACAGATCTACAGGAAGACCAGCCATTTTTACAGGTAAGTGGCGTGTTTACATTGTTGTTGTTGTTGTTCTCTTTTTTTTCATGTTTTTTCTTTTTTATTCCTTTTTTTTTTTTGGGGGGGGGGGGTTCGTTCCTTGCGCACACGTTTAATCCTGTTCCTGCTTTTCGTAAGAGTAGGCCATTGTGTGCCGGTGGGAACAGATGGTATACCCAAGACATCTTGATAGCGAAGCGCAAACGCCGGCAACTAGAACGGCAGTGGCGGAAGTCAAAAACCGAAATCAACAAACAGCTTTTCCGAAAACAAATAAACAAAGTCAAACTCTTAATCCATTCAGCAAAGACAGACTACTACTCTTCCCAAGTTCTCTGCACTACATCCATAAAATCTCTTTTTTCCCTCACCTCAAATCTCCTTGGATCTCCAAAAACAACTCCTCTGCCTAGTACCCACAGCCTGTCTGAACTTCCATCCATATTTTCTGCCTTCTTCTCTGACAAAGTTCGAAACATACGCTCCAGACTTGATCAAACTCAATTCCAGCCTGCGCCTCCTGACCCCCAGTTCACTGGCACTCCTCTCTTTTCCTTCCATCCCACAAGTGAAAAAGAAATCATGACAATTCTGAAAGAAATGACTATAAAATCATGCGACCTTGATCCCATACCTGCTCCTGTTTTCTCACAATGCCTTCCACAACTTGTGCCTATTATCACTAAAATAGTAAACTCATCTCTTGTGTCAGGAAATTTTCCATCAGCTCTTAAAACAGCAATAGTCACACCTCTACTGAAAAAGCACGACCTCGATCCCAACATTCTGAAGAATTATAGGCCTGTCTCAAACTTACCCTTTGTCTCTAAAGTACTAGAAAAAGTCGTTCTCAAACAGCTCAACAGTCACCTTCTGTTTCGTTCTTTCAACAGACCACACTGCGAACAGAGTTCAGCTTCTACATCTTTACTCGATGCTATCCCAATCGCAACTGGAAATACAAGTCATGCAAACTATTAACATAAGTCACATCTCCCTTTCTTCAGGAACAATAGAAAAACACAACATTCAAAACATTATCATCTAAATCCTTAAACTGTCGGTCCTTTTACAACACATATATCTTTCCCCATTAATAATTTTCCCCCGACCCCTTAACCTAAACCACTATTCATTATATCCATTGCTTTGGTTGCTTATTCTTAATCAAATTACAGTTCAGGGTTCTTTCTTTATGTCGGATAGCACTATTTGCCTTTTCGTTTGTTTGTTTTACAACACAGAGGAGGTTCATTTTGCTTCATATCTCAGGAACTCTGGCTTCTTGCTTTCTCTGCCAGACCTTGTTCGGTAAGGGGTAACTGGTTTGGTGGGTTGTTTGGTTGGAGTCTTGGCGAGTTGTTCTGGCTCCTTAGCGGCGACTGTCTCTGACTGGTCGGTGGCTGCAGCTTGGTCTGGAAGGTGGTATTGGAACGGTTGTTCTGAAGTCCTGGCATCTGTCTGCTCTGCCCGTGAACTCCTGCTGCCCCCTTCATCCTTCTTTCTCTTCTTTCTGTTGTCGGATTCAGCTTGTCTCCCACCGTTGTGTTCAGGATGCCGTGCTCCTGCTTTCAGTGCCTCTTGTGATGGCTTGCTGATTGCCTGCTGCGTTTCCGCCATCTTCTGCTGCTGGTTCCTCGGGATGACTTGCTGTTGCTGTTTGAAAATCTGTCTTTCCAGCTTGTCGGAGTTAACTGTACGCGGTAGCTCCATTTCTGGCGTGTCCCGTAGCTGTCGACGGTTCCTTCTGTACTGACGTCCATCCTCTGTACGGATATTGTACGACCTGATGTTCACTTTGCGGTCTACTTTGGCGCTGATCCACTTCTTAGATCCTGGAGGCTGAAACTTCACTATCTGTCCCGGAATCAGTTCAGTCAGTTCCACTGCACTTTTGTTGTAGTAGTAGTGTGCCTGTTTGAGCTTTCGTTTTGCAAGCTCTTTCTCGACTGGTACGACCGCAGGTTTGAGTAGTTTCTTTGACGTTGGCACCAGCGTTCTTGTTCTTCTACTAAAAAGTCGTTGAGCTGGCGAACTGTTCCCAATCTCTGTAGGGATATTTCGTAATTCCAGTAGAGCCAGGAAAGGATCTTGATGATTGTGTTCCGCCTTCTTCATGCACATCTGTGCCGCTTTCACAGCGCTGTCAGCTTTCCCGTTAGACTGAGGGTAATGAGGGCAGCTTGTGACATGGTCTAACTCATATGTTGTGCAGAACTTTTCAAACTGGTTGGATGTAAATTGAGTTCCACAGTCTGTTGTCAGTCGTTCTGGGATTCCATGTCTTGCAATGTGTCTCTTCAAACAGGTGATAACTTCCTTAGATTCTCTTGTTTGCAGACGATCAAGCTCGAAGAAATCTGAGTAGTGATCTACCGTAACCAGGTACTCGTGACCGTTGTGTTAAAAAATGTCACAGGCGATGTGTTGCCAGGGTAGTTGGGGGATCTCTGTGCTTATGAGGGGTTCTTTTTGCTGTGCACGTTGGAATGTGCTGCAGGCTTTGCACTGTTTGACAAAGTCTTCGATGTCAGAGTTCACCCTGGGCCAGAAGACAACCTCTCGCGCTCTTCTAATGCAGCTCTGGATTCCTGAGTGGCTTGCATGGAGTTTCTCCAGGATATCGGCTCTTTCTGCTTCAGGAACCACCACTCTATGCCTTTTGAAGACAAGACCATTCTGTACAGAAAGTTTTTCTCTGAAAGGGAAATAGTCTTGCAGCTGTTGTGGAAGTTACAAAACTTACAACAAAACACTACAACAAAAGTGCAGTGGAAGTTGCTGTTTCTGTTCTGGCCAGCCTTGTAGGATGACAGCTTTGAGATGTCTCATGGTTGCATCTTCTTCGGATGCTTGCTGCAGACTTATGAGTCTCTCTTGGCTGATGGCCAGTTCTTGACATGGATCTGTGTTCTCCAGTTCTGTGTAAAATATTGCTTCTTTGTGTGTGATTAGCTGTTCTGCTTTCCCACTAACTGCTCTGCTGAGGGTGTCAGCCAGGTACATCTCAGCTCCACGTTTGTACACTACAGTGTACCTGAACTTCTGAGTTTGAAGTAGCATCCGCTGGATTCTCTTTGGTGCTGAGAGTAGGCTCTTCTTGTGTATTGTTTCCAGTGGTTTGTGGTCAGTTTCCACCAGGATGTCTCTTCCATAGACATATCTCTCAAACCTTTCCAGGCCGAAGAGTATTGCCAACATCTTCTCTATCTGTGCATAGCTCTTCTCTGTTTCAGTCAGTGCTCTTGATGCGTACTGGACAGGTTGACCATCCTGCATGAGGCATGCTCCTAGCCCATGCTGTGATGCATCACACTGAAGCGTGGTCGTGCACTTTCCCGAAGAGTCAAAGTAGCGAAGTACAGGTGGCCCGGAGAGAATGTTCTTCACTTTGCTCAGAGCTGTTCCATGTACATCCTTATCCCACCTGAAGTGGACGTTCTTCTTCACCAGTTCTCTGAGTGGCGCTGCTGCTTCTGACAGGTTTGGCGCGAACCTCTGAAGGTAGCCAACAACACCAAGTAGTCTTTGTACTGCTGCTTTGTCTTCTGGGACTGGGAGTTGTTGAACTGCATCCAGTTTCTTTGGATCGGCTTTCAAACCTTCTCTTGAAAAGATGTGTCTAAGGTATGAGATTTCTTTTTGCTTCAGCTCTATCTTTTCCTTGTTGAGCTTCAGTCCCGTGTCTCGGCATCGTTGTAGTAGCAGTTTCAGGTTGGCATCATGGTCTGTTCCTCCTGCTTCATCTGTAGCACCTTGGCCAAAGATAAAGATGTCATCATGGACAGCCACCACACCTGGCAGTCCTGCCAGAGCTGAGTCCATCCTTCTCTGGAATTCCTCTGGGGCTGGTGAAATTCCAAAAGGCATTCTTTTCCATCGGTACTTGCCGAAAGGTGTTTGGAACGTTGTTAGGTAGCTACTTTGCTCGTCTAATTCAATATGCCAAAACCCGTTTCTAGCATCCAGGTGTGTGAAGTACTTTGCATCTTGAAGCAGTGGCAGTACATCATCAATAGTTGGTATGGGATACTCATTTCTCCTCAGAGCCTTGTTCAGCGGCTTAGGATCAATACAGAGTCTGATATTCCCATTGCTTTTTGTTGCTACGACGAGACTACTGATCCACTCAGTAGGGGTATCTACCTTGGTGACAACGTTCATTTTTTCTAGTCGTTTCAGTTCATTCTTCACTTTCTCCTTTACTGCTATTGGCCATTTTCTGCACGGCATCTTCACTGGTGCAATACTGGGATCTGTTTCAAGGTGGAGTTTTCCCTCCAGCTTTCCTTCTCCTTCAAAGACATCTTTGTACGTTTTCAGTATGCCCTCAGTGCTCGTCTCCTGATCTCCCTGGACTTTCTGGTCTGCTGTTATTGTTGCGATGTTATCTTCGTTGATAGTTAGCAGCTGCATGCCCTGAACGGCTTTCAGTCCTAGTACTGGTTTGCAGTCGGTTTCCGTCATCACAAAGTTGACCTTGTATTTCTTTCCATTCTTCAGGTTCTTCACTCGCAGTACTTTCTCCCCCACAGATTTCATTTCCGTTCCGTTGAACATCACCAGTCTTTTCTTTGTGTCACTCAGGTCAGAACATCTTACATCTCCAGTAATTTCTCAATACAGGCTCGCAGACATAACGTTTGTTGTTGCTCCTGTGTCAAGAAGAAATCTTACTTGGCTTTCATTGATCAGCATTCTTGCCCGTATATTTCTATCATTTTTCTTTGTTTTGTCATCAATCTTGAGAATCTCATCTTCACTTTCCGTTTCTGTCTCTTCTTCTTCGAACTGTCTTATTCTTGTCTTTTTCTGGAAATGCTTGGGTGTTTTGCAGCACAAAGCGAAGTGGTTATTTGCTCCACAGGCTTTGCATTTCTTTCCAAAAGCTGGACATTTTTCTTTTGCTCTTGGGTGCTTTCCACCGCAATATCTGCATTTCATTCCTGTTTCTTGTCTGTTTCCTTTCGAAGAAGATTCTGCTGATTTCTTTTCTCGAAAAGCTTGGATTTCTTGTGCATCATGTGTCTTCCTCGTCATCTGCATGGTTTGGTGCTGACTTGTTTCATATGCTCTGCACATGTCAATGCATCCTGTTAACGTCAGTTGACGGACTTCTAGGAGTTTTGATCTCAGCATCTCATGACGTACACCAAGCACAATCTGATCTCTCAGCAGTCTATCTTCTAAAGGGCCATAGTTGCAGGTTTTGATCAATCTTCTCAGCTCTGCTACATATTCTTCAATGGACTCACCTGCTGACTGGTGTCGACGGTTGAACTTGAATGCTTCAAAAGTCTCGTTTGTAGAGCCCACACAGTATTCTTCGAATTTTTCTAGAACCACGTCTATATTGTTTCTTTCTGCTTCATCTGCGAACAACAAACCTTCATAGATGTCCAAAGCATCAAGGCCAATACATGACAGAAACACTGCTGTCCTGTACGTTGAGCCTTCATCCCTTTGATTTGTGACAATTTCATAGCTGTCCCAAAGTCTCTTGAATTTTCTCCAGTCGTTTTGCAGGTTTCCTCCCTTCACATCAAGTTTAGGGGGTAGAGGAATATTCGCCCGTCATCGATTTGATCCTCTTTGCTCACGTTCGTCCTCCATAGCTGAACTTCAGTCTTCTTTGTTCTGTGTCCAGATTACAACAACTGATCCCACTTCTGACACCATGTTTCGTTCTTTCAACAGACCACACTGCGAACAGAGTTCAGCTTCTACATCTTTACTCGATGCTATCCCAATCGCAACTGGAAATACAAGTCATGCAAACTATTAACATACGTCACACCTTCATTCCAATGATCTCCTTCCCACTTTTCAATCTGCCTATCGCCCCAACCACAGCACCGAAACCACCCTAGTCCACACTTTAGATACACTTCTACTTGCTTCTGATGCAGGAAAAATCTCCCTCCTCACTCTTCTTGACTTATCTGCAGCCTTTGATACCATAGATCACTCAATTCTTCTTTCTCGCCTCCAAAATACATTTGGTATTAACGGCACAGCCCTCACCTGGTTTACTTCATACCTCACAGACCGGTTCCAGAAAGTTATTGTAAACAAAATTCAATGAAAACCTGTCAAAATGGAATGTGGAGTCCCACAGGGATCAGTCCTGGGCCCTGTTCTCTTTACTCTCTACACTGCTCCACTCTCACATATAATAAACAACCACCATATTGATCATCATTTCTATGCCGATGATACTCAGCTTCAGTGCAGTGATACTGTTGAAAACTTGCCTTCCCTCCTGACAAATATGTCCTACTGCCTTCAAGACATTCAAAACTGGATGACTCAGAACAAGTTACAACTTAATGCCGATAAAATCGAAGTCATGCTCATAGGGACCCAACATAAACTTTCCTCTATCGCAAAAACTTCAATAGAATTCGGCAATACGTCAGTTCCTTTGTCCAACTCTGTGAAGTATTTAGGAGTAGTTCTTGACAACACACTCTCTATGAAAAAATTCATCACCCAGACCTGCCAGTCTTGCTACTATCAATTACGGCGCATAAGCGCGATTCGCAAGTATCTGTCCACTGATGCAACTTCCAAGCTTGTCACATCTCTCATTCTTTCACGTTTAGACTACTGTAATTCTCTTTTGGCTGGCCTACCAGCATCATCTATCCACTCTCTTCAACGCATACAAAACTCTGCAGCTCGACTGGTCCTAAGAAAGAAAAAATCTGAACACATCACTCCTCTTCTGCGATCTCTTCACTGGCTGCCTGTCTCAAAAAGACTGGAGTATAAAATCAATACCCTCTGTTTCAAATGTCTCCACAAATCTGCACCCCCTTATCTCTGTAACTGCCTTCATCTGTACACTCCATCCCGTTCCCTTCGTTCAGCTGCAGATACTTGTGCTTTCGAACACCCAGATTCAAACAAACCACTGTTGGCCGTCGCTCCTTCTCTGTTTCTGGTCTATCCACCTGGAATGACCTCCCTCTTTCACTTCGACAAAAGCCTTTACTTGATACCTTCAAATCCAGCCTCAAAACACACTTATTTCCTGCCTGAGACTTTCCCCCCAAAGGTCTGTCCCTGGTTTTCAACAGCGTCTTTCACCTTCTGAGTGTTGTTCCGAGTGTGTGTGTGTGTGTGTGTGTGCGAGTGTGTGCGTGCATGCGTGCATACGTGCATGCGCATGGTTTTGAAATATGTTGTTCATTATGTTTAAGGAGAGTTGCATGCCTGTAAATGATTGGGTGCAAGCGCTTCGATTTGTTTGTTTTTTTACAAGATTCAGCGCTATATAAATTCCATATATTTATTATTATTAACAGATGACATACTTTACAAAACTGCATACACATGGGGACTGGATGTCAAAAAAAGCACATGAGTGCTTATTCCATTATCCTCGATATAAAAGGATAAATAAATAATTAAAAAAAAAAAAAAAGGGACCTGTAGGATTGAAGTCAAAGGGTTTTAAAACCACTCGGCAATAGCATCCGTTGTGGTATAAGATTAATTTTGTCTGTTTTCTTTTTTTCCAGTTAGTTTTGGCTTTTTTTTGTTTTGTTTGTTTGCCATGTATTGCATGTGTTGTGGTTTTAGCTGTTTTCTTTTTTTTGGGGGGTGGGGGGTATTTTTTTTAAAGGGGACTTGTAGGGTAGTATTAGTAGAATTTGTAGTATGTTGTAGTGGTAGTAGTAGTTGTAGTGGTGGAAATAGTGATAGGGTAGTAACAATAGTGGTAGAAGTAGTAATAGTACTAATAGTACTAATAGTAGTAGTAGCAATAGTAGTAGTAGTAGTGGTAGTAGTAGTAGCAGCATCAACAGCAGCAGCAGCAGCAGTAGCAGCAGCAGTATTGGTAATAGCAGCAGCAGCAGCAGCAGCAGTAGTAGTAGCAGCAGCAGTAGCAGCAGTTGTAGCAGTTGCAGCAGTAGCAGTAGTAGTAGCAGTTGTAGCAGTTGCAGCAGTAGTAGTAGCAGAAGCAGTAGCAGTTGTAGCAGTAGTAGAAGCAGTAGTAGCAGCAGCAGCAGTTGTAGCAGTTGCAGCAGTAGTAGTAGCAGTAGCAGTAGTAGTAGTAGTAGTAGTAGCAGCGGTAGTAGTAGCAGTTTGTTTGGGTTTTTTTTTGTTTTTTTAAAAAGCAGCAGTAGCAGTTGTAACAGAAGCAGTAGGAGCAGTAGCAGCAGCAGTAGCACTAGTAGTAGACATAGTGATAGCAGCAGCAGCAGTAATGGTAGTAGTCATAGCAGTAGTGGTAGCAGTAGTAGTAGTAGTAGCAGAAGTAATAGCAGTAGCAAAACCTACACAAGAGATTATATGATATCTTATCGTAAATTTTATTTCTCTGTATTTTCTAAGATGTAAGAAAAGATCTGTTTTTTAATTAATTCATTTACTTACTATCGATTGATTGTTATCGTTAGTTAATACGTTTGTGTTTGTGCAGACCACACAGGAGATCATAGGCTATTCTCTGGGCATTATCTCCACTGTGGCGTATTTCATGTCGCGCTCGTTTCAAATCTACAAAAATGTGAGTATCTCTGGATGCTGTGTGTATAACTAGCGCACGACACTGAAAGCAAGTGAAAAATGGTATCTAATAATTTTTTTTTTTTTTATATAGAAACTTCTCATTTATTTTCTGGTTTGTTATTATTATTATTATTATACAAAGACCACATAAGCACCAAAAGCGTGCATAACAGAATCCAGCAAACCATTGGACCCTATGAGAACCTTCTAACGATCGTGAAAAAGCGTAAACTTAAATGGTATGGACATGTCACAAGATCCAAAGGACTTGCAAAGACATTTTACAAGGCACTGTCCAAGGAGGAAGAAGAAGAGGCAGACTAAGGAAGAGCTGGGAGGATAACATCAGCGAATGGACAGGCCTAGAACTCAACAAAACCCTGAGAAAGGCAGAACAGAGAGAGGAATGGAGGGAACTGGTTGTTGAATCTTTGAGGGTGCCCCCACGGTCGTCAGACTACGGGACAGATAGATAGATGCATAGTCCAGTTGGTTTGTTATTATGATTGCTTTGGACTTTAAAGACGCTCTAGTCCAGAAATTATTTTTTCGAGCTTGTTAGATTTATAAAAAAAATTATCATTAACCACAGCTGTTGCATTCCTATTGTTTATCTTGTTTGTTTCATAGGAGGGGGCTAGAGATATTGTGTTTGTAATTGGGTTTTTGGCTGTTGTTGGGTGTTTCTCGCTCTTGTTTTAAGGGTGGGTGGGGGGCGGGGGGGGAGTTGCTTCTTGGTTTCTTTTGAGGGCAGGGGAGGGGGTTACACACATTAAGATAGGTTTGGGTCTTTTCACATGAAATTCAGTAGTGGAAATTTTATTTACATTTTTCATTGGAATTACTGATTTTGTTAGAAATTGTTAGAATTGCATTTTTCCTGTTGTTTATTGTAGTTCAATAGGTTAGTAATGTAACAGTGTTGTTGTTTTTTCTATAATTTTGGTTGTTGTTTTTCTATATTTTTTATTGTTAAATTTTGTTTATCATTTCGCATGCATTGATCCCCCGAAATTCCTTCTCCTGTACAGTACCAACTACACCCTCCTCCCTTGACACTCATACACCCTCCTTCTCCCCCTGCCCCCCCCCCTCTCCCCCCCCCCCCCCCCATCCCCCCCCCCCCCCCCCCCCTTCTAATATCACAACTGTGAAAAGACGTTAAAGAGGCCAAGACCCTTGCCAGAGACAGGAGAAGGTGGAGGGACGCTGATGAGGCCCTATGCTCTGCTAGGAGCTATAAGGAATAAGAAGAAGAAAAGATGTTAAATGAATTTGAACGATGCTCACTCACTCACTCACACACATCCCATGCCCACACACGCGTTGGCAGGTGACGCAGAAGAACGTGAAGGGGCTGAGCACGATGACCTTCGTGATGGCGGTGATGGGCAACCTCCTGTACGGCCTGGCCATCGTCCTGTACTCCGTGGCCCCTCACTACACCCTCCTCCACCTCCCCTGGCTTCTGGGCAGCTGGGGCATCATGTTCATGGACTGCTTTGTATCCTTCTTTTTTTTGGTCTTTCGTCATTGTTGTCGGTGTCGTTGGTGGTGTGTCGGTGGTGGTGGTGGTTGTGTCGGTGGTGGTGTTGGTTGTGTCGGTGGTGGTGTTGGTGGTGGTGGTTGTGGTGGTGTCGTGTGGTGGTTGGATGGTGTTGTTGGTGTCGGTGGTTGGTGGTGGTGGTGGTGTGGATTCCATTTGACACTTAGTCTTAGTTTTTATTTTTATTTATTGTTTTATATCGAGGAAAATGGAATAAGCACTTATTGTGCTTTTTTTTTTTTACATCCAGTCCCCGTGTGTATGCAGTTTTTGTAAATTTTGTCATCTGTTCCCACCGGCACACATTGGCCTACTCTTACGAAAAGCGGAACAGGATTTAACGTGTGCACAAGATGTCCTGCGTGCGTTCGCACACGAGGCCTCGGTTTATAGTCTCATCCGAAGGACTTTTGGGGAGAGTGGAGTCTGCACTGATGTTAACTCCAGGGGAAAATATCCCCCTTGAACAGGAATTGAACCCGGGTCGTCAGATTGCAAGCGCAATGTTCTGACCACTAAGCTATCCTGATCAACTATGACTCTCTGACTAGGAGGCTTGACTTGCACAGTCCTCATGTGCTGCAGCCCTGGGGGTTGGTTGGCCTTTGGAGAACATCTCCAACGCTGACTGTCCTTATGCCCACTTGGCCGAGAGAGTGGGGATGAACTGTGGGCAAGGCATCTCCACTATAATCAAATTTCAGCCCAGTTTCCAAAACAGCAGCTGCCGCCTCTGCTGTTTTGGAGGTCATCATCGAACATGACAGACAAACATACATGCATACAGTGGGGTGGTGGGGTGTGGTGGGGTGTGTGGGGGGGGGGGGGGGGGGGGTGGGGGGGGGGTGGGGGTGGAGGGGGGGGGGGAGGGGAGGGTGGGGGAGGGTGTGGTGTGAGGGGTTGGGAGTGTGTGGTGGAGTGGTGGAAGTGGGTGGGGTGGAGGTGTGTAGGTGGTGGGAGAGGTGTGTGTTGTGAGGGTTTGGGGGATATGTGTGTGTGTTGTGAGGGTGGTGTGTGGAGGTGTGGTTTGTGTGGGTGTGTGTGAGGTGGTGGATGTGTGTGTAGTAGGGTGGGTATGCCATTGTTGTGTGTGGTGTATGCTGTGAGGGGTGGATGTGTGTGTGTAGGGTGGGTATGGTGCAGTGTGTGTGTGTAGTGGTATGTCATGTGTGAGGGGTGGATGTGTGTGTGTAGGTGGTATGTCATTGTGTGTGGGTGATGTGTGTGTGTAGGGTGGGTATGTCATGTGTGTGAGGGTGGATGTGTGTGTGTAGGGTGGGTATGTCATTGTGTGTGTGTGAGGGGTGGATGTGTGTGTGTAGGGTGGGTATGTCATTGTGTGTGTATGTGAGGGGGGGGATGTGTGTGTGTAGGCTGGGTATGTCATTGTGTGTATGTGTGTGTGTATGTGGGGGGTGGATGTGTGTGTGTAGGGTGGGTATGTCATTATGTGTGTGTATGTGAGGGGTGGATGTGTGTGTGTAGGGTGGGTATGTCATTGTGTGTTAGGGTGTGAGGGGGGTGGATGTCTGTGTGTAGGGTGGGTATGTCATTGTGTGTATGTGTGTGTGTATGTGAGGAGTGGATGTTTGTGTGTAGGTAGGTATGTCATGCGTGTGTGTTTGTGTGAATGTGTACGTGTGTGTTATTTTATTTTATTTTAATTTTTTTGGGAGGATACTAGAAAAAGTACTCACATGCTTTTTTTTTCTTTCTTTACATACAGTCCCCACGTGCATGCTGTTTCGTAAATGTTGACATCCTCTCCCCATCGGCACACAATGGCCTACTCTTCCAAAAAAGCAGAACAGGTTTTTTTAATGTGTGTGCGCAAAGATGTTCTGCACGCGTTTGCACACAGGACCTCAGTTTATTTATAGTCTCATCCAAAGAACTTACAGAGGAGTGAAGTGGGCACTGATTTTAACTCATGGAGGAGGGGGGGAAAAGGGGGGGGGGGAGGGGGGGGAGGGAGGGAGGGGGGGAGAAAAATCCCAGTGAATGGGTTCGAACCCAGCAGGGTCAGCAGGAACCAAAAAAAGACAGATTTTCATCAATCATAGATTCATTCATTCGTTCGTCCGTCAATCAATCGATCGTGACGGATGCCATAGCGCAATGGTTAAGACGGTTTGACTCTCAGTCCTGTAGGTTAAAACGAAGTCAGTGGGTTTGAGCCAAGCGCAGGCAAGCACTGTTCGGTGGGTCACGGGAAAACACAAACATATACCCAGCAGACATTCCTGAAGTCGGAATGCGGCTACCTTCACGGTGGACAAAAACGGTCGCGTAACGCAAAATCTCACAACCCCAGTGTTCTCTCCCAAGGAATAAAAAAAAGTTTAAAATTTTTTTTTTATTAAAAATGTTACAGATATATTTATTCATTCATCAATCCTTTTTCCTCTTCCCCCCCCCCCCCAAAAAAAAAAAAATTTTGGTTCTTCCTCCTTTACCTAATGTGAAAGTAGTAGTTTTTGTTTTGGGGGCAGGGGTTTTGTTGTTGTTGTTGTTGTTGTTTTTTATTAGCCTGCAAATGTGATTTTGTTGTTGTTGTTATTGTTGTTTTTTGGTGTGGTTTTTTTATTAGCCTGCAAATGTGATTTGTTGTTGTTGTTGTTGTTGTTGTTCCTTGACTAGAGCTCTGAGTTTTACCAATAGCGAGATTATTTTTTGTTGTTGTTGCTTATGCAACCGCTCCTCCCCACTCCACCCCCCACTCCCCCCCCCCCCCCCCCCCCCCCCCCCACTGCCCCTCATTGAGGTAGCCACATTCCGACTTAAGGGATTGCAAAAATGTTTTACAGCCGCGCTCATGTCTTTTTTGTTTGTTTGTTGTTGAGTTGGGGTTTTTTTGGGGTGGAGTGGGGGAGGGTTTGTGTTTTTTGGTGTGGTTTTTTTTGGTGGAGGGTTGTGGGTTTTTGTTTTTGTTTTTATTTAATCTTTTATATCGAGGATAATGGAATAAGCACTCATATTGCTTCTTTTTTTTTTTTAACATCCGGTCCCCGTGTGTATGCAGTTTTTTGGTAAATTTTTGTCATCTGTTCCTACCGGCACACAATGGCCTACTCTTCCGAAAAGCGGAACAGGATTTAACTCCTTTACTGTCTGCTGAATTTTTCAAATATAGCCAAAATCACGCGTCACCACAAAATGGCGGGATCCATTTCACCGCGACTCCATTGAGTTAACATGTGCGCAAGATGTTCTGCACGCGTTCGAACACAGGGCGCCTCGGTTTCTAGTCTCATCCGAAGGACTTCATGTTAGTGTGTGTGCGTGCGTGTGTGTGTGTGTGTGTGTGTTTCTTTTTTTAAAAAAATTTTTCATGCTGATGTCGTGCGTTGTTGGTTCCTTAACTCGGCGTCAGATCGTCTTTCAAATCAAAAGATACAGCAAGGAAGAAACGGTTACCTTGCTGGTGTGCCGGATATGGACGACGAAGTCTCTCCCTTGATGAACTCCATCAACTCCCAGGAAGACCAGTATGGGGCTCTGCAAGCCGACAGGGTCGTCGTTTGATTTGATTTAATTTAATGCCACGCTTGCATGTTAGGGACTGCTGTAGCTGTGTATATGTGTGTGTGTGTGTGAGAGTGTGTGTGTGTGTGTGTGTGTGTGTGTGTGTGTGTGTGTGTGTGTGTGTGTGTGTGTGAGAGTGAAGAAAGGAGGAGATGAGGGTGATGAGGAATGAAGGAAAGAAGATGGAGAATAGAGGATAATTTATTATTTTTTATTTTATTTATTTATTCTTTTATATCGAGGATAATGGTATAAGCACTCATGTGCTTTTTTTTTTACATCCAGTCCCCGTGTGTATGTATGCAGTTTTGTCAATTTTGTCATCCGTTTCCACCGGCACACGATGGCCTACTCTTACGAAAAGCGGAACAGGATTTAACGTGTGCGCAAGATGTTCTGCGTGCGTTCGCACACAAAGCCTCAGTTTATAGTCTCATCCGAAAGTGTGTGTGTGTGTATGAGAGAGAGAGAGAGAGAGAGAGAGAGAATGAAGAAAGTCGGAGATAAGATGAAAGAGAATATGAGAGAGAGGAAAGACGGAAAGTATGAAGAAAAAATGTATGTATGTGTGTGGGATCAAGAGATGGATACATTTCTTTTTCTTTCTTCCTTCGTCGTCTGAACGCTCACTCCGACAGCCAGCTACGGTTGTCACGTCATGTCAGCGAAACTGCCGCTAAGCGCCTGACAGGTCAGGCCCAGCACATCCGACTTCGGCACAGGGAGAGAAATCGTTATCTTTATATTTTAAGTCTGTCCGGAAAAAACTCAAAAGTAAGTCAGGAAAATTTGACCAAGACAGCGGAACATGGACAAAAGGGGGAGGTGGGCTGTTGTTGTTGTTGTCGTTGTTGTTGTTGTTGTTGTCGTTGTTGTTGCTGTTGTTGTTGTCGTTGTCGTTGTTGTCGTTGTCGTTGTTGTTGTTGTTGTTGTGCGTTCCCCAGCTTTACACCCTGGGGGTCACCCAGAACATGCCACACTCTGACTGACTCACTCATCATCCCACCTGGGAAGAATCACTGTGAGATAGGAAGTACACACCGGGTGAGAAGTTTGCGTGTATGACTCTTATCTTATGAGCGCTTTGATTTGTTGCTTTACAAGATTCAGCGCTATATAAATTCCATACATTATTATTATTATTATTATCAAGTACCTCGCCACATAGGCAGCCATACTCTCGACTTCAGAGGATTTTTTTTCGCCTATAATAAAGGAGAGTGCGGGTTGTTACGTTAAGAGCTTGTCAGGGCTGAAGAAGGCAATCTCAACACAACGTGTTAAACATAACAACATTTTAATGTAGGCCTTGGCAAAGAGCTGACATCAATAACTGACACAGCTTTTGGCCTGGGCCAAGGGGGGAAGTGGGTGACTGGAAGAAAAGGAACCAGGAAGAAACAAACAGAGAGAGAGAGGGATAGAAAAGAGTGGAATTCCCTTCGCACGGAATTTCCAGAAGGTGGGGATGGTGTTTATACTGGCAGGCTCCCCAGCATCCCTGCTAGTGGTGGTGGGAGGGGGGGGGGGGTTGTAGTTGATGTATTAAAAGGAAAGAGGTTCAGAGAGAGGTGTGTTGTGTGTGTTTGTGCATGTAATTTTGTGCGCGCATGTGTGTAATTGTGTGTGTGTAATTGTGTGTGTGTGCATGCACGCGTGTGTGTGTGCTTTCATTCTTTTATTTCGAGGGTAATGCAATCGCGGGGACACACGCTCATTTTTTTACATCCAGTCCCTGTGTGCATGCGGTTTTGTAACTTCTTGTCATCCCTTCTTCCTACGGGCTCACAATGGCCTACTCTTTCGAAAGGTGGGACGGGTTTTAAAGTGCGCGCAAGATTTTTTCTGTGCGTTCACACACAGGGGAATCACAGTTTATTGTCTCATCCGAAGGATGATGTGTGTGTGTGAGTGTGTGTGTGTGTGTGAGTTGTGTGTTGTGTTGTGTGTGTGTGTGTGTGTGTGTGTGTGTTCAGTTAGCACTGTTATCCATTTCTTTCTTTTAAAAAAAAAAAAAATCTGTGTATTCCTAAATTCAATATCATGCCTTAACTACAAATTTTTACAGAGTTGAACTTTTGTGCATACATATTTTTTTTTTTTTAAAAGCTAGAGATTTTGAGTTGTGAAAAAAATTGAAATAATATTCTAGAGATTTTGAGCTGTGAAAAAAATTGAAATAGTATTCTAGAGGAGTTTTTTTGGTCTATTATTTTTTAGGGGTTAGAAATGGCATATGTTTGGTTTTTTTTAAAGAAATTTTTTTCTGATAATTTTTTTTAAGGGGAGGAGGGTATATCTCAACTTCATTTTCTTTTTCTTTTCTTCTTTATTTTAGTTGTTTGATTCGTATTTATAGGGTATGACCAATGTAGGCCTTAACCAACCCTAACACGCAGCTCAGCTATTGCTTTTCCAATGAATAAGCTTGTAAAAGAGGAGTTTTATATCTTGTGGCTTCTGTTGTTGTGTGTTCCCCAGCTTAACACTCTGGGGGGTCACCCAGAATGTGCACCACTCTCACTCACTCACTCATCCCACCTGGGAATAATCACTGTGAGATTGAAACTGCACACTGGATGAGAAGTTTGCCATGTAGGACTGTATTTTAAGTACCTCACCATATAGGCATCCATTCTCTGACTTCAGAGGATTGTGGCTTCTTAGAACAGCAGATACTTTTTTCTACTGGCAGTTTCTTTTTTTTTCTTTTCCTAGTTTTATTTTCTGTGTCACGAAAAGCCGAAACAAACCTCACATTCGGTTTTAGTTCCGAAAGTAGTCTTTTTAAGTTTTTGGAGAAAAAAAAAATGTGTGTGTGTGATGTTCAATTGCATTTTTTGCCATTTTGAAATAGTGGGTTTTTTAAACATCTATGTGTGGCGATGTAATAGCATCTTTTTCTACCTCCCATTTTACTCAGAGAGAGAGAGAGAGAGAGAGAGAGAGAGTGTGTGTGGTTGTGTGCGTGGAAGGGGGGGGGGGGGGGGGGGGGGGGCCATTTTACTCACAGAGAGAGAGTGTATGTTTGTGTGCGTAGAAGGTGTGGGGGGGGGGGGGGGGTGCATGTGCATTTGTGTGCAATACCATGTTTGAATATGCATGTATATCAGTTTAGAGCTCAGTAGAATTTTAGTGAAATTGTGTGTGTGTATGTGCGTGTGCACACGCACATGCGTGGGTGCGTGCATGTGTGTGCAATACCTGTTATCAATATCCAATACCTGCAGAACTGTTATTTGCTATTGGTTGCATGACTGTGTAAGAATGACTTGAGTGCAAGCGCCTGTGATTTGCCTGTGCAAGATACAGTGCTATATAAATTCCATTTATTATTATTATTATTATGTGTGTGTGTGCATTTACATCCATGAATATATATGTGCACATGCATACACACACCCATACATACAAGCATACATTGCTCACGTTGATATTCGTGTCTCCAGTTCGATATATGCGTTGTATGTAATATAATCATATAATCGTACGCACTCGGCACATTTTGGGGTGTGATATTGAGAGGATACATGATTGTATGTATGTTTTGGCGTGTGTACCACAACCCCTCAAAAGCCCTTTAATGATCAATCCATATTGAACATGGTCAGTTGTTGATCTCTGTGACGCTAGTCCACACTGCGATGGTTTAAGTGCCCTTTTTTTCTTCTTTTTTTTTTACTGTGCTCTTCTTACCTGGCCTTTGAAAGAGGGATTGTTACAACTTCATATGTATGTGTATGTATAAACATATATATATATATATATATATATATATATATATATATATATATATAATGTGACTTTTAGCTCAGGTTGTGGGTTTTCTTTTTTCCTTTTATTATGTGCATTGAAGTATGGTGGATTTGGATAATTCTGGTTTGAAGGTTTCTTTTATAGGAGTTTATATATGTAGAACATTCCAAGTGTGTATATGGTTACGTTTGTGGTATTGCTCTGTTGGTGTGTGGGGGGTGGGGGGGGGGTGGGGGGGGGGGGGGGGATGGGGGGTGTGAGTATTTGTGTGGTTGGGGGGGGGTGGAGTGTGTGTAGGGAGGTTGTGTGTGTTGTGTTGGGGGGGGGGAGGGGGGGGGGGGGTTGTGAGTGTGTGTGTTTATATGCATCAAAGTGTATGTATGCGTGTGTTTTATAATATGTGTTTGTGCACTAATCACATAGTATATCAACGTGTGAGTGTGGGGTGGGGTGGGGGTATGTGTGTGGTGGGGGGGGGGGGTTGTGTGTGTGTGTGTGTGTGTGTGTGTGTTTATATATATCTAAGTGTATATGTGTGTATGTGTATCATATTGTGTTCCTGCACGAATCACATAGTATATCAACATGTAATGAACACTTGTGTGTCACTCTCTTCCTGATAAAAAAAATTTTCTTTTTGGATGTGCATGTGCGTGTGTGTGTGTGCGTGTGTGTGTGTGCGTGCATGCGTGCGTGTGTGTGCGTGCGTGTGTGTGTGTGTGCGTGTGTGCGCATGTGTGTGTGTGTGTGATACAAAGCTAGAGCTCTGAGGTTCACCAATGGTGAGATTTTTGTGTGCGTGACTGTTTTGGGTATTTTTGCCCCCCACCATAGAGGTAGCTGCATTCCGCCTTACAGGATTTTTCCTGATACATACTTTATTTCACACTGAAGTGCCTTGTCGAACCACACCAGCATTTGTCATGTCACGTTATATTTTATTAAAAAAATTGGGGTGAGGGGGGAGAGAAGGTGAGGGGTATGTCTATACACCCCATTGTGAGCTTTTTAACATTTACGATTTTAATGGGGAAATTTTTTTTTCTTTGTAAAACCAAGTTGGCAGGATTATTGATATATAATCATTTCCCCCCTTTCATTCCTCATTATTTACAACAGAAAAAGTGCTCAAAAAGACTTGTAGCTGTGTGATGGGAGATCGTGCTTGTCAACTGAGTCAACAATGGGGAAATCAATCATTCTTGCTCAGAAGAAAAAACAAATGAAGTCTCAGGATATATATTTTTTCTTTCTTCTTCTTCTTCTTCTGAAAATGAGTTCTCAATATTGAAATGCAAATAAGTGACGAGTGGAGCGGACGAAGGTTCCTCTCATCGTTCTGCAGCATTAGCTTGGAAATAATTTACGGAAGTTTTTGAAGGTGAAAGTACTGTTTAGATTGTTTAGTTTGCTCTGTGTGTGTGTGAGTGTGTTTATGTGTGTGTGTTCTTTCTTTAATGTAACGTCTGTTCATTCAAGGTGATATTAGACCATTGTGTGTGTGTGTGCGTGTGTGTAGAATACATACACACATACATGTGAGTTTTTTCCTATTTTAAAAATTTCATACCACTTTTAAGTCACAGCAGATTTCTCTGCATGAAATTTGGGCTGCTCTCCCCAGGGAGAGCGCGTCGCCACAAGAGCAGCGCCACCCATTATTTTCTTCTTTTATTTTTTTCTCCTGTTCCTGTGTGTGTATTTGTTTCCCTATCAAAGTGTTGTGGGTTTTTTTTCTCTCTACAGAATGTTACCAGGGACAAATCTGTTGTTGCCGTGGGTTCTTTTATGTGCGCTAAGTGCATGTTCCACAAGGGACCTCAGTTTATTGTCTCATCATGAAAGACTAGCACCCAGACCACCAGTGACAGTTTAGTGCATGGGGGAAAAGTTTTGGATGCAAATGGGGATTGAACCTGGAGTTTTCGCTTTCTAGGCAGGAGTGTTACCTTTGTGTGTGTGTTTTGATGTGTGTGTGTGTTTTGATGTGTGTGTGTTTTGATGTGTGTGTATGTGTGTTTTGATGTGTGTGTGTGTGTTGATGTGTGGTGTGTTTTGATGTGTGTGTGTTTTGATGTGTGTGTGTTTTGATGTCTGTGTGTGTGTGTTTTGATGTCTGTGTGTGTGTGTGTGTTTTGATGTCTGTGTGTGTTTTGATGTGTGTGTGTGTGTTTTGATGTGTATGTGTGTTTTGATGGGTGTGTGTGTGCTCAAGTATATATGAACACAAATTTTAACCATTTTTGTGATTTTTCAAAAAAAAAATGTACACCAAATCACCACTCTTTGGGTATTTCCCTATGAATGTCTTCCTATCTTGTATTAATGTACGAATCTTTGTTCTTAAACACAAAAAAAAGAAACAAGTGTCGCCGATCTTTGTCAAAACCTGAGCCAGTTGAATGTTCAGTTAGGGACTGTGTTTTCGATACGAGTATTTTGTAATACTTTTTTTTTTTTTTTTAACGTGAAATGTACCAGAGACAGAAAGATGATGCTGTGTTATGTTAACAGAAATGTGACAATGCACATGAAAATCATGGATAAGGGTCAACATTCAGAAAATGAGATTGAAGCGTCATCTAAAAAAAGAAGAGATCGTTCTGAAGACACACACAAAAACCAGATTTTTTATTATCTGTATTACTTTTTGAGATACACACACGTTGGAGTCACCAGGTGATTGAGTGACCACAGCTTGAGTGGCGTCCACTTTAGCACACAAAGCTACAGCTGGCGTCTTATCCATGATTTTCGCCTGCAGTGTCACAAATGGTTTAAAATTTTTTTTAAATTTTTATAGTTAATTCATGTTATCGATTTGAATATGTGGCCGTAAAGAACATGGCATTCATCCTTTTTGATGAGTATTTATTATCACATCCATTTTTGAATGGTTTTTTTTTTTCTGTAAAAAGGAGCCTTTCTTCTGCTTCTTCTTCTGTTTCGTCAGACACAGGACAGCAACTTTTGTTGTCTGTGTCATGTGAGCGAAAATGCGTTGCGCTGCCGTTAAGCGCCTGACAAGTCTGGCCCAGCCACGTATCTGAGTTTGGCTTGGGAAAGAATTGTTATCTTTCGAGTCTTTCTTGGTAAAAAAAAATAAATTTTAAGGCAGAAGAATGGACCGAGAGGGCAGAAAAACAGACAAGAAGGAGGTAGTGAAAGGAAGAAAAGGAACAAGGCAGGAAGGAACAAAGAGAAGGATAGAAAAGAGGGAATTCCTGGCACAGAATTTCCAGAAGGTGGGGGATGCTGTTTATTACACTGACAGGCCTCCAGGCATTCCCACAGAGGGGAAAAGCAGCCTTTTTTTAAGAGAAATTTTTTTTTTATTGATTGTAAAATTGGAAATCCATGACTGAAATATGTGTAAAGTAAAATGTCGTTTAAAGGAAGGTTGGTTAAAAAAAAAAAAAAAGAATGTGTCAGTGTCCTTATCAGTAAAAAATGGTGAGCTTTGGCCAGAAAATTGTGATCATTGTGTGAGAGATCACCCTGGTTCTAGATGTCAAGTCATCTGTTTAGTATGATTCTGTAGATGCACACTTTAAAAAAAAACAAAAAAACAACCCCCTCCCCCCCAAAAAAAAGAAACACCCCCCCAAATACTTTTTGGAGCAGATAGGTTATAGATGATTTTTTTTTTTTTGGGGGGGGGGGGTAAAGATAACAACTACAACAAAACTACTATGACTACTACTTCGACTATAGCTTCTACTGCTTATATTGCTACTGCTGCTACTACTACCACTACTCCTATTTCTACTACTTCTGTTACTATTTTTGCTACTTCTACTGTTGCTGCTGCTGCTACTACTACTATTACTACTACCACTATTGCTGTTGCTACTACTATTAAGACTACTACTATTGCTACTACCTCTGCAACTACTACTACTTTTCCTCCTCCTACTACTACTGTACTTCTTCTACCACTACTACTTATACTGCCACTACTACTTCTGCTGCTACTACTACTGCTACTACTTCTACTACTACTTTTCCTACCACTACTTCTACTGCTGCTCCTCCCCCCCCCCCCCCCCCCTTCCCGCACTACTTCTACTAAACAAATAAAAAGACAGCAAATGTCATTGGTGCATTGATGTTATGCTAACTGTTGGCCTAGTATGTTTCAAACAATTTTTAAAATTTATTTATCATAAGAATGTGGTGTTAAGATTGTTATTTGTTGGAGACTGGTGAGTGATATTGAAAAAGAATAAATATTCTTTGTTTACGTGTCAAATCTGGCTGATTTTTTCCCACTATCTTTGTGTAAAAAAATGAAGAGAGAGAGAGTGTGTGTTGTACTTTTTATTGTACTTTAAGTCATGGCAGAGTTCTCTGTGTGAAATATTCGGGCTGCTCTCCCTGGGAAGAGCGCGTCGCCACAAGAGCAGCGCCACCCATGTTTTTTCTTTTCCTGTCTGCAACTGTATTTGTTTCCTTATAAAGAGTGGCTTTTTTTTTTCCTACATAATTTTGCCAGAGCCAACTCTCTTGTTGCTTTGGGGTTCTTTTACCTGCGCGACAATAATTATGTGTAACACACGGGACCTTGGTTTATTTTTTTTCATGTATTTTTTAATTTCATTTTATTGTTTTATATCGAGGATATTGGAATAAGCACTTATGTGCTTTTTTACTTCCAGTCCCCGTGTGTATGCGGTTTTGTTAATTCTGTCATCCATTCCCACCGGCACACAATGGCCTACTCTTACGAAAAGTGGAACAGGCTTTAACGTGTGCGCAAGAAGTTCTGCGTGCGTTCGCACACGGGGCCTCGGTTTATAGTCTCATCCGAAGGACTTTTGGGGAGAGTGGAGTCTGCACCGATGTTAACTGATGTTAACTCCAGGGGAAAAATATCTTCTTGAACGGGAATTGAACTCGGGTCGTCAGATTGCCAGCGCAATGTTCTAACCACTAGGCTATCATCCTGTCCCCCTTATTGTCTCAGCCAAAAAGACTTGCACCCAAACCACCAATCATGGATGAAGGGAGAAGTTTAAGGCCCAAATGGGGATTGAAACCACCCCACACTTGTAAATGAATAAGAGGAATAAAAGCGCTTTGATTTGTTTTTTGCAAGAGATAGCGCCTCGGATGAGACTATAAACCGAGGCCCCGTGTGCGAACGCATGCAGAACATCTTGCGCACACGTTAAATCCTGTTTCCGCTTTTCAAAAGAGTAGGCCATTGTGTGCCGGTGGGAACAGATGACAGAATTTACAAAACCGCATACACACGGGGACTGGATGTAAAAAAAGCACATGAGTGCTTATTCCATTATCCTCGGGAAGGGGGGGGAAAAAAAGTCATCTGAGCGCTTTGATTTGTTGCTTTACAAGATTCAGCGCTATATAAATTCCATACATTATTATTATTATAAATTCCATTTATTACTATTATTATTATTATTACTTCCGACCTGAACTATTCGCTTTCTAGGAAGGTGCCGTTACCTTTAGACCACCGATCCGTGCGTGCGTGCGTGTGTGTGTGTGCTGTTGCTACTCCTGCTGTTGGAGGGAACACACACCCCCCCACCACACAATTTAATGAGCTACAGTAAGTGAGCTTCAGAAAAGGATCTCACATACATTTAGTCCGGATGCAGTCATTTCTCAGTAGCTCTGAAGTTGGAATGTGACTACCTTAACAACGTTTCGAACGGTCGCACATGCAAACAAAAAATCTCACCATCGTTGAAACTTGGAGCTTTTTTGAGGAACTACAACCCCCCCACCCCACCCTACCCCCCCAAGGAAAAAAAAAATTCCCCGGTAACAATGGTAAAAAAAAAAAAGAATCCTTATTAATTTATATGAGAAGTGGGGGTGGATTATAGAAAAAATGGGGAATATACCCAGCATGCATCCTGTCAAAAAACAAATGAGCTGCTGCTCTGAAGTCGCAGTGTTTTTAAACAAAAATTAATTCTGTTATTTTAAGTATAAAGGAACAAGCACTCTCATGCTAATTTTCTCATCCAGTCCCCATGTGCATGCAGTTTTGTAAAATGTTGTCGTTCATTTCCACCAGCGCACAATGGTCTACTCTTCTTTTAACCTGTGCAAAAGATGTTCTGCATGTGTTCACACACGGGACCTCAATTTATAGTCTCATCCGAAGGACTTTCGAGAAGAAAGGAGTTGGTATCAATGGGTTTTTTGTTGTTTTTTTGTTTTTGTGTGTTTTTGTATCAATGTTAATTACAGGGGAAACTATCCCCTTGAACAGGATTCAAACCTGGGGCAGTAGATCACAAGCACAATGCGCAGCACTTAAACCAACCGAGGTCCCACGTGCGAACGCACGCAGAACATCTTGCACACACAGTAAAACCCGTTCCATTTTTCGGAAGAGTAGGCCATTGTGTGTTGTGGTGGGAACGGATGACAAAATTTACCAAAACGGCATACACACGGGGACTGGATGTAAAAAAAAGCACATGAGTGCTTATTCCATTATCCTCGAAATAAAAGAATTATAAAAAAATTTCAAATAAAATAAAACACACACAGACACACACACAAATTTGTGCATATGTGTTTTCATTCCCCCTTTTCTTCTTTCAAAGATAAAACAGACAGATAACAACACCATCCAATAACAAATAAAACAAGACCAAAAAACCCCCAAGTTTAAAAAAAAACACCCAAGAAAACAAAGACCCCTATCTCTGCTCAACCTCCCCCGCCCATCCCCCCCAAAAAAACAAACAAATCAACAACAAACAAACACCAAACCCCAACAACAACAACAAACAAACCAACCCATTATTCCCCAATTCCTCATTCATGACCCTCTAACACATGTGTCGCATTGCATCAGAAATCTTTTCTGTTTAGGAGTTAACACGCTATTAATCTATAATAATAATAATAATGATGATGATGATGATGATAATAATAATGATGAAGCCGATAATAATATTAAAAGCTTTCCAAATATAAAATAACACATGGAAAATCAGACGAGTGTATAAAAAGTTATTGAAGTTGAAATGCTAGGCTCCAGAGAAATTGACAAATTTTACATCGTTTTAATATGTGATCAGGATGAAGGGATGGGTGGGGGGTTTGCTGTTGTTGTTTTTAAAGCAAATGGAAGCAAAATTACAACATACTTTAAAACAAATTTTTTTTTTCTTCTTTTATTTCGAGGATAATGGAATAAGCATTTATTCGCTTAAAAATTATTTTTTTTACATCCTGTCCCCATGTGTATGCAGTTTTGTCAATTTTGTCATCCATACCAACTGGAACACAATGGCTACTCTTCCGAGAAGCGGAACAAGGTTTGATGTGTGTGCAAGATGTTCTGCGTGCGTTCATTCACGAAACCTCAAGTCTCATCCGAAGGACTTTGGCCCAGGCCAAAAGCTGTGTCAGTTATTGATGTCAGCTAATTGCCAAGGTAAAAGGTAAAGGTAAAGGAGTCCCATAACCTATAAGGTCGTAGGGGAGCGAGGCTTCAGAGACCTCACTTCTCTAGGGCCAGCATATTGAGGGCCGCGCCCATCTCCTCTCCCTCGCTGCTTTACCTTCCCTGACCCTAAAGAGGGCAGGTACCCATTTACAGCTGGGTGAACTGGGGGAACTGTACTGAAGCCAAGGCGCGCAAACGGTCACCCATCCAACTGGTAACCACGCTCGACGCTGCTTAACAAGGCCTACATTAAAATGTTGTTATGTTGTAAAATGTTGTGTTGAGACTGCCTTCAGCCATGACAAGCTCTTAACATAACAACCTGCACTCTTCTTTTAAAGGAGAAAAAAAATCCTCTGAAGTCGGAGTATGGCTGCCTATATGGCGAGGTACTTGAAAATAGTCATACACGCAAACTTCCATCCGGTGTGCTTCCTATCTCACAGTGATTCCCAGGTGGGATGAGTGAGTCAGAGTGCATGTTCTGGGTGACCCCCAGAGTGTAAAGCTGGGGAACACACAACAACAACAACAACAACAACAACATCTGAAGGACTTTTGGGGGGGAGTGGAGTCAGCACTGATGTTAACTCCCGGGGAAAAAAAATTCCCTTGAACGGGATTGGAACTTCAGTACAAAGGTAGAGGAAGGCTTATAATGTTATAAACCAATCAAAATGTCCACATCCACAACCTGACTCCCCCTCCCCCTTCCTGTCTAAAAATAGACTCCTTGCAGAAAAGTAGGTCCGACGCAATGCAATTGATTTCATGGTGGATGGTCATATTTTACTTTAGAACTGTCACTCCACACAACTTGAGAAGCCTAGTGGTTATCACACTGCTCTCCTATCTGAAAAAAAATCTAAGGAACTTGGGTTCAAATCTCCACAGAGGGTCATATTTTACTTTCTGTCACTCCGCACGATTGTGAACCTGAGAAGCCTAGTGGTTACGTTAGCGCTCTGCTCTCCTATCTGAAAAAAAAATCTAAGGAACTTGGGTTCAAATCTCCAGAGGGTCATATTTTACTTTATAACTGTCACCCCACCCAACTTGAGAACCTGAGAAGCCTAGTGGTTACGTTAGCGCTCTGCTCTCCTTTCTGAAAAAAAATTCTCAGGAACTTGGGTTCAAATCTCCACAGAGGGTCATATTTTACTTTCTGTCACTCTGCACGATTGTGAACCTGAGAGGGCGTAGTGGTTAGTGCGCTGCTCTCCTATCTGAATCAAATCTAAGGCTTTGGGTTCGAATCTCTGCTAAGCTGTCCATTCAAGGGGAATTCTGTTCCCCCTTGGAGTTAAAATAAGTACTGACTCTACCCACTCTCCTGAAAGTGAAAATGAAAGACGCTACCCACTCTCCTGAAAGTGAAAGACTACCCACTCTCCTGAAAGTGAAAGACTCTACCCACTCTCCTGAAAGTGACTGACTCTACCCACTCTCCTGAAACTAAAGTGAAAGACTCTACCCACTCTCCTGAAATGAAAGACTACCCACTCTCCTGAAAGTGACTGACTCTACCACTCTCCCGAAAGTGAAAGTGACTGACTCTACCCACTCTCCTGAAAGTGAAAGACTACCCACTCTCCTGAAAGTGACTGACTCTACCCACTCTCCTGAAAGTGAAAGTGAAAGACTCTACCCACTCTCCTGAAAGTGAAAGTGAAAGACTCTACCCACTCTCCTGAAAGTGAAAGACTCTACCTACTCTCCTGAAAGTGAAAGTTCTTTGGATGAGACTATAAACTGAGATTCTGTATTCGTTTTTATTCTTTTATTTCAAAGATACTGGTATAAGCACCCATGTATTTTTTTTTTCATCCAGTCCCAGTGTGCCTGTGGTTTTGTATATTTTATCACTGCTTCCCACACTGGCACACAATGGCCTACTCTTCCAAAAAAGCGGAACAGGTTTTAACATGTGCGCAAAATGTTTTGCGTACGTTCACACACTGGATCTCGGTTTATAGTCTCATTTGAAGGACTTTCAGGTGGAGGGAAGTCGGCATTGATGTTTTTTCTTTCTTTTTCTTTTATATCAAGGATAATGGAATAAGCACTTATGTGCTTTTTTACATCCAGTCCCCCTGTATATGCGGATTTGCGAATTCTGTCATCTGTTCCCGCAGGCAACACAATGGCATATTCTTATGAAAAGCGGAACAGGATTTAACGTGTGCGCAAGATGTTCTGCGTGCATTCGCACACAGGACCTCGGTTTATAGTCTCAAAGTTTATAGAACTTCGACTGTTCTTTTTTTTTCTTCTTTTTTTAAAATAAATTCTGTTTTGTGTTTGGTGTTTCTATTTTTTCAAACCTTTTGTTCTCATCATTTAATAAATGATGGTGAGGTTTTTTGTGTGTTTTTTTTCCCCTTAACGATGGTGTTCTTTTATTGTAATTGTGATTGCCGTTTCTTTTTTCTTCTTCTAAATATATCAACAATAATTTCCATTATCAATGGCGGTTGTTTTCCTGTTCCCCCGCCCCCCCCCCCCCCCCCCAAAAAAATAAAATTTTTATTACTTCCATCATTCCACCCATCTACATGTTTGTATCTATACACTTTGAGCAATTCAAGGTGAAGTGCTACGCAAGTTTCTACTTACTGTACATTAACACAAACATGACGAAACATTACGCCACATCACATTTTATTGACATTACAAGGATGTACCATGCTCAGATCTTGGCTACACCAGCCCAAACACATTTTTCACGCAGAGAAGAAAATCTCTACCACGATTGACAGTGATACGATTATGATAAACAATACCATACGACTCAATACTGTAAATATCACCAGCATAGAGAAAATTGAGTTAAAGGTATAATATGTATATGTATATATACAAATGATGGTATATTGTTAGCTGCTTTAACCAGATGAGCTAGCAAGAGACAGCTGAAGAAACATATATTTACACCAACAACATTATCACAGAAAAATCACAGCTGCCTTCTAACAACTCAGTGTCAGTGTGTGTGTGTGTGTGAATGTGCGTGTTATTTATTTATTTTATTCTTTTATTTCGAGGATAATGGAATAAGCCTTCATGGGCATTTCTTCATCCAGTCCCCGTGTGTATGCAGTTTTCTAAATCTTGTCATCCGTTCCCACCCGCACACAGTGGCCTACTCTTCCGAAAAGCAGAACGGGTTTTAACGTGTGCGTAGCACGTTCTGCGTGCGTTTGTACACAGGACCTCGGGTTATAGTCTCATCCAAAGAAGGACTTTTAGGGAGAGTGGAGTTGGCACTGATGTTGACTCCAGAGGAAAAAATCCTCTTGAACGAGAATTGAATCCGGGTCAGCAGATCACGAATACGTCACTCTAACCACCAGGCTATCCCGTCCCCCATGCATGCGTGTGTGTGTGTGTGTGCGCGTGTGTGCAAGGGTGCATACATACACGTTTACATACATTCACGTCAAACATCACACAGTTTCACACTATTCCCCCCCCCCCCCTCCCCATAACTTAACAAGCACACAGAAACAAACCCCTAGCCCTTTTTTTCAAACTTCAAAAATCAAGAAATGTCTTGGTCAGCAGCGAACATTTTTTTTTTCTCGTATTTTTCAAAGGCTGGTTTCTATAGTCAGCAAAACATTTTTCATCATTTTCCACACCAAAAAAAACACCCCCAAAACAACAAAATTGCCAAAGCAGACCAAAAAAAAACCACCCCCCAAAATTCAAACTCTTATATCTTTTGTTCAGCAGATTTATTACCGACAATAATGAAACAGTGTTGTCTTGGGAGCGTAACCGTATATAATAATAATAATCAAAGTTCGTAACCTGGTAGGGGTTTGTTAATGCGTATAGAACAGTTTCTGATCCACACGCGAGGGAACAATGAGAGGAACACTTCCAAACCACACACGGATTTCTTTCTTGCTGGCATGTCGTTTCCATACACTCCTCCCCCTTCCCTTCCTCCCACTTTTGAGGATGCCAGTGGCCTGCCAGTATAAACAGCATCCCCACCTTCTAGAAATTCTGTTGCTAGGAATTCAACTCTTTTCTATCCCATCTCTCTTTGTTTCAGCCTTGTACCTATTCTTCATGTCACCATCTTCCTTCTTGCCTATTTTCTGCCTTCTAGGTCCACTCTCCCACCTTCCCCCCCTCTCCAAAAACACATAAAATTGAACGATTCTCTCACACATGCTGAAGTCGGATGCGCTGGGCCTGACTTGTCAGGCGCTTAACAGCAGCGTGACGCATTTTCGCTCATATGACACAGACAATAATAGTTGCTGTCTGAGCGTTCAGCGAAGAAATTTCAATACACACATACACAAAAAAATTTTTAAGAAATCAGAAAAGAAAAGAAAAAGGTGGTACTGCTCTTGTGGCAATGCACAAAATCTGAATCTACAAATCCCCCCAAAAAATCACAAATCTACCTGAGGGGAACAGTTGGAATCTGCCAGGTACTGAAAATGGTCTACAAGTCCTTCGGATGAGACTATAAACCGAGGCCCCCGTGTTCGAACGCATGCAGAGAACATCTTGCGCGCACGTTAAATCCTGTTCCGCTTTTCGGAAGAGTAGGCCATTGTGTGGAAACAGATGAGAAAAATTTACAAAACCGCATACATACAGGGGCAGGATGTAAAAAAGCACGTGAGTGCTTATTCCATTATCCTCGATATAAAAGAATAAATAAAATCAATAATAAATAAAATAAAACAAAGTGTTTTATTCTCTCCTGTTGAATTTGCCTGTAAATCCCCCCATGCTCCAAAAGAGGGTAAAAAAGGAATTTAAAATCTTGACACATTATGATACTGAGGAATTTTGAACAGTACAAAATAGATATCACCATGAAGAAACACAATGACCTTGAGTTACAGTGATGTGTGTGTGTGTGTGTGTGTGTGTCGTGTGCTATGGACCTCAGATCTTCTGATGGATGAACAGATAATAGTCAGTCAAGACAGACAGCCAGAAACGCAGGCAGACAGCCAGCTAGACGGACAGACAGACAGACAGACAAACAGAGGACAGTAAACAGCCAGTCAAGACAGCCAGCCAGCTAGACAGACAGTCAGACAGACAGATAGAAAAAAAAAAACAACCCCAGAACAAAGACAACAACATCACAAGGAACCTGACATAAATGGAATGGGGTCAGCTGAAATCATAGCAGCTTTGGTTTTACAGACTTACACACTGAAACCTGAACGCCTATGCCACGCACAATGTCTGACACACAGTTACTGCATTTCCAGTTGCAGACAGGAAAAGAAACAAAGGGAAGACCTAGCAAGACCTGGGCTGCCTGTATTGCAGATGATCTTTAGAGAAAGGGCATAAATAAGGAGGAAGTTCAAAACAGAGAGAGATGAGAAGGCTCATCAATGTCAAACCTCCCCTGGGAGAAACATGACAAACAAGGAAGAAGAAGACAGGAAAAGAAAGAAAAAAATAATGGTGGCGTTGCTCTTGTGGCGATGTGCTCTCCCCGGGAAGAGCAACCCAAATTTCATGCAGAGAAATCTGCCGTGACTTAAAAGTGGTATGAAATGAAACGAAACGAAACACATCTTAAAACTCCCTCCACCTCTTTGTAGCAGAGTAGGCCAGGGCATGGATGACACCAACATACCTAGCATGACACATGGCCAGGGATGGGCTCCGCCAGGTTCAACTTGCCCATGACACACTAACCGCCTGAAAAATTCAGGGCAGTGCCCCACCCAACAACTCCTCAAGGAGTTTGTGGAGAGAAGTCGACACAAATCATGCAGCTTGGGTCTGGGTGAGGATTGTGTTGGGCCTTGTTATAGCAGCCGAGTGATTTTAACCTTGAAGCCTTTTTACATTTTGAAGGAAGGGAGGAAGGACGGTTAAGACACTCGTTCACCTGCCTAACAAGTAAACCGCGAGGTTCTGGGTTCGATTTCCCAGCCTCGCCCTTTCTCCTTCCCAGTTTGACGAGAAAATCGAACTGGATGTCAAAAGTCCTTCGGATGAGGCTATAAACCGAGGCCTTGTCTGTAAAAGAACGCACTCAGAACATCTCACGCACACGTTAAAAAACCCTGTTCCGCCTTTCGCCAAGAGCAGGCCGTTTCGTGCCAGAAGAAATGGACGACGAAAATGGAAAATAAAACACACAGGTGGGTGTTGTGTTTAGACTCCATTCCTGAAGTCAGAATGTGGCTACCTAGACTAAATCGTGGAGGGGGGAGGTGGGGGGGGGGGGAGGGAGGGTAAAGGTCGCATACTCAAAAAATCACACCACCGGTGAACCTTGCACTTTTAGCCAAAGAACGGCAACAACAACAACAATTTTAAAAAAAAATTTAACCGTCACAAACGTCTCTTGCGCTAGTCCTTTCTTTCTATGAAATAAAAACTTTTGATACAATTAAAAATATAAAAAAAACTGTCGCAAAAGTCTCTAGGACCAAAATCAAAACTTTTGATACAACTAAAAAAAATATATAACTGTCGCAAAAGTCTCTAGCGCTAGTCCTTTCTTTCTATGAAATAAAAACTTTTGATACAATTAAAAATATAAAAAAAACTGTCGCAAAAGTCTCTAGGACCAAAATCAAAACTTTTGATACAACTAAAAAAAATATATAACTGTCGCAAAAGTCTCTAGCGCTAGTCCTTTCTTTCTATGAAATAAAAACTTTTGATACAACTAAAAAAAATATATAACTGTCGCAAAAGTCTCTAGCGCTAGTCCTTTCTTTCTATGAAATAAAAACTTTTGATACAACTAAAAAAAATATATAACTGTCGCAAAAGTCTCTAGCGCTAGTCCTTTCTTTCTATGAAATAAAAACTTTTGATACAATTAAAAATATAAAAAAAACTGTCGCAAAAGTCTCTAGCGCTAGTCCTTTCTTTCTATGAAATAAAAACTTTTGATACAACTAAAAAAAAATATAAACTGTCGCAAAAGTCTCTAGCGCTAGTCCTTTCTTTCTATGAAATAAAAACTTTTGATACAACTAAAAAAAATATATAACTGTCGCAAAAGTCTCTAGCGCTAGTCCTTTCTTTCTATGAAATAAAAACTTTTGATACAACTTTTTTTAAAAAATAACTTGTCGCCAAAGTCTCTAGCACCAGCTCCTCTCTGTCTATCAAAATAAAAACTGTTCATAAAATTTTGTATATTTTAAATACAACCTAGGATTTTGTGCATGTACGCACAGTAAATAAATAGCTAGCTAGCTACCCATCCCACATAAAGAGAAATCTCTGAGCGCTGAAATCAGTACGCCAAAAGTTGGATGCGCTGGGACCCGACGTGTCGGGTGCTTAACGGCAGCGCGATGCATTTTTAAAAATCCTTGATAAAAAAAAAATTTTAATTAAAAAAAAAAAAATCATGTCATCTGAGCGCTTGGATTTGGTGCTTTACAAGATTCAGCGCTATATAAATTATAAATTATTATTATTATTATTATTTTTGGTCATGACATGACAGGCAACACTGGTTGCTGTCTGAATGTTCGACGACAGAAATGTCTGGTGGGCATTTGACCTCATCAAGTCTAGTTGTAATGACAGTCTGGTACGTTACAGTATTTTTTGTCAGGGGTGTGGGGTGTGGGGGTGGGGTGGTGGTGAGCTCTACGTATCACAAAAATGTGACATCAGACCCCTCAAGAAAGAGCTGATTATTTATCAAAGCAAGATACCAAGTCTGTAGCTAGTAGCAATAGACTGCGCTGGTTTGGGCACGTTCAACGGAAAGCAGACCACCACATCATAAAAAGAGCAATTAACTTCGTTAGTGGATGGAAAGAGATCAAAGGGAAGACCTAGTAAAACCTGGGCTGCCTGTATTGCAGATGGTCTTAGAGAAAGGGGCATAAATAAGGAGGAAGCTCAAAACAGAGAGAGAGAGATGGAGAAGGCTCATCAATGTCAAACCTCCCCTGGGAGAAACATGACAAAAAAGGAAGAAGAAGATACTTCTAATGCTGTTGATGGAAATGATATATATAGAGTCTGGAAAAGATATATATATATATATATATATAGTCACCAATCTGTGAATCTCAACAATAATGCCTGGAGGGTAAGGGACGAGTGAGCATCTGCACGCTTTTCCCACAGCAACATACATGCAAACCTGCCAGTGCCTTACTCCTTACTCCTCTTTGTGTATTTATGTATATGTATATGTATATATATATATATATATATATATATATATATATATGAACATTTATTTATTTATTCTTTTATATCAAGGATAATGGAATAAACACTCATGTGCTTTTTTTTACATCCAGTCCCCCGTGTGTATGCGGTTTTGTAAATACCGGGCAAGCAACACTTCCCAAGCTTAAACCCAGCAATACAGTCACCATGCACTTGATACAGCGGGTATCCCCTCATACAAATCATCGGGTAAATGCGGCGTAGCGCACATAATGGAATTTTCCAGACAACTGCCGCCACATCTTCTCGTGGAAAGACGAAAGCTGACAGCAGTGACAGCGACAGATCCCCTGAAGCAGGAGTAAACTTTTTTTTTGAGCGGGGGGGTACATTCAGAAGCGTTACGTCACGGTCTGACAACAATGTCCAAGCGGGATGAGTGAGACAAGAGTGAGCGCCTGTTACTGGTTTAGCGAGTGAATGACCGACTGACGGACTGACCCCATTAAGCTGAGGACTGCCCGACAACAAGCAACACACACTGACAGCCAGTTTTCCTTTGTCCATACTTGCTTTAAAAGATGTTTCCCTCTTGTTTCATCTCATATCTGTCCCTGCCTTTAAAAGCCCAAATTCCATCACCCTGCTGACATGTACAAACACTGTGTGTGTGTGTGTGTGTGTGTGTGTGTGTGTGTGTGTGTGTGTGTGTTGTGTATGTGTGTGTGTGTGTGTGTGTGTGTGTGTACACATTTGAATTTGTTAGAATATTGTGAATCATTGTTGGTTGCTTGTGTTAGGAGCGGATTGAATGGAAGCGCTCTGATTTTTAATTGCAAGATATAAGCACTCTATAAATTCCATATATTATTATTTATATTTCATGGGTTGTCTCTCTCGTCGTGACAACCACCCCCCCCACCCAACCCCACCCCCCCCACCACCATCCCCAGGTTCTGTCTCAGTCACCACATTCCCTGACATAGCCACCTACCAAAATCTCGCTTCATGAAATTCGTCCACATACATATCCATGAAAACGGAATACAGCGACCTTAAAATGGTGGGGGAATTTTAAAAAAAACTTTATAAAAAACGGTCGCGTACGCCCCCCAAAAATCTCACCGTTGGTAAAAACCTCGGAGGTCTAGCCACGCAACGAACGAACAAACCAACCAACCAGAAAAACCCAAACAAGAAAAAATCCAGAGTCCCATTTGAAATAAATTCCACAGCAAACTTTCCGTTTTTACACCGAGGTGAACTCGGGAGGGGGGGGGGGGACACCTTGGCTTCAGTACAGTCCCCTCCCCACACACCCCCACACCCCCCACAGTTCACCCAGCTGTACGTGGGTACCTGCCCTCTTTTAGGGTCAGGGAAGGTATATATAAAAAGCAGCGAGGGAGGGAGGGAGGGACGGAGGGAGAGAGAGAGAGAGAGAGGAGATGGTGGGCCACCACCACCACCACCACCGCCCTCCTCAACCACTGGAACCCCTGGAGAAGCCGAGATCTCTTTTAAACGTCTCGCTCGCTCGCTCGCTCCCTGATGACCCGACATCAGGTCTACAAGGGAAACAGCTTCATTAACCTTCACTTTTTAAATACATTTCCAATTCACTCGGTTCTCAAACCCTCACTCGCACTCACGCTCTCCTCCCGTCTTATCACGAAAAGTCTGGAGAGTGAGAGTGAGACTGACTTCGTCTTCGCAACAAAATATCTCGCATCAATTTACACACACAACACAAAAAACCCCAATTCCGTCTAAAAAAAAAAGAAAAAAAAAAAAAAAAGAAAAAAAAAAAAAAAGAAAAAAAAAAGGGGGAGTTAAATTTTGGTGACGTCGTGCCTAATCACCAGAGTCTCTTCCTCCTCCTCCTCCTCCGACTGCTGCTGCTGCTGCTGTAGAAGCTGGCGTGGATGGTCGACGCCCAGCATCTTGTCTCGATGGCGTTGTACCGCCCGCTGCTTTTTCTCCAGTTTCTTGGCCTCCTTCGTCTTGCGACCTGTGACTGCCTGTTGCTGTGCCGAGCCCTGAACATGGATAATAAAGAAAGACATTAATTTTGTGTGCGTGTGTCAGCCCGGAACATGGATAATAAATAAAGAAATTAATGTTGTGTGTGTCAACCCTGAACATGGATAATAAAGAAAGAAATTGATTGTGTGTGTGTGTCAACCCGGAACATGGATAATAAATAAAGAAATTAATTGTGTGTGTGTCAACCCGGAACATGGATAATAAAGAATGACATTAATTTTGTGTGTGTCAAAGTCAAAGTTTTATTTTCAGATGGTACATTGAATAAGCAGTGCATTTGCTTTTGTTTTTTTCATCAAGCCATCTATCTAAAGAAAAAGGAAAAAAGCGAGAAAAAAAGATAATGTCTATGCAGACATAGAATAAAAAAACCTAATCTAGAGTAAACTATACAAATCAAACAAGATGTGTGTGTGTACTAAGTCTTGGAACATAGATAACGAATTTGTGGTTGGGTTTTTTGTGTGTGTGTGTGTGTGTGTGCATACAACCCTGAATATGGATGATAAAGATTTCTCTCTCTCTCTCTCTCCCACACACACACACTCTCTCTCCCACACACACACACTCTCTCTTTCTCTGCTCCCACCTTCCTCCGCCCCCCCCCCCCCCCCCCCCCCCACTCTCTCACACACACACCAACCCCCCCCCCCCCCCCCCCCACCCTACCCCCACCCACACACACACCTCGCTCACATACCCAAGCTAAAACATAACACAGATTAAAAGAAACCCCCAAACAACAAATTTTTTAAAAATATTAAATTTTTTTCCCCCCCGAGGGATGCCGGGGGCCTATCAGTATAAATAGCATCCCCACATTCTGGAAATTCGGTGCTAGAAATTTCCTCTTTTCTATCACTCTCTTTGTTTCTGCCTTGTTCCTCTTCTTCCTGTCACCTCCTTCTTGGTCCATTTTCTGCCTTCTTGGTCCATTCTCCTGCCTTTTTTCCCAGAAAGAACTTAAAAGGTAACTATTCTCTCTTGTGCCGAAGTCGGATGCGCTGGGCCTGACTTGTCAGGCGCTTAACGGCAGCGTGACAGACGCATTTTGGCTCATAGAACAGACAACAATAGTTGCTGTCTGAGCGTTCGACGACGAAGAAGAATTATCCTCGAAATAAAAAGACTTTGTCATTGTCATTGTCCACTTACAGAATGTTTGGGTCGCGCCCCACTGCCCTTCTTGCTACCTGAAGACAGGGAACTACTGGAATTGGTGCCGTGCACCTGTTCCGATACCTGGAAACAAAACACACAAACAATGCAGAGAATACACATGGAAACAGAGAGAAATCAATGCAGAGAATACACCTGGAAACAGAGAGAAATCAATGCAGAGAATACACCTGGAAACAGAGAAGAAATCAATGCAGAGAATACACCTGGAAACAGAGAGAAATCAATGCAGAGAATACACCTGGAAACAGAGAGAAATCAATGCAGAGAATACACCTGGAAACAAGAGAGAAATCAATGCAGAGAATACACCTGGAAACAGAGAGAAATCAATGCAGAGAATACACCTGGAAACAAGAGAGAAATCAATGCAGAGAATACAGCTTGGAAACAGAGAGAAATCAATGCAGAGAATACACCTGGAAACAGAGAGAAATCAATGCAGAGAATACACCTGGAAACAGAGAGAAATCAATGCAGAGAATACACCTGGAAACAAGAGAGAAATCAATGCAGAGAATACAGCTTGGAAACAGAGAGAAATCAATGCAGAGAATACACCTGGAAACTGAGAAAACAATGCAGAGAATACACCTGGAAACAGAGAGAAATCAATGCAGAGAATCTGGAAACAAGAGAGAAATCAATGCAGAGAATACACCTTGAAAACAGAGAGAAATCAATGCAGAGAATACACCTTGAAACAGAGAGAAATCAATGCAGAGAATACACCTTGAAAACAGAGAGAAAACAATGCAGAGAATACACCTTGAAAACAGAAAGAAATCAATGGAGAGAATACACCTTGAAAACAGAGAAGAAATCAATGCAGAGAATACACCTGGAAACAGAGAGAAATCAATGCAGACAATACACCTTGAAAACAGCCAAACAATGCGAGAAATAACAAAAAAAGCAGAAACTGAACAAAAACCATTTGTTTTTAAAACACCCCCCATCAACAGAAGTCAAAGACTTGTCAGTAATAAATACATCCCTAACATTCTTGGGACAGGATACTCATGTCGAGAACACTCTGACAGTTCCTCCCCCCCCCCCCCCCCCCAGCCAAGTTAAGCATCGGTCGAGTGTATTACAGTTGGAATGGGACCGTTTGCATGCACCTGAATTCAGTACAGGTCCCTCCAGTGCACCCAGCTGTAAATGGGTACCTGCTACTCTTAGGGACAGGAAGGTAAAAGCAGCGAGGGAGAGGAGAGAATATGGGAGCCACCACCGCCCTCAAAGCTGGCCCCCTAGAGAAGCTAGGCCTGACGGCTCGATCCCCTACACCAAAATCATAGGTTGAAGGGAACACCTTTACCTTGCAACAATCCGATTCTGTGCTAGGAATTCTCCCTTTTCAAGTTCATTGCGAACGCTCAGACAGCAACACTGGGTTCTGTCATTTGAGCAAAAAATGCGTTGTGCTGCCGAAATGAAAAAAGCGCCTGACAATCAGCCCAGGCAATCAATCAGACTTAGCTGGGAACAAACTGTTGTCTTATAAAGCTTCTGGGGAAAAAAGAGTCAGGAGAATGCCAAAGCAGAAATAGACAGTGAAGGAGGTGACAGTAAAGCAACGAACAAGGCAGAAACAAATAGAGAGGATAAAAAGAGAAAATCCTAGCACAGAATTTCTCTTGAAGTAGGGATCTATTTAAATACTGACAGGCCGCTGGCATCCCAAAAGGAGAATCCCTATATGTTTTCTATCCCTCTCTTGTTTCTGCTTGTCCTTTCCATGCCTGTCATCTCCTCCTAAATTGTCGATTTCTGCCTTCTTGGTTCAATTCTACCTGCCATTTCCAACCAGCCAACTATCAAACCAACCACCCACCCACCCACCCAACCAACCAACCAGCCAGCCAACCAACCAGCTTACCACTCTCCCGACCAACCACCCACCTAACAACCCAACAACCACCCACCCACCCACCCATCCAACCACCTAACCACCCAACCAACTGACCAACCACCCAACTAACCAACCAACCACCCACCAAACCACCTACCTAACCACCCAGCCAACCACCTAACCAACCACCCACCCAACCATCCAACCAACAAACTTACCACTCTCCCAACCAACCACCCAACCATCCAACCACCCAACCACCTAACTAACCGACCAACCACCCACCCAACCAACCAACCACCTACCCACCCACCTAACCAACCACCATCCAACCACCTAACCACCCGACCTAACCACCCACCCAACCAACCAACCAGCCAGCCAACCAGCCAAGGGAACAAACAAACAACGACGAGCCAAAGGGCCTACCCCTCCTCCTCCTCCTCCTCCAAAGATGCGGCTGCCTGTCCCCTCTGGCCCCCACAGTCCACTGCCAGCACAGCGAGACTCTTCATCCGCTTCTGTCAGGGAGGACAAGAGAAACAACCGCGTGTGTTTTTAAAAATTTCATTCATTATTTTGTTGTTGTTTGTCGAGGATAAATGGAATAAGCACTCGTCGTGCGCTTTTTTTTCTTTTTTTACATCCAGTCCCCGGAGCACTCGCTTTTCCCCTACCAGCCAAGTGAAGCAGCGTCGAGCGTGGTTACCAGTTGGATGGGTGACTGTTTGCACCACGCCTTGGCTTCAGTACAGTCCCTCCCCCAGTTCACCCAGCTGTAAATGGGGTACCTTGCCCTCTTTAGGGTCAGGGAAGGTAAAGGCAGCGAGGGAGAGGAGATGGGTGCCACCGCCCTCAATATGCTGGCCCTAGAGAAGTGAGGTCTCTGACGCCTCGCTCCCCTATGACCTGATAGATTATGGGACTCCTTTACCTTTTTTACCTCGTGTGTTTGCAGTTTTGTCAATTTTGCACCTGGGCTTTATCACAGTTTTTGATCAAACCATTGACGCTGGGGGGCCAACAACAGCAAAGTGAGAGGCTGTAGTATGACCAGTAGCTTTCTTTCCCACTCATGGAATTCCACTTTAGAGCTTAGTCTTTAGTGATCGACTATGTGACTCTCTGACTAGGAGGCTTGACTCGCACAGTCCTTAATATGTGCTGCAGCCCTGGGGGGCTGGTTGGCCTTTGGAGAACATCTCCAACGCTGACTGTCCTTATTCCCACTTGGCCGAGAGAGTGGGGATGTACTGTGGGCAAGGCATCTCCACTATAATCAAATTTCTGCCCAGTTTCCAAAACAGCACCTGCCTCCTCTGCTGTTTTGGAGGTCATCATCGGACACGACAGACAAACATACAATTTTGTCATCCATTTTTCAAATTATAATGGCAATCAGCTTCCATATGATGCACCCTCCCCCCCACCACACACCACCTCCAGAAAAAAACAAATCCCAAAACAGCCAACCACCTAATGGCAACTAGAAATGACCTACTCGTCTGAAAAGCGGAATGGGTTTTGACCTGCGCGCAAAACGTTCTGCGTGCGTTTGCGCCGAACACGGGGACCTCGGTGTATAGTCTCATCTGAAGGACTTTAAAGGGGGAGTGGAGTCGGTACTGAAGTTAACTCAATCCTCTTGAACGAGATTCGAACCCGGGTCAGCAGATCAGGAGCGCAATACACATCACTAACCACCAGGCCGTCCTGTCCTCGTATTATTGTATTGTACTGTACTGTATACGATAAGACGAGAATGAGAAGAGAGGTTGCAGCCCCCCCCACCACACATGCACACCCCCCCCCTCCACACACACACACACACAAACACATACAGACACACACACAAAGGCTTGATGAAAAAAAAGCAAGCATTTTGCTTATTCAATGTACTATCTGAAAATAAAAATTTGACTTTGACACACACATCACACACACATATATACACACACATCACACACATACATACAAACACACACACATCACACACACATATATACACACACATCACACACATACATACAAACACACACACACACACACACATGCACCCAGACACACACAGAGGCTTGATGAAAAAAATGCAAGCATTTTGCTTATTCAATGTACTATCTGAAAATAAAAATTTGACTTTGACTTTGACACACACATCACACACACATACATACAAACATACACATCACACACATATATACATACAAACACACACGCACGCACACACACACACAGAGGCTTGATGGAAAAAAAGCAAGCATTTTGCTTATTCAATGTACTATCTGAAAATAAAAATTTGACTTCGACTTTTTTGACTTTACACACACACATACATACAAACACACACACACACCCAAACACACACACACGCACGCATGCACACACACACACACACAAACACATACACACACAAAGGCTTGATGGAAAAAAAGCAAGCATTTTGCTTTTTCAATGTACTATCCGAAAATAAAAATTTAATTTTGACTTTTTTAACTTTGACACATACACACACATACAAACACACACACATACACAGAGGGTTTATGAAAAAAACCAAGCATTTTGCTTATTCAATGTACTATATGAAAATAAAAATTTAATTTTGACATTTTTAACTTTGACACACACACACATACAAACACACACACATACACAGAGGGTTTATGAAAAAAACCAAGCATTTTGCTTATTCAATGTACTATCTTCTTCAAGTGTCCGGTCTGGTCCTGCAGACATCGACGATCATGGCTCTCCATTCTTCCCTGTTCTCGGTCCCTCTCATGAGCTCATTGTTAGTGCCCTCTTTATTCGTTGCGAATTTGTTTAAGCTGTCTGTGAATTTTGTGCGTTGTCTTCCTCTGCTCTTGTTTCCACAGATTTTGCCACTCCATAACAGTTTCTCTAGTCCGTCAGCCCTGATTATATGGCCGAAAAATTTGAGCTGTCTTTCTCTGATGGTGTTGAGAAGGGATCTCTTGTACCCAGCCATTTCCATTACTTCTGCATTAGTTTTTCTTTTTGTCCATGAGATTTTCATGATTCTCCGGACGAACCACATTTCCACTGCTTCTAGTCGCTGTTCTGTGTCTTTGGCTAGGGTCCAGCACTCACATCCGTACAGAAGAATGGACCATACGTAGGCTCTCAAAACATGGATCTTTGTCTTGAGGCTTATCTTACTGTTGGTAAAAATGCATTTCATGTTGTTAAAAGTTGCCTTAGATTGACCGATGTACCAATGTACTATATGAAAATAAAAATTTGTCTTTGATTTTTTTGACTTTACACACACACACACACATACACACAACCCCCCCCCCCCCCCCCACCCCCTTGATGGAAAAAAATGGCAAGCGTACCATCCAAAAAAAAATAAAAAATTTGTCTTTGACTTTTTTGACTTTACACACACACATACCCCCCCCCCCTCCCCTTGATGAAAAAAGGCAAGCATACCATCCAAAAATAAAAATTTGTCTTTGACTTTTTTGACTTTACACACACACACACATACACACAACCCCCCTCCCCCCCTTGATGAAAAAAGGCAAGCTACCATCCAAAAATAAAAATTTGTCTTTGACTTTACACACACACACACATACACACAACCCCCCCCCCCCTCCCCCCCTTGATGAAAAAAGGCAAGCGTACCATCCAAAAATAAAAATTTGTCTTTGATTTTTTTGACTTTACACACACACACACATACATACCCCTTCACACACACCCCTTCACACACCCCCCCCCACACACACACCCCTTCACACACACACCCCTTCACACACACACACCCCTTCACACATACACACACACCCCTTCACACATACACACACACCCCTTCACACACACCCCCCTTCACACACCCCCCTTCACACACACACCCCCCTTCACACACACAATCACACCCACCTACCTCCACATCACCTCCCCCCCCCACTCCCCCAAACCCCTCACCTCACCCCCACCCCCCACAGAGACCCTCCCCCACCTACCCGACAGCCCGTCCCCTAGCTCCATGGTCTGCATGAGGGTGGCGATGGCGGCGTCCACATCGTAGTCACAGTCCCCCAGGGTACCCCGCACCTGGTCCACATCCTGCACAACCCACACACAACCCACCCCCCAGTAGGTAAACAGGTAAAGGTAAAGGAGTCCCATAACCTGTAAGGTCGTAGGGGAGCGAGACGTCAGAGACCTCACTTCTCTAGGGCCAGCATAATGAGGGCGGTGGCGCCCATCTCCTCTCCTCCCTCGCTGCTTTACCTTCCCTGACCCTAAAGAGGGCAGGTACCCATTTACAGCTGGGGGAACTGGGGGGAACTGTACTGAAGCCAAGGCGCGGCGCAAACGGTCACCCATCCAACTGGTAACCACGCTCGACGCTGCTTAACTTGGCTGGGGGAAAGCGACTGCTCCGACCACTGAGCTATCCCGTCCCCCATCAACCCACAGTGCCACAAAAAAAACAACCCCGGCATAACTCGGGTCAAGGGTCAAGGGTCAAGGGTCGCGGGCCCTGTGCTAAAATTAACGTGCTCCCCTTTTTCCTTTTCACCCAAGTAGTAGTAATAATAATAATAATAATAATAATAATGTATGGAATTTCTATATAGAGCTGAATCTTGTAAAGCAACAAATCAAAGCACTCCGATGACATATTTTACAAAATATTTTATCGAGGATAATAGAATAAGCACTCACATGCTTTTTTTAATGTTTTTTATACATCCCAGTCCCACCGTATGTATGCGGTTTTTGTAAATTCTGTCATCTGTTCCCACTGGCACACAATAGGCCTACTCTTTCGAAAAGCGCGGAACAGGATTTAACGTGCGCGCAAGATGTTCTGCGCGCGTTCGCACACGGGGCCTCGGTTTATAGTCTCATCAATACTTTGTGCTTTCGAACACCCAGATTCAAACAAACCACTGTTGGCTGTCGATCTTTTTCTGTTTCTGGTCCGTCCACGTGGAATGACCTCCCTCTTTCACTTCGCCAAAAACCTTCACTTGATACCTTCAAATCCAGCCTCAAAACGTACTTATTTCCTACCTGACACTTTCCCCTCATATCCGTCTCTACTTTTCAACAGCATCCTTCATCTCCTAAGTGTGTTCGCGGTGTGTGTGTGTGTGTGTGTGTGTGTGTGTACATACACGTGCATAAATTTGAAATATGTTCTTTATTATATTTGAGGAAAGTTGCATGCGCGTAAATGATTTGAGTGCAATCGCTTCGATTTGTTTGTTTTACAAGATTCGGCGCTATATAAATTCCATATATTATTATTATTATTATTATCCAAGGTCCAAGAACCCTCAGTTCCTGCTAGACTAGAATCAGCACCAGCTGGGATGGGATGGATAGCAGCTGAGAGGAGCTGACAGTGGTGGTGGTGGGGAGGGGGGGTGGAAATTGACAGCTTGACACCATAAAATATTGTTTAAATTTTTTTTTGGATTCCCCCGCCCCCCCGCCCCCACAGTTCCTTAGCTAGAGCTCTCAGGTTTCACCAATGGCGAGATTTTTACGTATACAACCCTTCATAAACAAATTAAAAAAAATTTTTTTTTTTTTTAGTCCCTCCCCCCTATTAAAGGGGACGGGATAGCTCAGTGGTCGGAGCACTCGCTTTACCCCCCAGCCAAGTTAAGCAGCGTCGAGCGTGGTTACCTGTTGGATGGGTGACCGTTTGCGCCACGCCTTGGCTTCAGTACAGTTCCCCCAGTTCACCCAGCTGTAAATGGGTACCTGTCCTCTTTAGGGTCAGGGAAGGTAAAGCAGCGAGGGAGAGGAGATGGGCGCCGCCCTCAATATGCTGGCCCTTAGAGAAGTGAGGTCTCTGACGCCTCGCTCCCCTATAACCTTATAGGTTATGGCACACCTTTACCTTTACCTTACCCTATTAAGGTAGCCGCGTTCCAACTTTGGGGATGGTGTCTATACGTGACACCATGTCTGCATGCATTTAAAAAAAAATTGTTTACATCAGTTCCCTACCGGCATAAAATGGCCTAATCTTCTGAAAGGCTGTTCTGCTTTTTGTAAGAGTAGGCCACTGTGTGCCGGTGGGAACGGATGACAACATTGACAAAAGCACATATACACGGGGGAGGGGGGGGGGGGGGGGGGAAGGGAACTGGATGTAAAAAAAAAAGCACAGAAGCGCTTATTCTTCCATTATCCTCGATATATATGAATAAATAAATAAATAAATTTTTATTAAAAAAAAAAGGAAAATCTGCGTACAAATATTAATGAACCTCAAAGAACTCTAACTGAGGAACAAAACAAAAAACAAAAACAAACAACAACAACAAAAACAACAACACATGAGTGCTTATTCCATTATCCTCGATATTAAAAAAAAAAAAAAAAAAAAAAGTCATCCCAGCGCTTGGATTGATTTGTTGCTTTACAAAATTCAGCGCTAAATATAAATTCCATACATTATTCTTCTTCTTATTATTATTATCATTATTAACAACCCTCTCCCCCCCCCCCCCCCCCCACCATTACCCAACCATAAATTAAAAAAATACCAATCACAAGCGTTTTGATTTGTTGCTTTACAAGATTCAGCGCTATATAAATTCCATAAATTATTATTATTATTAAAACAAGAAAAAAAACAACTAAACAAAAAAAACCCAAAACCCCCCCCCCCCCCAAAACAACAAAAACAAACCCAAAACAACAACAAAAAACCCAACCAAAACCCAAAAACTAAAAACCAACCCGACATCCGGTCGCTTTCATGACCTCTCCCTCTATGTAGTCCATGCCCTGGAAGCTGAAGGTCACGTCCTCATCACCGCTGTAGGCCTGGGAGGGACCCGGCTGTTTGGCGTCATCCTGCAACACACACACATGGGAGTAAACCATTGGTGTTAATACTTTTTTTTTTTTTTTTTTCCTTTTTGAGGGCTGGATGAAAAAAAGTCATTGTACTTAGTCTATTACCCTCTTTAAATAAAATTTCGTATTTCGTATATAAAAAAAAGTATGTTCTTTCGATCCAGAAGGCCCATAGAGCCGGAGCTTATCCCGGTTTCTGTAGCGTTAAGCGAACTGATGGTTTTTCACCACCCCTGTGACAGGACGCTAGTCTGTCGCCAGATACTCCCCCCCCAGCTGAGCTGGTACCCACCTGTACACCTGGGTGGAGTGAGGAAAAATAGGAGTAAAGTGTCTTTCCCAAGGACACAACACCGAGCCGAGCGGGGATCGAACCCGCGACCTCTGGATCACGAGTTGACCGCCTAAACCACTCGACCACGGTGCCTCCACAAATGGGAGAGTGATCTTTATTTTTGTTCTCTCTCCCCCCCCCCCCCCCACTCCCCCCTCTCCCTCCTAGGTTCGCCGATGGTGAGATGAGATTTTTGGCGTATGCAGCCGTTTTTGCTCTTCGTGAAGGTAGCTGCAAGTTGACTTTCAGGGGATGTATTTTAATTTTTTAATAAAAAAAAAAAATCGTTTATATCGAGGATAATGGATAGGCTAGGTACGTTCGTGTTTCCGTTACTTGCTGACGTGAATGACGGGATCTTTCACGTGCATAGTTGGTTTTCTGCGTGTGTGTGTGTGTGTGTGTGTGTGTGTGTGTGTGTGTGTGTGTGTGTGTGTGTATGTGTTTATTTATTTATTTATTTATTTATGTATTCTTTTATATCAAGGATAATGGAATAAGCACTCATGTGCTTTTTTTTTTTTACATCCAGTCCCTGTGTGTATGCGGTTTTGTCAAATTTGTCATATGTTCCCACCGGCACACAATGGCCTACTCTTTCGAAAAGCGGAACAGGATTTAACGTGTGCGCAAGATGTTCTGCGTGCGTTCGCACACGGGGCCTCGGTTTATAGTCTCATCCTAAGGCTAGGTACGTTCATGTTTCCGTTACCTACTGACGTGAATGACGGGATCTTTCCTGTGCATATTTGGTCTTCTGTATATGTGTGTGTGTGTGTGTGTTTGTGTGTGTGTGTATGTATATATGTATATATATATATATATATATATATATATAGAGAGAGAGAGAGAGAGAGAGAGAGAGAGAGAGAGAGAGAGAGAGAGAGAACACACACACACACACACACACACACACACACACACACACACACGCACACAGAGGGAACTAAAGAACATCTTGCGCACACGTTAAACCCTGTTCCGCTTTTCGCAAGAGTAGGCCATTGTGTGCTGGTGAGAACGGACGACAGAATTGACAAAAATCGCATACACACGGGGACTGGATGTAAAATATAAAAAAAGCACACGAGTGCTTATTCCATTATTCTCGATATAAAAGAATTAAATAAATTTAAATAAATAAATAAAAAAAGCACTGGCAGGTCTGCACTTGAAGTTGACCTGGAATATCGCCAACCCCCCTCCCACCCCTTAATTCACCAGACGCCACTGCCCAGACTCAAACCCAAGGCTTCGTGGAGTGAAGACAGATGGTTGTAACCACTTGGCTACAGCACCTCTTGGAAGTGATGATACTGTAGTAGCTGTGTGTGTGTTCACAAAACTGCATACACACGGGGACTGGAAGTCCTTCGAATGAGACTATAAATCGAGGCCCCGTGTGCGAACGCACGCAGAACATCTTGTGCACACGTTAAATCCTGTTCCGCTTTTCAAAAGAGTAGGCCATTGTGTGCCAGTGGGAACAGATGACAAAATTTAGAAAACCGTATACACACGGGGACTGGATGTAAAAAAAGCACATGAGTGCTTATTCCATTATCCCCGATATAAAAGAATAAATAAATAAAAAAAATAAGATGTAAAAAAAGGCACACGAGTGCTTATTCCATTATCCTAGAATTATTTTGTTTTTTTAAATAGTAACCTTCCCGCTGTGGAAGAGAAATGACTTCAGCAATTGATGCGATGTATTGCCGAGAATCATATAATACACTTCTAACATTCCCATATTCTGAATAAGCATTCATTCCCTTCTTTATATGCAAGACTTTAAGAACGGGATCATCAACAAGTACATGACAGACTTCAGTTCTTTCGTGAACATCAAAAGTCTAGCCAAGGAATCCCCAATATCTTTTTTCTTTTTTAAATGCTGGACTGAGATAGCTGAGAAAATGATCATGTCACATTTTGAAGTATTTTGTGTTCCAAGCATTTCAGCGAAATTTGTCAACAATTATATATCTCTCCATTTCTTAGGGGAAACACTACAGTAACTAACATAATTTCAGAGATGATGATACTCAAAGAATCTCCAGCAATCCCACACAAAAAAATGTTGTGAGCAAGACTACAAACAGACCAGCCACCTTGGCGCAGTGGTTAGCACCTATGAACTGCAAGGTTGCAGGTTCGAATCCCATAACAGTCATAGGGATCGTTTCAGACTTTCACCGGCTCCTACCCAGAGTGAGTGTGCTGTGGGCTCAGTGGGAAGACTGGAACCACACAGTCAAGCTTCATTCACTTTACGGATGAGACTTTGACAGCGTTGCTCAAATTACCTGACCAACACTGCAGGGTGTCTGTATCTCTCGGGCCGGGATATATTACGACAGTAAGCGTAGAGTACAGTCCTGTCATGTAGTCTCAAAGCAGTATGCACTTTTGTCACAGCATGGTTAGTTACATTGTCATTGACCATCGCGCAATAAAAGAAAACTGTCTCTGATTCTGTGGCTCACAGATGATGAGGGAGAAGAAGAAGAAGAAGAAGTAGAAGAAGAAGAAGGAGAAGAAGAAGAAGAAGTAGAAGAAGAAGTAGAAGAAGAAGAAGAAAAAGAAGAAGAAGAAGAAGTAGAAGTAGAAGAAGAAGAAGAAGAAGAAGTAGAAGAAGAAGAAGTAGAAGGAGAAGGAGAAGAAGAAGAAGAAGTAGAAGAAGAAGTAGAAGAAGAAGAAGAAGTAGAAGAAGAAGAAGTAGAAGAAGAAGTAGAAGTAGAAGAAAGAAGAAGAAAAAGAAGAAGAAGAAGTAGAAGTAGAAGAAGAAGAAGTAGAAGAAGAAGTAGAAGGAGAAGAGAAGAAGAAGAAGAAGTAGAAGAAGAAGTAGAAGAAGAAGAAGTAGAAGAAGAAGTAGAAGAAGAAGAAGAAGAAGAAAAGAAGAAGTAGAAGAAGAAGAAGTAGAAGAAGAAGAAGAAGAAGAAGTAGAAAGAAGAAGAAAAGAAGAAGTAGAAGAAGAAGAAGAAGAAAAAGAAAAAAAGACTGCATTCAACAGTCAGGCTTACCTGTAGCCGTATGTTGGCCGGGGTCTCTGTATTGTCTCCCTGCCGACGTATACTGGAGTAGTGGTCGCCGTTGTGGTAGGCAAGATGCAGCTGTCGGATGTGTGTGCCGTTGGCTGGGCCCTGAATCTGTATAAGCAGATGAAAGATGGTCAAATTTTCACCATGTTTTATTGTTTCCGTTATGTTTTCATTTGCTGGGCCCTGATTCTGTATAAGCAGATGAAAGATGGTCAAATTTTCACCATGTTTTATCATCTCCATTATGTTTTATTTGCTGGGCCCTGAATCTGTATAAGCAGATTGAAAGATGGTCACATTTTCACTACGTTTTATCATCTCTGTTATGCTTCATTTGCTGGGCCCTGAATCTGTATAAGCAGATTGAAAGATGGTCAAATTGTCACCATGTTTTAACATTTCCATGATGTGTCATTTGCTGGGCCCTGAATCTATATAAATAGATAAAGATGAACACATTTTAATAATAATAATAATTATTATGATAATAATGATAATAATGATGATGATAATAATATCAATAATAATAATAATGTATGGAATTTATTTTGTGCGGAATCCTGTATAGCAAGAAATCAAAGCGCCTACACTCAAATCATTCACACACATGCAATCACCCATAAAGAAGATGAACAGACATAAAATTCATGGGATAGATTACGTGGAGGTAGATTTTTAGGTAGGAAATAAAATGTGTTTTGAGGCTGGATTTTAAAGTGTGAAACGCAGGCACTTTGCCAAGAGTTAGAGGGAAGTCATTCCAGGTTGGCAGACCATGAACAGAGAAAAACGACAGCCGACAGTGGTTTGTTTGAATTTAGATGTTGAAAAGCACAGAGTATCATTTCTGTGATGCACCATTTGCTGGGCCCTGAAACTGTATGTATATATAAAGAGACAAAGACGTACACATTTTCAATATGTTTGATCATTTCTGTGATACATGTGAACACAAATACAAACTTGTTGATATGTCATAAGCGCAAGAAATTCACGCGAGTTACAAGCATGCAGAACATCTTGCGCACACGTTAAATCCTGTTCCACTTTTCGTAGGAGTAGGCCATTGTGTGCCGGTGGGAACGGATGACAAAATTTACAAAACCGCATACACACGGGGACTGGATGTAAAAATGCACACAAGTGCTTATTCCATTATCCTCGATAAAAAAAAGAATAAAATTGAAAATAAATAAATAATAAAACAACACACACACACTGTGGTCACACACACACACACACATACTGTGGTCAACCCCCCCCCCCCCCACACACACACACACACACACATTCTCTCTCTCTCTCTCACCATGAGGGGCTTTCCGTTCAGCTGATGGATCATGATGTTGACGTCGTGCAGTTTGGCGAAAGCTACGATGGCGTCGTTCCCTGCGTGAGTTCCCTGTTTCCGCAAGTTGTTAACTGCAACAGGTTCACCGTCTCTGTTTCACTCTTCTTCTTCTTCTTCTTCTTCTGCATCGAACGCTCAGACAGCAACTAACTGTTAAGTCTGTCACATATAGCGAAAGTGCGTTGCGCTGCCGTTAAGCGCCTCGCGAATGAGGCCCAGCGCATCCAAGCTTGGGCGTGGGGCGAGAATTGTTGTTTCATAATTCTTTTTCTGGAGAATAAAGGCAGGAGACTGGACCAACAAGGCAGAAAATAGACAAGAAGGAGGTCATAGGAAGAAAAGGAAAAATTTATTAATTAAAATATTTAAAATTTATTCTTTTATATTGACGAGAATGGAATAAGCACTTATGTGCTTTTTTTACACCCAGTCCCCGTGTGTATGCAGATTTGTGAATTCTGTCATTTGTTCCCACCAGCACACAATGGCCTACTCTTTCGAAAAGCGGAACAGGATTTAACGTGTGCGCAAGATGTTCTCCGTGCGTTCACACACGGGACCTCAGTTTATTGTCTCATCCGAAGGACTGTTGGGGAGAGTGGAGTCGGCACTGATGTTAACTCCAGAGGAAAATATTCCCCTTGAACAGGAATCCAACCCGGGTCATCAGATCACGAGCGCAATGTTCTGACCACTAGGCTATCCCGTCCCTCAACAAGGCAGAAAGAGAGGAAAAGAGGGAATTCATAGCACAGAATTTCCAGAATGTGAAGATGCTATTTATACTGACAGGCCTCCCAGCATCCCTGTGGGGGATGTTTAAATAAAAAGCTTTTTAGGTTTCATTTTGTTTTTCAAAGATCTGTGGTCTAGAGGTAATACGCCTGTCTTGAATAAAAAAAATTGTAAATCCCAGGTTCGATTACTGTCTGATCCCAAACTATCCATACTTCTCATCCACTGGACTTTAAGCGTTAGCCCGATAGCTAGTCTTTCACATGAGGTAATAAAACGAAGATCCTATGAGCAACATACATTCAGTGCGCCCATGGTCCCTCATGTGGATGGCCCGGGGTCTATCAGTAATAAACAGCATCCCCACCTTCTGGAAATTCTAGTGCAAGGAATTCCCTCGTTTCTATCCCTCTCTTGTGTTTTCTGCCGTCCTTCCTTTTCTGCCGTGTCACCCCTTCTGTCTTTTTTCCCCCCTGCCTCTTGTCCAAACTCTACCCTGGTTAGTGTTTTTTTCCCCTACAGAGACGTACAACTACCTACACTGAAGTTGGAAAAGTGGTCGACTTGTCAGGTGCTCAACAAAGCGTGCGTGATGCATTTTCGCTCATACGACAGACAACAACAGATGTTGTCTGAGTGTTTGATGGAGGAGGAGAAGACAAAGAAGAGAAGATAAGGAGGAGGAGAAGGAGGAGGAGGAAGAGGAGGAGGAGAAGAAGGAAGAAGAAGAAAGAAGAAGAAGAAGAAGAAGGAGGAGGAAGAGAGGAGAAGAAGAAGAAGAAGAAGACAGAAGAAAACAAGAAGAAGAAGAAGAAAAAGAAGAAGGAGATGGGATAAGTTACTCAAGAACACACATTCTGGGTGAACACCCCCCCCCTCCCCCTCCCAGAGTGTTAATTTAGGGAACAAGCAATCGACATGAGCGGCATGGGAATAGTGGGATGGGAACCTCACAGAAGATGTGGCTTCTTCTTTTTTTTTAACTCTTTTTTTAAAAACCATTCATTCCCCATGCACGCACGTGTGTGTGAGTGTGTGTTTGTGTTTATTTATTTATTCATTCTTCTCTTTGTTCGTTCTTTTTCCATCAGTCCCCATGTGAAATGAGCTGTCCTATGTTATTTTGTTGTTATCCCATGGGGGATGCCGGGAGGCCTGCCAGTAAAATATAGCATCTCCACCTTCTGGAAATTCTGTGCTACAAATTCCATCTTTTCTGTCCCTCTCCTTGTTTCTGCCTTGTTCCTTTCCTTCCCATCACCTCAATTCCCTCCCCCCCCCCCCCCCCCCCAAACAAAAAACAAAACAAAAACAAAAGAAGTTAAGGAACCACCCACCACACGGAACCACCCACACACCACCGCACAACCACCACCCACCACCATCGCCACCACCACACACCCACACACCACCCACCACCACCCCCACCCACCCACCACCACCCACCCACACACCACCCCCCACCCACCACCACCACCACCCACGCACCACCACCACCCACCCACACCACCCACGCACCACTAACCCCCCCCCCATCACCACCCCCACCATCACCCAACCACCACCACCACCCACCCACCACCACCACCCACCACCACCACCCACCCACACACACCACCACCCACACACCACCACACCCACCCACCACCACCACCACCCACCCACACACCACCACCCACCCACCACCACCCACCCACACACCACCACCCACCACCACCACCCACCACCACCACCCACCACCACCGCCTGTGCACTACTTAGGGGGAGCTCACTGTGGTCATCAAAGGGCACATCATCCTCCACGAAGGGCTCGAAGTCGTGGCGGTGATCCCGCATGTACTGGACCGTCTCCTGCCGATGCCGGTAGTGGTCCCGACAATGACCTTCCAGCTGGTCCCCCAGCGCCCGGAACAGACAGTTGCTGAGGGAAAACACACACCACACAAGATCTGGATAGATACATGCTGTTGCTGAGGGAAACAACAATACACCACACGCAAGATCTGGATAGATGCATGCTGTTGCTGAGGGAAAAAACAACACACCACACGCAAGATCTGGATAGATGCATGCTGTTGCTGAGGGAAAAAACACACCACACACAAGATCTGGATAGATGCATGCTGTTGCTGAGGGGAAAAACACACACACACAAGATCTGGATAGATAGATACATCTCGTTTTGCAAATGTGGTGACTGGGGTTCTAAGATGGTTTTTTTAAATTTAAAATTACATTTTTTTTAAAAATGGGATAACAATTGCAGACAATGCACATGTGAACGCACACATGCACACAGAGAATAAAATAAAAGAAGAATAAAATAAACACACACACACAAGGGACTGAATGTAAAAAAAAAACCACACACACATGAGTGTTTATTCCAACATCCTTGAAATATTGATTCCAGTATCCTCAATATAAAAAAAAAAAATTGAGAACAGAATAAATTTAAATAAAATCACACACACTCACACTACACAGAAACTGGATTTAAAAAAATGTACAGGAAATGGGAATGCTTATTCCATTATCCTTGCAATAAAAGAATGACATAAATAAAAGAGCAGATAGAACACACACACACACACATTCACACACACATGCACAAACACACAAAGGGGCAAACATCAGTGCAGACTCCACTCTCCCCAAAAGTCCTTCGGATGAGACAATAAACTGAGACCCCATGTGCCAATGCACGCAGAACACCTTGCGCACACATTAAATCCTGTTCTGCTTTTCATAAGAGTAGGCCATTGTGTGCCGGTGGGAACAGATGACAGAATTTACAAAACCGCATACACACAGGGACTGGATGTAAAAAAGCACATAAGTACTTATTTCATTATCCTTGATATAAAATGAAATAAATAAAAAACTCTCACACACCTACCCACACACACACCCGGTACCCCCACCCACACACCCTACACTCACACGCACGTGTACACGCACACACACACTCACCCATCACCAGGTATATCTCGTAACTGTAACCCCAACTTTTTGAGCTGGACGGCAAAACTTGGAAAATTCTCGTCGTCGGCCAGATAGGAATTGATCTGTCGCTCCTTTCTGTGACCCTCCCTTATCGCTCTCTCCTGCTGCTTTTTCGAGGCATGGGAGTGAGGGTGGCCACTGTTAGAATTGAACCGCTGGTTCCTCGTCATCGTTGAGCACTTCGGTTCTACGTCTTTTGTACACACACACACCAAAAAAAAAATCTAAGATTAAAAAAAAAAAATCTGAAATAAACAAACCATCAATCAATGTTGCGTTGCAGCTCTGTAAGAAACTTGTGTTACATTGTTGATGTTGCACAATGAAGGAATGAAGAGAGACAGAGACAGAGAGAGAGTTTGAAACAAAATGGCCTACTCTTCTGAAAGGCAGAACAGGTTTTTATTAATGTGTGCGCAAGATATTCTGCGTGTGTGCATTTGCACAGTGTATAGTCTTATCCAAAGGAATTTTTTTAAAGAGCAGTGTAGTCAGTACTAATGTTAACTCTTCAAGTCAAATTCCCTAACACAGATGCCTCAGGAGGGGCTCCATGAGTCAATCCCAGGCTGTCAGATGACTGCAATGCACTAACCACTAGGTTATCTCCCCCTCCCCCCCCCCCCCCCCGATTTGATTCGTCCAATGACACATGATCTGAGAACTTCCATATGACACCAAAAAAATCTCCCCAGGGAGGTAAACTGAAATGAAGCAGGAAGATGAAAAAACAAACAAACAAAAAAACAAACACAAAAAAGAAAAACAGAAGTAAACAAAATCTTCACTTTTTTTCTTGGTTTTTGAAAACTCCCCTCCCTCCTCCCCCCACCACCCCTTTTCCCCCATAATTTTGCAAGTTATTTTGTTATTGTAGTTGTTGTTTTGTTCCTCGGCTAGAGCTCCAAGGTTCATCAGTGGTGAGATTTTGATATGCAACCAGTCCTCCCCCCCCCCCCCCATTTAGATAGCTACATTCTGACTTTGGGGTGGTGTCTATGGCCTACTCTTTGGAAAGGTGGAACGGGTTTTTAACATGTGTGCAAAACTTCTGTGTGCGTTCACACATGAGGCCTTGCTTTATAATCTCATCTGAAGGACTTTTCCGTTCAGTTTGACTTCTTTTAAGCTTGGAAGAATAGGCGAGGTTGGGAATCAAACTCAGAACCTCACGGTTTATACTTGTTGGCAGACAAATATCTTAACATCCTGCCACATTGCTTCTTGTATAACTTAAATGCATACATGTATCATTGTATGTATTTTGACTTTTTTTTCACCCACTAACAACTAAACAAATAATGATGAAAAAGAAGAGTTGAAGAAACACAACAGAACAGTGTGCACAAGACCCTTTTAAAAAAATCCAGCAAATGCAGTGGGATCTGTGTTGCCTTGTTGGATTTTGTTTTTTTTTGGCAGCATCATTAATATCATGATTCACACTGGGTAGTACTTACTCATCACCATCACTGAGACTGGTCATTGGTCAATAATGCATACAGATAACATGCCAGGAATGTGCAAACATGTATTGATGATGTTGATGGTTATGATTATGATGATTATGATGGTGGTGTGTTTGACTGTGAATATGACTCTGTGTGTGGTGTGTGTTTGAAGTGGAATCAAAGACAACCGACATGCATTTTCTGCTCATAGTTTCATAGGAAGAATTTGCACAGCAATAAAGTCAAAACCAATGTTGTTAACCCCATGGGAAAAAAATCATCTTGACCAGACAACTCAGCAATGCCTCAAACTCACACCCTGGAAGTAACAGTCTTAACTTTAACATGCATTCTAACCACTCAACCAGGAATGTGCAGTCTACTTCTTCGTAAGTAATGACTGAATTTCAGTTTTTAAAACATCAAATGAAAACGTTCACTACCAGAGCTGAAAGTTTCCTTAAATTATTTCCTTTTTTTAGTTCTTGAACTGGAACTCCTTGTGTTACAATAGTAAATCAGTAATCTGTGGGCAGCAACATCAACAGAATCCCAAAGAAAACAAAACTCCCGTCATCTGCCTTGTTTAAACAAAACAACCCAAGAACAAGCACAGTTCCTTCCAAACCTGATTTTGTACCTTAACATCTGCCGCACGAAATTTACTTAACACTAAACGATGTATTTGTACTATCAAGAACGGGCTCAGTGAAGTAAACATTAACAAAAACCAATAGGCCTACTTCTTCCTTTCATTAGTTGAGTAGATAATTTTTTCAGAGACCGAAATCCAACTGGATCGTTCTCATCATATGGAGCTAAACTAGTGACTTTCTGTACTTTTATTGTTACGGAGTAGAGTATTAAGGGACTCACACAACACTGGGTTAATATCGTTTCAGTTGGTTATTGCGTGCGACTGTTGTAGTGTTTCTGCTGTCGCCATCGCCAGGGGAGACTATTCTCTGCTACTTAGATGTCAATTCCACACTAGGCCTACTCGTGTAAACACACAAAGTTTCTGGTTTTTTGTTTCGTTTTTGTTTGTTTGTTTTCGATTCGAGTGCAATGTTATGAAAGATTCTGCACCGTTTAAAGGAAGTTTTTACTCTTATCTTTAATTCCTTTTGGTGTTTTCTTTCCGTCATAGGTATTTGCTCTGCCTTCCCAGTCCCAGTTACTATGTATGTTTCTCATTCATTTTTCACATGGTCTTCACTTAGGCTACCCAACACACACACACACACCTTTTCGTCAACATAATGTACAATCTTCTTTCGTTGTTGTTTGTTGTTTTTCTCTTAATCTGGTTGGGATAGTGCATTGCCTCGGTTTTCGAAGACTCCCAAGTGCAGAATCAATAGGAATTCCACATCAGGAATAAATATATTGTATAAAATATTGCCCATGTGTTGTTTGTGGCGATTGTAAGCAATTATTATTGATTTGTATACAAACCACATTATTTAAAACCTGATTTAGGTATTTGACCTTTTTACAGTGTTGCCACCTTCCCCATCCTCCCTAATCTGTTTCTTGCAATAAAGTTATTTTCTTTTGAATCTTCTTTGGGTATTTCTTTCCCTTAAAGTTGTGTGGTTGTTCTTTAAAAAAAAATTTAATTGTATCACTTTTGGGCATCTTTAAATGATTGAGGGTAGCACTACATCTACATTTTGAAAACAAAAACAATGACATGAAAGTTGTACAGGTTAAATAAAGTGGAATTGTACTGCTGTTGATGTTTCAAAATATGAATACTGGGCTGCCTCTGTGCTTATTTTCATTCCAATCACTATGTAACACTTAGATTGCAGTTCACACCATCCATTGAAGGATATATTTTTTTTCATTTTGTTGTTGTAAATGTGTATTAATGTATGTGAAGAACCCATGGCAACAAGAGATGTTCATGGCAAAATTATGAAGGAAAAAAAAGCCACTCTCAAAGTGACACCAAAAATTAAAAAAACAAACAAATACATACAGACAGGAAACTGTTTTTTTAAAAAGAAATGTGCTGCTCTTGTGCCTACGCACTCTCCTTGGGGAGAACAGCCTGAATTTCAGACACAGACGTCTGGCATGAGTGGGAGTGGTATTCAACACAACACAATGCAACCAAAGTTTTTGTGTGTCAGTACACTGTTGATGTAATGTCAAATTAAGAACCAATGCTGGCTTCATTTTACATTTTGATTTTCTTTCTTCTTCTTCTTTGCGTTGCCTGGGTTATGTTGTGAGACCAGATCATTTTACATTTGGATGAATTGGTTCCTTAGAAGACAAATAATATTTTACTCCATGGTATTAGTTGTTGAACTAGCAAGACGAGCAAAAGACTGCTTATGATAAGGTCAAGTAGAGTTGTTGCAAAGAACAAAAGTAAAATATACATTCTCTGCCCATGTGGCAACCACTAGGGCATTTCCTAAACACATGCGTTTTGCCAGATCACGCACACACACACACATATATATATGTTCTTTGGCTAGGGTCGAGAGGTTCATCAATGGTGAGATTTTGCATATGCAACCCTTTTTGCCCACCATGAAGGTAGCCACATTCCAACCATGGGGATGCATGCTGGGTATGTTCCTGGGTCCATAACCCACCAAATGTTGATATGACTTAACACATCTTTAATGTGGATTTTTGATTTTCTGCCATATATATATATATATGTATGTAAAAGATCCAAAATGCACATGAAAGATCCCGTAATTCAAGTGCACATGAAGGGAATTACGGTACTGGCAGGTCTGCACTTGAAATTGTGACCTGGGAGATTGTAAAGATTCCCACCCTTTAATTCACAAAATGCTGCTGAAGTTCAAACCCCATGTCTTCATGGACCCATGGCATGAGAGAGAGAGAGAGAGAGAAGAGAGAGAGAGAGAGAGAGAGAGAATCATTTTTGTTTTCAAGGGTTGTAGGATGAGTTAAACACATATTCTTTTTTTCATCTGCCTTTTGCTCCATACAGGGCACACACAGAGTCGCACTTGGCCATTTGTATACATATGCATGCATACATACTAAGTTGTATGCACATGTATACATATTTTCAGACAGAGAGAGAGAGAGACAGAGAGAGAGCAACAACAACAACAAAAAAGCCATCACTCCAGATTTTGTCCTTTCATCCAAGCAACTGTCTCTCACTGACAAAAGCAACGCACAAAACCCTCGCATAAATCTCTCCACAGTTTCATTTATTTCGATCTCCCACATTATAAGAGGCACACGCGTATAAATTCAAAACAACAATATCAGCAATAGGATACATGGTTAAGTAACACAATGCATAAGATAAGAATTCTTCACCAGCTTCTGGCTAAGACAAACACCCTTTCCCTGCTCCTCCCCATGAAAGTGTTCCCTCGACAGTCGTCTAAGTGTAACGATTCCTGCCAACATACTTGACCTGACCGACTCCACTTCTCCCTTCATCTCCCTTAGAGGGTTTACACGAGCACTGTGCACGCAGAATCTGTTTTCCCGCTGTGTGCAGGCTGAACCCGGCAGAGCCCATCCCTCTCCAGGTAGCTAGGTGCATGCTGGGTATGTTCCTATCATCCATGCCGCCGGCCATAGCTGGCCTACTCTGAGGCAGAGGATGGCCCTCACGATGTGTTCTGCATGCATCTACACTAGGAACCGCAGCTTACACCCTTGTCTCAAGGATTTCCGTTAGGAGTGCAGTCGGTTCCAATGTTAACTCTGGGGGATTGAATGATCTCCCTCAAAACACTGCACTCGGTTACTTTTCACTTTTGTGTCACTCAAGTAAAAATGAGATTTAATCATTGGTAACAAAAAATAGAATTTTAAAATTTTTTTATTCATCTGTGAGATTCTGAAATATTCCACAATTTCCCATCATATAAGTTACCAAATCTCCATTTCGGGCGTGAAGTCTAAACATGACATAGGTGCGCATGTTTTTTGGGCTGTAGTTTATTGTGTATTGCCATTACTTCTATGGGATGGTCCCACTCTTCTTCAGAAGATGAACTGGGACCATGCATATGAGGCTCATGCTTGTGTTCGCACACAAGGCCTTGTGGTAAAGTCTGATCCGAAGAACTGGAAGGAGATTCAGCACAGATGCAAGGTCTGAACAGAAAGTCTCTTCCAAATCTGGCGTCCATCAGTGAGAATCGAACTGTCGATGGTTGAGTCAAACCGCAAACATCTTCCTCACCGAGTCAACTTGGCCCCTGGAGGTTTGATCTTGATGCAGTGCACCATCAACCTTGACGATTGGCTTAACACCTTAACCACCACAACAGTTCACTTTATCACCTTACAAACAGAGAAAATCAGAGTGTCAGTGCACACAAGTGCTTCTTCATCAACTGATTTTGCTGGTCCTGCCCTTATGGGTGAAACATTTGTAGACGCTCTACTGTTTCATATATCCATTCATTCTGGATTCTGAATATTGTATCACTGCCTACTCATATCACTGAACACATAATTATTATTATTATTATTATAATAATTATGTCTACACATATAATGCCCTATTGTCATTGTTGCTGCAAATATTGCATACTGATGATTTTGTTGTGAACTAACAATATACCATAGATATTGTTGCCACATGACGATACATCTTTGCATTCATTGCAAAACCACAAAAATGCTTCACACGCATACATTGCAAAAATTGCATCATATGCATACATTGCAAAATCACAAAACTGCATGTAAAAAACCCACAAAACTGCATCATATGCAATTACTGCAAAAATCACAAAACTGCACCATATGCATACATTGGAAAATCACAACACTGCATATGCGCACACATTGCATAAAAGTCAACACTGCACCATATGCATACATAGCAAAAATCACAGAAGTGCATCACTGCACAATAACAATGCTGTATCCTGAGAAAATTGCTTCATAAAACGGATACCATAGCACCATCATGAAACTACACTGTCACATTATATCGCATCAGACCACATCTTCGTACTTTCACAAAGCTGCATCAATGTAAATCGACAGTACTGCATCATATGTGTCACTCCACCACAAAATGGTTCAACTTGCACCTGACTCACTTTTCTGCTATGAGCCATTTTAGACAGAGGGGTGGGGGGAAGGGGGAGGTCAGGACTTTGATTTCGACCGATTACAAAACTATAGGCATTATTCTACCTTGTACTGAAACATCAAGGCGTAAGTGTTTCGTTTTGCTTTAAAACGGGTTTAAAGGTACCTACACCCTCATTCTGACCCCCTTTTATGAAGCTAGACTTGTTAATTTCTCATTTTGTTACTTCCCCAAGTCTTATCATTTCCATTTGTGATAACTTTTCATAGAATTGTCTGATTTTCAATTTGTGTGTGTGTGTGTGTGTGTGTGTGTGTGTGTGTGTACTGGAACAGCCTTAAATTTTTTTAATATTTTATTTATTGCAGATTAACAACACGTCAATAACTAAATTTTTTTACCCCTGGTGCAAAGTGACTCATTATGTGGTGAAGCGTCACATAATCACCGTGCTATCCTTTCACCACATTGTGTCTCCACACATTCCACAACTATCTACTGCCAATGGCTGCACTGTCACAAAACCACATCACTGCCCACATCATTGTACTCCCTTGCAATTGCAAAGTCACAATACCACATCATTACATTCATACTGCAATCACATTGCAACATCATCAAACCACATCACATGTCCCACACTCGCACTAGTACACAACCACATTACCACACATTCACATCAATGCGAAGTCACATACCCAAATCACCACACACTCGCACATCACAATGCATGCAGTCATATGAAGGCAGCTCAAATGCACATTGTCATAACTGCAAACTGACAATACAGAGTCACTGTGCACTCATCACACACTCACGCTACTAAAAGATTGCATTTTCACACCACCTAACAATACGGAAAGGTTGCATTTTCACACCATCTAACAATACGGAATGATTGCATCCTCACACCACGTGGACGCTTGCATTTTCACACCATCTCGCAGTATGAAATAGTTGCATAATGAAAGTATGATTTGCCATACTGAAAGATTGTATTTTCACACCACCTAACAATACGGAATGGTTGCATTTTCACACCATCTCGCAGTATGAAATAGTTGCATACTGAAAGATTGTATTTTCCCACCATCTAACAATACGGAATGGTTTGCATGTTCACACCACCTTGCAATACGGAATGATTGCATCCTCACATCACGCGGATGCTTGCATTTTCACACCATCTCGCAGTATGAAATAGTTGCATACTGAAAGATTGTATTTTCACACCACCTAACAATACGGAATGGTTGCATTTTCACACCATCTCACAGTATGAAATAGTTGCATACTGAAAGATTGTATTTTCACACCATCTAACAATACCGAATGATTGCATTTTCACACCATTTCGCAGTATGAAATAGTTGCATACTGAAAGATTGTTTTCACACCACCTCGAACAATACAGAAGTTGCATTCTCACCCACCATCTCGCAATAAGAAATATTGCATTCAACACACCATCTAAATACAAAGATGCATTCTCAACCACCACTAGATAAGTTTCCATTTTCCCCCAACTATCTGAAAGATTGCATTTTCACACCACACTAAACTATGCAATTTTCCACAGTATGAAGTTGCATTTCCCACCATCAACTCCACAATACAGAATGATGCATTTTCACACTACCTTGAAAATTGCATTTCCATCCTCCATACATACTGAAAAGATTGCAATTTCACACCACAATCTCAAAATAGCATTCACTCACAAAACTGAATGATTGCATTTCACATCATAACCATACTAAAGCATTTAAAACAATATTCCCCCCCCACCCCATACTAAAATCATTGCATTTTCCACCACTATCGAACGATTGCATTTTCACATTCCTCTAATACGTGAAGCTCTCGCATTTTCACACTACAAACAATCATTTCACATCATTTCCAAATACCATCACACATGAAATAGTAGCTCAAGCCCCACTCCCCATTTCCCACCACATTTTCCAAATCCACCATTCCTCACAATGCACTGTCCTCGCATGTCGCACTGCGTACGTGTACAGTTTCTGTTTTTACACAACAAGCACCCACCACTCTACCCTCCCACCCCCCTAACCATCAAACATTCCATTAAAATGCTTTTCCTACCATTTTGGATCTTACCTGATCAATGCCCTTGTGTGCACATTGCGCGAGAAATTGTGGAGTCTTGTTTACACACCAACCAATACAGCAACCATTCCCATCACACAGTTATCCATTACCAAGAATGCAAAAATCTGTCCAATAATTACAAATTCTCTGCAATTTTACTCAGCAGTTGGGTACAAACAAGAATCACCCACAAACCTACAAGCATCCTCTGGCGCCCCGTGGCTGCTACCAACAAACAATGCTCCCTACCACCATCCCAGAACACGCCGCAAATGAAACCACACTCCCACCCCAACCATCTCTACATGAGATAGGCAGAAAGCTGGTTACAACAACAAATCCACCCCGACAACACCCCCTAAAACCTTCTCAATGTGAAAAGCAAAGTGGTGTCACACACAACCCCAAATCCACCTTCACACCCACCCCCCCCATCTCTACAAAAAAGGCAGCAACCTCAACCAACATCAAACAACCCAACCCTAAAACCATTCTTCACATGGATAAGGCAGCAACGTGTGGTACAACAACAAACCCCTTCACACCCCCTAAAACCATTCTCTACATGGTAAGCAGCAGAGTGGTGTACACACACAAAATCCACCTTCCAACACCCCTAAACCATCCTACAATGGTCAAGGCAGCAGAGGGGGTACAACACAAATCCACCCCACAAACCCTAAACACCCCCCAATGTCATGAGAGGCCGATAGTGGTATAAAAACAACAATCCCCATCCATCAACCTGACAATAAAAAACACCCCCTCAAAACCTCCTCAACATGTGATCAAAGCGAAGGTAGAATACCCTTCCTCCTCCCCAATCCTCCCCCCTCCCCCCTGCCTCCTCACCTCCCCTCACACCCAATCCCTACCTCCCAAATGTCTCATCTGCAAGGCAAGCGGCGGGCAGGCAAGGGAAAACTGTCCCATCCCCTTGCCCTCAAGGTTGAGCCCCCTGCACGTTTGGCCGTCCTCCTCTGCCTGCTCCTCCTCATCCCTCCCTCCACACGTCCTCCACTGCTTCTCAGCTGCAAGGCAGCGCTGCGGCCGCATCACGGCAATGCTCCCGCCGCAAGCGTGCATAGCTGCCAGGGTTGAAGCTGGCTGCTGCTGCTGCGGTTGGTGAGAGCTGGCTGCAGCAGCAGTGGGCGCTCCGAGAGGTGACCTGCCTGCATCAGCTGCGGCTGCCTGCTGCTGCTGGCAGCATCCGGTCTGGCCCTGCCTGCTGCCACACGTCCATGCTCCATGCAGCTGAGCGCTGCTGGCGCTGCTAGCACCGCCGCGGTGCTGCCTGCCTGCGCGCAAGAGGTAAGCGCTGCAGCACAGGTGGGCCTGCTGCAGCGCAGGGGTGGGGTGTGCTGAGGTGAGGAAGCTGCTCCTGCAGCAGCAGGTGGCTGCCAGCCAGACGTGAGCGCTGCTGACCCTGCACACTGCTGAGCGTGCCTCCGGTGAGCTGCGAGCACAGGCCTGCACGGCCCTCCAGCTCGTCCCTCTGCTTCATCGCTAAGCACCTGCCTAGGGCCGGTCTCCTCGGCTAACTCGCGGCTGCTGCTTGCTCCTCCATCCCCTCCATGCCTCCTCCTGCCTCCTCAAGTCCTCCTGCTCTTCCCCCTATCCTGCTTCCCGCTCTCCTCCTCCTGCCTTCCACTCCCCTGCTCTGCCCATGCTGCCTCCTCCTCCGCTCTCCTCGCTGGCTGCTGGCCTCTGCATCACCTGTCGACGCTGCTGCCTGCCGGCAAGTCTCCATCAGCTGCCAGGTGGGCCTGCGCTGCGCTGGTGGGGGGTGGTGGAAGAGCTGTCCATGGCCAGCAGCAGTGGGCGGCCCCGAGGGAGCACTGCTAGACCTGCTGGCGCGTCTGCTCAGCCCTCCACGCTGTGGCAGAGAGGTGATGGAGTGTCACAACTACACATACAGACTTAACATTTTTTTTAATTTTTAAGTGGGACTGTTCTCTTCTCCCTATTGATTTGCCTTCTCCCTTTCATTTTTCATACAGTTGTTCAGGCACTGACTACATTTCTGTTTAAATTTTTGGGGGGGGGGGGGGGGGGTGTGTTAAGTGTATTCAAGGCAAGTTGAACCCACCGATCCCACCCCACTCTGGGTTCCAGGATGCATGCGTTCCCACCAGCACACAATGGCCTACTCTGACGAAAAGCGGAACAGGATTTAACGTATGCGCAAGATGTTCCTGTGTCGCACACGGGACCCGTCTTTATGCTCATCTGAAGGACTTTTGGGGGAGTGGAGTCTGCACCAGTAACCCAGGGGAAAAAACCTCTGAGCGGGAACGAACCCGGTCTAGTGTCAGCGCAGTCTACCCTGCTGGGCGGCGTCGGCTGCAGACCGTCTCCAGCGGCTGGCCAAGGGGGGCCCAAAACCCCCCCTTTTTTTTTTTCCCCCCCCCCCCCCCCCCCCCCCCCCCCCAACCCCCCCCCGCCCGAAAAAACGGCAAAAACCCCCCCCCCCCCCCCCCCCCCCCCCCCCCCCCCCCCCCCCCCCCCCCCCCGGCCCCCCCCCCCAAATTTTTTCCCCACCCCCCCCCCCCCCCCGGGGGGGCCCCCCCCCCCCCCCTGCATGATGTTAACTCCAGGGGGAAAATATCCTCTTGAGCGGGAATCGAACCCGGGTCATCAGATTGTCAGCGCAGTGTTCTAACCACTAGGCTATCCCCCCCAGGTCGTCATTCTAAGACTCCACACTGGGCACACACAACATTAAATCATCCCATGTCCATGAGACTGGTGAGCACATCCTTCAGAGATGCACGCTATTCAGCGACCTGAGGAAGATGGGTTTTTTTTTCCAAACTGCACTCACCGTACCCAAGTTGGTGTTTTGAGAATGAAGTTAAACTTCCACATTTTTGCCTGTGGGGCCAGGGCAGGTCTGGGAACTTATGCCATCTTATCAAGCTAGGCTGTGGAGAGAGACAAAGAGGTATAGCCTACTACCTACCTACAGGCCACTTCATGAACCAACCCACTAATCCAGCTGCTGCTGCAGCAGAGGAAGAGGTCCACCAAGAGATGGAAGAAGAGTCATCCTCCTAACTATGGATTTATCCGTGTTCAAAGCCTTTGTTTAGGCCACGCATGGAGGGGATGGTGGTGGTGGTCCTCAAAAGACTAGTATTAGTATTTTTTTTTAAAAATTCTTTTATTTCAAGGATAATGGAATAGGCACTCATGTGCTTTTTTTCCCATCCAGTCCCCATGTGTATGCAGTTTTGTAAACTTTATGAATTGCTGAACTTGATATGCGGATCATTTGGAGAAAAACAAAACAAACAACAGATGTGTATGTGAACTAAAGTTTAATTTTTGCTATAGTATGCAAAATGAAATAAGATATAGTACAATTAACATGTTCCTATGTTGAGGGAGAGGGAATTACACATTTGTGCAACATCTCGTTGCGTGGAGAGATTGCGTGAGCTTGCAGGAGGTTGCTGAGTGTATATATATGGGTTGTTCTCAAAAACATGTGCTATTTCTGTGACATCGAGACCCCAAAATTAATTTCATTCTACATACATGTCTTTATGTCACACAGTACAGCATTTCAATTTACATCATTTTCTAAAATGGAAAAGATGATCAGTCAATCCATCTTGTTGTAATAGAAATAAAAAAAAATTTTTAAATTTTGTGCTGCATTACGGTTGTGACATGGAATCAAAAAAGAGCTTTGAGGTCTTTAAAAACAGCATGCTTTCTAAAACATGGTATAAATTACTTGTAAACCAAAGGAAGAAAGGAAGAACAGTCAAAATGATCATGAATGTGCTTTTTTCTGCAGTTTTCAAAATCCACATTAGTCCTCCATGCTCACGGCAACTTCACATTCTCATGTCTCCATAATTATTGAAATATACAGCTCAAGTCAGGCATGAAGTACTTCTTATCCTTGCTCACAAGAGGCACACAGCAGCTGTTCAGAACAATATACTGTTGATTGCATTTAATAATAATATATGGAATTTATATAGCGCTGAATCTTGTAAAAAAAACCAAACAAATCGAAGCGCTTGCACTCAATCATTTACAGGCATGCAACTCTTCTTAAACATAATGAACAACATATTTCAAAACCATGCACGCGCACGTATGCACACACACACAAGCACACACACACACACACACACACACACTCGCAACAACACTTAGAAGGTGAAAAATGCTGTTGAAAATTAGGGACAGATATTTGGGGGGAAAGTCTCAGGTAGGAAATAAGTGTGTTTTGAGGCTGGATTTGAAGGTATCAAGTGAAGGCTTTTGTCGAAGTGAAAGAGGGAGGTCATTCCAGGTGGATGGACCAGAAACAGAGAAGGAGCGACGGCCAACATTGGTTTGTTTGATCTGGGTTTTTCGAAAGCACAAAGTATCTGTGGCTGAACAAAGGGGAACGGGATGGAATGTACAGATGAAGACAGTTACAGAGATAAGGGGGTGCAGATTTGTGGAGACATTTGAAACAGAGGGTATTGATTTTATACTCCAGTCTTTGTGAGACAGGCAGCCAGTGAAGAGATCGCAGAAGAGGAGTGATGTGTTCAGATTTTTTTCTTTCTTAGGACCAGTCGAGCTGCAGAGTTTTGTATGTGTTGAAGAGAGTGGATAGATGATGCTGGTAGGCCAGCCAAAAGAGAATTACAGTAGTCTATACGTGAAAGAATGAGAGATGTGACAAGCTTGGAAGTTGCATCAGTGGAAAGATACTTGCGAATCGCGCTTATGCGCCGTAATTGATAGTAGCAAGACTGGCAGGTCTGGGTGATGAATTTTTTCATAGAGAGTTTGTTGTCAAGAACTACTCCTAAATACTTCACAGAGTTGGACAAAGGAACTGACGTATTGCCGAATTCTATTGAAGTTTTTGCGATAGAGGAAAGTTTATGTTGGGTCCCTATGAGCATGGCTTCGGCTTTATCAGCATTAAGTTGTAACTTGTTCTGAGTCATCCAGTTTCGAATGTCTTGAAGGCAGTAGGACATATTTGTCAGGAGGGAAGGCAAGTTTTCAACAGTATCACTGCACTGAAGCTGAGTATCATCGGCATAGAAATGATGATCAATATGGTGGTTGTTTATTATATGTGAGAGTGGAGCAGTGTAGAGAGTAAAGAGAACAGGGCCCAGGACTGATCCCTGCGGGACTCCACATTCCATTTTGACAGGTTTTGATTTAATTTTGTTTACAATAACTTTCTGGATCCTGTCTGTGAGGTATGAAGTAAACCATGGTGAGGGCTGTGCCGTTAATACCAAACATATTTTGGAGGCGAAAAGAAGAATTGAGTGATCTATGGTATCAAAAGGGTGCAGATAAGTCAGAAAAGTGAGGAGGGAGATTTTTCCTGCATCAGAAGCAAGTAGAAGTGTATCTAAAGTGTGGACTAGGGTGGTTTCGGTGCTGTGGTTGGGGCGATAGGCAGATTGAAAAGTGGGAAGGAGATCATTGGAATGAAGGTGACTGTTGAGCTGTTTGAGAACGACTTTTCTAGTACTTTAGAGACAAAGGGTAAGTTTGAGACAGGCCTATAATTCTTCAGAATGTTGGGATCGAGGTCGTGCTTTTTCAGTAGAGGTGTGACTATTGCTGTTTTAAGAGCTGATGGAAAATTTCCTGACACAAGAGATGAGTTTACTATTTTAGTGATAATAGGTACAAGTTGTGGAAGGCATTGTGAGAAAACAGGAGCAGGTATTGGATCAAGGTCGCATGATTTTATAGTCATTTCCTTCAGAATTGTCATGATTTCTTTTTCACTTGTGGGATGGAAGGAAAAGAGAGGAGTGCCAGTGAACTGGGGATCAGGAGGCGCAGGCTGGAATTGAGTCTGATCCAGTCTGGAGCGTATGTTTCGAACTTTGTCTGAGATTATGTAATGAAAACAAAATGTTACAGTTGTGACATGGAGTCTGTTACAGTTGTGACGTGGAATCTATGTCTACAAAACAACTTGAAACCAGCCATAGGCATGGCAAACATGAGTCAAAATGAACATAACTGACACCAGAGCAATTACAGTTAAGAAAATAGGATTTTAAGTCAAACCACTGATACTGTGATAGTGATACCTTTTTTCACTTTGGAGTCTGTTGCAGTTGAGACGTGGAAACCAACTCTACAAAATACTGAGAAATCTACTCTGTATATGGCAAATATGAGTCAAGAATAAAACAGCTGAAAATAAAATAATTCCACATAGAAAAATAAAACAAGTGTACTCATTCAGTCATTGCAATATTATTTATACATATCAATTGCAAAAAAAGTGTATTGATCACTGGCATGCATCCATGGGTCACCCATCACTCTTGTAACCTGTCTGTTGTGGCCAAGTGTGGTACGAGCCTGAGAGATAGAGTTTCCAAAAAAAAAAAAGCTTGTTGTCAGCCTACTTTATTCAGACTTGCACACACACATATGTACTCATGTATGCATTAGAATTTTTTTGCATGAGGTGAAAACAGCGATGCTGACAACTGATATGATATATAGAACAAAAATAAAAGATAAACTCAAGATAATATATATAATAACCAGCATTTTTTTTGTTTAGAACTATGATTTGGAAGATATGGTGTTCTTGGTTTCTCATCACAACTGAAACCAACCAGTCTGACATATTTTAATTACTTATGCTGAGCTCAGCATTTGTTGGTTTTTAATTTTGTGAAATCTTGACAAAGGACTAAGGCCGACGATGGAAGACAAAGAAACCAGCCTAGAACCTATTCAGAATGATAAGTCGGGAAAAACACACCAGATGTTCCAAAAAAAGCACGAGTGCTTATTCCAATATCCTCAAAATAAAACAATAAATAAAATTTAAATAAATAGAAACAGTAATGATACTGAAAGACCCTCCAGCATCCCACACCAAAAAAATGTTGTGAGCAAGGCTACAAACAGACCAGCCACCTTGGCGCAGTGGTTAGCACCTATGAACTACAAGGTTGCAGGTTCGAATCCCATAACCGTCATAGGGATCGTTTCAGACTCTGGCCGGCTCCTACCCAGAGTGAGTGTGCGCGTGTGGGCTCAGTGGGAAGACTGGGACCACACAGTTGAGCTTTCATGCACTTTACGGCTGAGACACTTGAGACGTTGCTCAAATTACCCAGACAACCACAAGCAGGGTGTCTGTATCTCTCAGGGCCGGACGTACTACGACAGTAAGCGTAGAGTACAGTCCCTGTCATGTAGTCAAAAGACCAGCCGCATTGGCGGTGGTCTGTCAAACCACACACACACTACCACACTATGTAAACTATTTTTTGCCTGCAACACATTTCAGTGGGACCTCCACCGCAGACCTCAATTTCCCAGCCCCCTCACCCAAACCGCCCCCCCGCCCCCCCACCAAACCGCACCCCCCCCCCCCCCCCCCACCCCTCTCCGTCTGATATATATCGCTGAGAGTGTAACAGACATAGAAATCGAAGACAGCAACCACACATACACACACACGCCTGCGCGTGCGCTGCTTAAAACACACACACATCACTCACACAACACGCTTAAAACACACTCAAACACACAAATACACACACACACACAAACACACACACAACAAACACCACGCTTAAAAACACACACACACACACACGCTTAAAACACTCACAAGACACACACACAAACACAAACACAACCATGCCTTTTAAAACACACACACATACACAAATACAACACACAAACACACACGCTTAAAACACACACAATTCACACACACGCTTAAAACACACCACAAACACACACGACATATACACAAATACACATGCTTAACACACACACAACATACCCAAAGACCACCAAACACACAAACCACACACGCTTAAAACACACACATCAACACACTCAAACACACACGCTTAAGGGGACCACTGCGTCACATTTTTACAAATTTCTGTTTTCCTCAGGAACTAGTAAAGATCAATCTTCGATGAAATTTGGTACACAACTAAGTGAATCAATATCTGTGCCAAGTTTGAAGTATGTAGGTCAGAACATATGATGAATGCTGATAATTCTTCCAAAAAAAATAAGGGTCGCTGTTTAGGGCCCCTCGCTGCTTTCAAAATATGCATTACATAATGCTTGTTGATAATTATTCTAGTTTGTTTTCATTTGATTTCCCTTTGTGCAATGATCACAGAAAAAATGATGGTTTTAGTTAATAAAGGATTGATTTCGGTCATCTCCAAAAACCGAAAATTTTTTTCATCTGTTCCCTTCTTTTCTAAAAATCCACCTGGTATTGAAAAACTAATAACAAGCTACAGAGCTGAAACTGCACCATTGCACTCACATATGTTTCTACACCAGTATGCCAATTTTCATTGGATTATTTCCCATTATCGAAAGTTACAGAGGGGGCCATACGAATGACCCAGCTGATAAACCCACTTTTGAAAAAACGCCCGTAAAGATAGAGTTGATAATTTAAATCAATGAAACTCATGATTAAACATTTTTAAAAAATTATGCATGTAAAAATAACAATAGGCCAACAATACTGAGTGATTAGAGATAGTTTTCTTTAAAATAAAATTTCAAGGAGCCTCCTGGGGCATAACACCCCCCCTATGCTCCTGGCGATGTTTGCCTTTCCTCATAGGCCTTACAGTTCTTTTATTCCCCCTCTCTCTTTTCCATGGCAGGATGATTTTCTAGTGGCTGTTTTCACTCTGAGAATGTCTGATTTCTCTACAAACACTTCTGCTTCTCCCGGGGCCACAAAATAAAGCCCAGCAAGCACAGTTTTTGCAGGAAAAGTGCCTTGCCTCCAGACAAAACTGCATGCTGATCAATCTTCATCTCGGGCTTTGAATATAATCTATACATTAAAATTTGTAATAATGTGTGGGGAGTATGCAAAACAATAAACTGTGTGAGAATGGAAAATACAAAAGAAAGTGAGGAAAAAAAAGAAGAAAAAAAGAGGCAAAGAGAAAAAAATGGATGTGGAAAGAGATGGTGGAACAGGACTTCAGAAGACAAAACAAAGAATTCAGTCCTTGGCCTCTTTCTGCACCAATTAAAAGAATGCATGCTGATGGGACTTATGATGTAAAACATCAAAATGTGTGTTTTTAAAAAATTTTAATGCAATAATTTGAAATGTGAGCAGACAGTGAATACAGTGAATACCCTGGTCCAAAGAGCAAACTGCAAAACAGAAATAAAGACACTACTGTAAGCTTGCTAAGTTCCCAAAAAAAAACACTTATAAGAAAAAAAATCATCACTAAAATTCCAAACAAATTTAAATTGTGGAAAATGTAGCTATTCAACTTTGTGTACCTTTACTCGAAGTTTTTAACATTTAGTGCATTTTTAGTTTCACAAACTTCCCAATTGACCAACAATGACGATATTCTCGATCGTTTGAAAAGTTACGGGTTGGACATCCCATACCATTTAAGTTACGTTTTTTCCCCGATCCCTTAAAGGTCTCAAAGGTCCAAGTTTCTGGATTCTGACAAAGCTTTCGTTGCTTTTGACTGTGCTTTGTAGAGATGCCAAGAGTCCCAAAGCATCTCAAACTCCACCGCCTGTACTCTTCTCTCCAAATCTGCAGTTTGGTCCATGATTCACAAGGCATACAGAAATAGGATATGACAAGGGAGCACATTTAGTCTGATCTTGGAGAAAGTGAATTTTTTATCTCTCCAGATGGTTTTAGTTTTGTGACAAAGCAGTTATTGTTACTGAGCGTCCTGCATACTACTTCTGGCTTGTATCCATGGTCTGATACAACGGCTCCCAGGACTTGAAGCTTTGAACTGGTTTCCAGCTTCTGGTCATTAACCCTGATATCAGGTGCGAATGCCGATGATGTAATCAGTCATCAGTGGCTTCGTCTGCACTGATTTCCATCCTATGTATTGAGGCCTTATTCAAGTGTTCCTTAGGCTGGCACCTCTTTTTCCTGATCCTGCTATTCCATCAATGCTTCTGCGACGAGCGGACGTTTGTGATCGTTTCAGCACCAACTGCTGACTGAAACCTTCAGTTCCAGTGCATCAGCAGCCATGATTCTCTCAAGGAAGATGTATAAAAGAGTTGGGAGAGGAGTAGACAGTCCCTGCCTTACTCCACGTTTGTTCGAAACCATTCTCCAATGTTGTTGTTGTAGTACACTGCCACTGGTGGCCGCTCGCTGTAAGCACTGTTTTTGTGACTGTGATCCAGGGATGCATTGATGCTGTACAAATTTCAAGTTCACACAAAGCTGCATGCCACAAAGTTTTCCAAGGAGCAGACATAGGAGTGATCATGATCTTGTGAAGATACTTTCCGACTACTCTAAAGAAATCCACAAGCGGAACATCACAGATCAAATTTGACACCTCGAGAAGCCTGAAGGATACCCAGAGGTTTTAGAGAAATATTTACAAGCAAGGATAGGTGTAAAGTTGCAGCACTCACTGTGATAGACTCAGACATTAAGGATACACTGACCGAATAGCTTTTCAATATCAGTCAGTGACTGACACAGCAAGCGAGTCTTCTTGCAAACACCGACCATCATAAAACCATTGGTCCACACACTAACATCCTACAACTATGTGAACACAATGTAGAGAGTTGAAGAAAAAGAAAAATGAAACAAAAGAAAGAGCATAACAACATAAGGCAGCAACAAGAATCAGGAAGTCCATGATGGAGGCAAAAGAGAAATGGGATCGGTGAACAGTGACAAGACATTGAGAGAACACAAGAAAAAACAATAGCAAGAAAGCAAATCACAGCTGGTGATAGACCTACTAAGCACAAAAAAGGGAAAAGGTTTAACAATCCAAGACAAAAATGAAGTGTCTCACTGACGACCAGGAATATTCTGAACAGATAGAATAACTGCTCCAACCTGTAAAAAGCTAATAGAACCGCAGGAGATCCAGAAGTCCTAATGTACCTGCAGAGCAATGACACAGACAGTCACCACCCTATCCTCCGAGAAGAAGTGGAAACAGCAGTCCCCAGATCGCGAAAAAGGGAAAGTCATCAGGGCTGACAACATTCCAGCTGATTGTTTCAAGCTGAGGGGAAGCCATGATCATCGCCCTACTAAAATCTGCAACAGATCTGGCAGACAGGAAAATGGCCAACACCACGGACACGAGTCACGCATTATCACCCTCCCCAAAGGAAATCTACAACAATGCCATAATTACCGCCAATCCAGCCTCATCTCCACCCAATCAGGTCATGCTGCAGATAATATAGAATAACTGAAGCCACAAGCAAGAAACCATCATTGCTGAGGAACAAGCAAGTTTTCAGAGCAGGGCGCAGCACAACAAACCAGATATTCAACCCAAATACTATAGGTGAGCGTACCTTCAACATCAACAAGACCTTTACCACGTTATTTATCGATTTTAAGAACAGGCATTTGACAGGGTTAGCCATTACTTGGACCAAATACAACCATTAACCCATAGTCAGTTTTTTACAAAATTTTTGTGAAAGTCTATGCGTGGTCCCACCTAAAACACACACCACATACACAAAGACACACACACACGCTTCTAAAACACAACACAAAGCACACACACATACACAAATACACACACACACAAACACACACGCTTTCAAACACACACAAACCCCAGCACACACTACACAATACACACACACACACAAAAACACACGCTTAAAAACACACCTAAAACACACACACATACACAATACACACACACACAAAACACACACGCTTAAACACAACAACAAACACACCACATACACAAATACACACAAACACACACGCTTAAAACACACACAAATACACACACATACACAACTACAAAACACACACGCTTAAACACACACAAATACACCCCATTAACACACATGCTTAAAACCTCACACACACACACAAATACAACACACACACACACACACGTAAGAGTAGGCCATTGTGTGCCGGTGGGAACAGATGACAATTTACAAAACCACATACACATGGGGACTGGATGTAAAAAAGCACACAAGAATAAAATAAATAAATAGTCTCAAAGCAGTAAGCACTTCTGTAGCAGCGCGGTTAGTTACATCGTATTCATTGTCAGTGACCATTGCGCAACAAAAGAAAACTGTCTCCAATTTGTGGCTCACAGATGATAAGGGAGAAGAAGAAATTTTATTTCATAGATTTTGGTCTGCAGCGCACCATGTTTGTAATATCTGTTTGTTTAAACTATTGATTATTTATCATTGATTGCATGACTGTGTCAGATTAGGTTGAATGCATGCCCTTTGATTTGTCTTTGCAAGATATAGCGCTATATAAGTTCCATTTATTATTATTATTATTAAGAAGAAGAATAAAAAAAGACTGCATTCAACAGTCAGGCTTACCTGTAGCCCTATGTTGGCCGGGGTCTCTGTATTGTCTCCCTGCAGACGTATACTGGAGTAGTGGTCGCAGTTTGGTAGGCAAGATGCAGCTGTCAGATGTGTGTGCCCTTGGCTGGGCCCTCAAACTATATAAGCAGATGAAAGGTGGTCACATGTTTCACCATGTACATTTTCATCATATGTCCATTTGCCTGGGCCCTCAATAGTGTAGTCCCAACTGGTGAAAATTTTTAACTATACCCAAAACAAAATGGGTTACACAAAGTTTTTTTTTGTTGTAACATGTTTCCTGGACCATGTCCCGTCATATTCGAAAATTATTCATATGGGCGCTTCTGCATAATTGATTTATGCTGATTTTGATTATATCTTAAATATAGACCCAAATTCTATATTCTGTTCCAACCCTATCATGTTGCATCTCATTGAAAAGCTCTTAAGACATAGACTCCAAATATGGACGAAAGATTGAGATATGATGTTAGATTTTAATGATGATACTAAATAAAGTATCTTAACTTCTAAAAATGATCTATGATAGAAATCTAGCTTTTATCATCTTAGCAAACCCGCCATTGTTACAGTTGATAGGATCTGTCATAATGTTTAGGAACGTTCTGTTGTAATTTGAAATCAACAAATTAACCTCACTCGCTTGTAAATGATATTAATTTTTCGTTAATTTTCATTTATAATAAATAGTACTATTATCTTGATAAATAAAATCAAAGAGCGCAGTCACACATGCAACATATGCCATGCAATGGAACACTGACAACAAGACGATGCATAAAGGATTACACAGACAGAAAAAATATACAGTACTCGAATATCACAATACACAGATGCCACAAATACACAATACAACAAATCCTAGAACATGACAAAGAGGGAAAGCGTAATATCATCCCAGGCCAATGAGACTTGAGATCACAGATCTGGCACCAGATTTGAGTCATGTAGCTACCTTGAATTTCTCTGATGTAGTCTACATTCTGGCTTGTGGAAAGGCACATCAATGCTTCTGACACAGAGTGCATTCAATGCTGCATCAACAAGGAATGTCCACGAACGACCGTTGTACAGCCTTATCCATTGAAGCATTGCCCTTACAATTTGAAGCGTATACAAGTTACAACACTTCGTGGAGACCTGTTCCTTCCATCAGATCCTGATGCATGCGAGAAAACTCATTTCAAGATGAAATTGCTGAGCGAAGAAACAATGGCATTAAGTCAGCTGTTTTTCATTTCACTTGAAATGCTACTGAGTGCTTTCCACCAAAGTGGCTGTCAAATGCTATCACTGGTGTTGCCCGTTGCGCCTTGCTTCAGTACAGAGGAAGTGAAGGTGGAATATAGCCTTTGTCACCAGGATTCATATCTAATCATAGCATGATATAATTATGACTGTCCTGGGAAACCGCTCATGGTGAACAGTCTGCATTGACTCCCTGACCAAACGGTCTGTGTGGGTGTAGAAAAGCCAGCAGCTTCCACAGCAAATCCACCTCTGATGTTTGGATCTTCAACAAATGATTGGTCAGATTCTCAATTTCAGTTTCATCAAATCATGGCTCCATCTCTGTAATATCTAATGTCAATCTTTGCTTGATTATGATCACTTCTGTCCTGACATCAAGTTGCCTTTTGACCATATTGTCACTCACTTTGGGTTAACTGTAGCAATAATTCCCATGCCATGGAAAGTGTTGAAATCCATCAAGTGTTGCTGTGTTGTGATCAACATTGTCAGCCAGTATTGGATAAAATGGCCATCGGGAACAGATGCAACACTTGCTCAGATGTAGCTGCATTATCTCATATGGCATGAACTTCACTGTATGACACAAACCCCTAAAACAAGAAGAGTACAAAGAATCCACCAAGAACGTGGAATTGAAGCAATAGTGCAATCAGAACTGCTATAGGGACCAACCTGCAATGGACATAGGAGAGCCTTGAGGACTGGGGACTGCTTGCATAATTGTTTGGCCTATTGGATGACACTTCAAGTCTGTATCCCTTTCCACTGATAATGGTTTCAACAAAACTGCAACGAATTCAGAACAAAGACTCAAATTGCGGAGAGAGAAGCTAATGTCATCTTTGTTTGATACACATGAACGGGATGTATTTCCAAAACTTTAATGTCACTTTGATAAATTCTGCCTGCTGTTTCTATTAATCATTTTTTTTTCTGAGTGTCTTCATCTGACATTTGTTTTGATTAAAAAGTATGCAGAATAGCTTATGCCTGGGTTCTTTTTTAAAGAGTCACAAAATTCCGCTTTTCCAATCCTGTTCTGTGATAACGAGTTCTTCACCAAAATGTTTTCCTGAGCCCTCCTCCTTCATCGTTGGATGACTGTAGGAATCACCATCATTCTGTATTCTCTTTCATTTTGTTTGTGAGTTCACCCAACAGTAATTTGTTCAGTATCTTTTCATGAATAATAGCAGCAACCTCCTTTCAAATGCATGTTTTTTTCTCATCTTTTGGGTGTCCAAGCTATATGTCTTTTTTCATCTTTTCCTGAAGAAAAGGGTTTAGAAGGTCTTTTCCTGCTTCTAAAATGATCTGCATGCTTGATGATAAATTGGCTCAGCACTGGCAAAGTCATAAAAAAAATTCTGTCTGCTTTTCATGGTGTCTGCCCATTCATCACCACGCTGTAACATACTCTAGCAATCAGCTCTGAATTCAAGTGTTTTCTCACTGGATGCCAACCTTTGGGGCCACTGCAAGCATTGAGCACTGCTGGGGTACCACAAAAAAACAACATTTAGGAAAGTCAAAGGGTGGTTCTGTGAACGTAGTTATGTGCAATGTTTTATTGCAGATGATGTTTTCTTGATTCTTTCGGATGCAACTTGAATATTGTATTTGTTAGTGTAATTGCGACAGCAGATCTTCATGCACTGCTTGTCTTCAGAAATTAAAACTGTATCAATCACGTTCCCTGCTCGCTCTGATGATAGAGTCTCTTCCTTTGGCTTTGCACAATAATTTTCCCACCAGAATCCAGAGTATTTCCACACAGCATACACACCTCCATATCAGCTCATTCAGAAGTCCATCCCTGCCCAAGTTTCACACACCCGTTACACAGTGAAAGCCTTTTACTGCAAACATTTTGCACTCAACCATCCTCCTCTCTACACACATGCCACTGCAACACAACACACACACACAGACACACACATATAATATATAAAAATATATATATATATATATATATATATATATATATAATCTATCATATTACATTCAATCTCCTGTCAGTAAATTGTAATGCCCTTCATGGGATGATAAAGTTGTTTTTTGACTTTGACTTGACTTGACTTTGATGTGTATGTGTGTGTGTGTGTGTGTGGTGTGTGTGTGTGGTGGTGTGTGTGTGTGATGCATTGCATGTGTGTGGAGGATGGAGATGCAAAGTGTGTGTGTGTGTGTGGTAATACATAGAGAGGGACAGAGAGAATGTGTCTTAATGCATTTCACAAAAAAGTTTAACATCAGCAAAATTTATCTAATTATTTTTTTTAATAGTAATATTCCAAAATAATAATAATAATAATAATAACATAGACATAATCATGATCACAAACATGAGCACAACATCAACACTAGAGAACTTGTGAAAGAAAGATTC
>CM054163.1:28037100-28100283 GCA_028751875.1 Rapana venosa
TTCAAGCTGAAAATCTCAAATCTGTGCAAAAGGAAAGGTAAGACGATAGGAAAAAAAAATTTTTGCCCCTATCCAAAGTACTGTTTTTTTTTTGGGGGGTGGGGTCTGAAAGTTTTGTTGTAATGGGTAGTCAGAATGAGGGCTTGGGGGGTTTTTAAAAACATGCTTTAAAGCAAAAGGTACTTCAGTACAGAGTAGAAGAACGGCTATAGTTTTATAGTCAAAATCAAAAAATCAACAACCTGACACCCACCTGCCTAAAATGGCTCTTAGTGGGAAAGTGGGTCAGGTGCAAAGCAACTCATTTCAAGGTGGAGCGTCACTTTGTGATTTGTTTAAAGTGTGCGTGTGCTTTATCACTGTTGAGGAGTTTGGGGTTTGTATTTGTTCTTACTAGCTGCATCTCTACCATTATTATCTACACAAAATTTACACACACAGACCTGCACATGAAAAACCACGCACCACAAACAAACGCAACCCCCCCCCCAAAAAAAAAAAAACCACACAAAAAACCCCACCTCTCTAAAAAAGGGCTCCAACAGTCATTGCACTAGTGTTAAAGCCCCCTGCTCTTCTGTTGGTAAGGGTTTTTTCTTTTTCTTTTTTTTTAACCTAGCTGTATGTGTTATTGTTTTGAAAAAATAAAAGCCACCCAAATCTAAAAGTTTTGGAAAAAGACATGCCTCTGTGTCATAGTCTCTGCAGTATTACTGTCAACATGACAGAGTGTGGTGGTAGTTGTTCATTTTCCAGAAGCTTCTTCCATTATCATAAAGACACATTGATAGTGTTCAAGAGAACATCGTACCAATATCAGGCCTCTACTGTCGCTGTGACAGAGTGTTTTGATGCTACAGGTCAGTTTTATGTCAGGGATGTCGCCGCAAGACGTTTTGCAAAACCCCCAGCGCACCATCGCCCCCCGCACCACGTTTTTCCCCGAAGCTGGAGGCCGATCAAAGCCGAGACGACCGCCGCAGAGCGACTCACAAAAGAAGGTAGGTGTCCTGGCAGTTGTGGTGTTGTTTCGTTGTTTTCCTGCTTTGTATAGTTGTTAGAGAAGCTCATGGAAGTAAATGCCTGGCAGGTTTTATCATTTTATGTTGTTTAGATGTGTTCTGTTAGAGCATTCACAGTGAAGGTAAAATGTCCTGGCTGATTTGATTATTTTATGTTGTTTTACATGTGTTCAGTTAGAGCAACTTACAAGGAAGGCAGATGTTCTGGCAGATTTTATTGTTGTTGTGTTTTTTGTATATATGTGTTTTAGAGTTGTTGTTAGAGCAACTCATAAAGGTAGGTGTTCTGGCTGATATCTAAAGTTGTTATTGCCAAAACAGCTTCTTCTCAGGGTTCGTACAAGTCTTAAAAGCCCTAAAAGGCCCTGATTTTGATTTATTTCTTACAACATCATCATCATCATCAGACCCGTGACCTTGGCGGTCGTGGGGGAGACACGAAAGACGATGCCGTGGTAAGCCTCCTCCATCCATCTCGGTCCTCGGCTCTGCGCAGTAGTGCCAAGTCATTCATCCTGGTCCATTCTCTGATGTTGTCCATCCATGACTTGTTCTGTCTTCCCCTCTTTCTGCCACCTTCGAGTGTTCCCTGCAGTACTGTTTTTGGCAGAGTGTTGTGGCGGGTGACGTGGCCGAACCATGTCAGCTTTTTCTTCTTGACGATGGTGAGAAGGGGTTCCTGTGGACCTGCCAGCGTGTTATTTGACTCTTGACAAATTCATTGGTCTTTCGTTCTCTCCAGGATATGCCAGTAGTTTTCTATGGGATTTTGTTTCGAATGACTGGATTCGCTTAGCTGTTTCAGCAGTCAATGTCCAGGTTTCACTTCGTACAGCAGGATCGTCTGAATTAGGGCTTTGTAGAGCTTTAGTTTGATTGGGAAACTGATCTCTTTACTTTTCCATATGGTGGTGAGTTTTGTCATGGAAGATGTTGCCATGGCTATTCTGACTTTGATTTCTGTCGTCGATTGCCCGTCCTTTGTGAGTGTAGCGCCAAGGTATTTAAAAGCGTCTACCTCCTCCAGTTGTTGGCCGTTCATGTAAATTTTAGCAGTGGCGTTGTTCGTGCTGTTCACAAGTACTTTACTTTTCTCCGAGCTCACCTCCATCCCATATGCTCCAGCTCTGTTCTCAAGTCTGGTCGTAAGATCTTGCAGCTCTGGGGTTTACTTCCGCCCATGAGGTCAATGTCATCGGCAAACCGTAAGTTGTTGAGGGGTCTGCCGCCAATGGAGATGGTAGAGTGGAAGTCATGGAGGGTCTCTCATAATGTTTTCCAAGAACACATTAAACAGGACTGGAGATAACAGGCATCCTTGTCGGACCCCAACTGTGGTTTGGAAGTAGTCTCCGACCTGATTGTTCAGAAGGACTGCACTGCTTGCGTGTTGTATAGTGCTTGAATGGTTTGCACTAGTCCTTCTTCAATGCCAAACATTCTGAGGACCTGCCACAGGCCTTCATGCCATACTCTGTCGAAAGCCTTGAATGCGATGAAGTTGTGGAACAGGTCTCTCTGATGTTGAAGATGTTTTTCCATCAGGATGTGGCAGTTAAAAATCTGTTCGATTGTGCTCCTGCCTGCCCTGAACCCAGCTTGTTCCTCTGCAAGGTGTTCTTCTGCCTCCTTCTTGAGTCGATTCAAAATAACTTTGAGCATGATCTTGCTGGCGTGGCTGATGAGGCTGATTGTTCTATAGTTTTGGCATTGGCGTAAATTCCCCTTCTTGGGCAGGGGTATGATGAGTGATTGTGTCCATTCTGTTGGCCACTGTTTTGTCCCCCAAATCTTCTGACAGATAGCTGTAACATATGTGATGACTGTTTCGCCACCATGCTTGAGCAGCTCTGCTGGTATGTTGTCTGCTCCTGGGGACTTTCCTACTGGTAAGCTGCGGATGGCTTCTTCCACTTCTTCCCTCAGTATAGGTAATGGCGAGGGTGCTCTTGATGTTGCTGCTTTCTCTTCTATTATGCTCTTGTCAGGTTGAATTGGGTAGTTGTATAGTTCTTGACAATACTCAGACCACCTGTTCAATGCAGCTGAGCTTTCTGTGAGGAGGTTTCCGGAGCTGTCTTCAATGACTGATGATTTGGGTTTGAAGTGGTTTTGTGAGTTTCTTCAGGGTGTCGTATGCCTTTTTACTGTTGCCCACTTTCATGCTTTTTTCGATCTCATCACATTGATCACTGATCCACTTCTCTCTGGCCTTTAACATTGACTTCTTCACAAGATTGTTGGCCTCCCGGTATTCTTTAGGGTTGGAAGACCTGGTTGGTTTCAGTGCTCTTCTTGTATCGCAGAGGTCCAAGATATCATTGGTAGTCCATGGCTGGTGTTTATTCCTCTGACGACCGAGTACCTCCTCTGCTGTTTCTCGGACTGCCTCATTAAGTTGTTGGTGAGGTCATTGATGTCATTGTCCAGGAGGGTTAATGCCGCAAAACGTCTGCCAAGCTTAGCTTGGAAGATCTCCTCGACATCTGGATCTTTCAGTTTGTCCACGTCAAATTTGATACGTGAGTTTGCAGGCTGTTTGTTTTTCTTCAGCTTCATTTTGAATACCAGCAGCACAAGGTCGTGGTCACTGCCTATGTCAGCTCCAGGGTAGGTTCTTGTTCTGGCTCTGTTGATGCTGGATTTGAAGCGCCGTGGTGTTAAGATAAAATCTATTTTGGTTATGGATCTTGCCGTTTGGGCGCATGCCAGATCCAAAATAAGGCCCCTAAAAAGCCCTGAAAATGAGATGTATTGCCATGGAGGCCCTAAAAAGTCCTAAAAATGGGAATCATGAGTGAGAGTGTCTGTTGAAATGTAGATTAAACAAACACACAAAATAAAACTTATGAGAAATGAAAGCAAGAAGGGTGTCCAAAGATCCTATTATCGCTGATAGAATGCCTGTCGTCTGCTATTCACGTTGTGTCTGCTATTCACGTCGCGTCACCTATTTTGCCAAGGGAGGTAATTTGCCTCCATTGAAAGAGCATATACCCTTTGCTTTCACCAGTTATTTTTTACATGCGAGGGACTACCTACCCTATGGTATGTCCGTAATTTGTTCGGAAAATGATGCTAAACTATGGAACTGCAATTATGAGTCGAAAAAATACCAGTTTACTGTGCTTAAGTCCTTCTCTACGAGATTTTTCAATTTTAGCACAGCTGCGCTGTGAATATCAAGACCTATTGTTTCTCCAGTGCACATGCGCAGTTTACAAAATGGCAGTCTACAAAATGGCAGTCGGGTGTCAGAATGGGAAAACAATAAAACCTGTAGCCAAATCTGTTCTTTATTTGAGGAGATTATCCCACAGATTTCCTGCAGAAGTCATACAGAAACAAATCCAGTTCATAAGGCAAGTCAGAAATGCCAGCACTTTGCATATTTTCCACTGCTCAACGTGGTTGGTTCATTCGACTTTAAAATTTGCAACTTATTCAGTTATTGGCAGACTTGATTAAAAAAACAAAAACAACTAACTATGGGGAGAGGGTGTGGGCATCCTTTTCAAGCCAGTGTTAGGCCTACCACTCGGTCTGCATTGATGATACAGGACTTGTACATGTATTCATAGTGAAGAGAACTTGCGTCCAGCAACCTCTCTCTCTGTCTGTCTCTCTTGTGGATGCTTGTGTGCGTGTGCGTGCATACATGTGTGTGTGTGTGTGCACGTACGCATGTGTGAGATTGAAATAAAGGAGCAGAATTTGGAAGAGGCACTGTGACTGTGTGAGGGTATTGTTATTACCAGTTCTAGTACCTGGTGACCATCTGCATCTTTGATAAGGCAAGGAGACTTAGTTCACATCAGATGAAGTTTGAGGGATAGTGTCTTAGTTCACTTTGCTAGTTGTTTGTGAAAAGTCCTATTAAAATGAGAGACACTTATTTCAGTTTTCACTTTACTTGGTATTTCAAGACATGGAGACTTCCATCACACCATGACTTGATGTTTTATTGTGTGAGGATTTTAATTCATTGTGGTGTCTATGATTGAAAGACATTTTATTCTAGAATTGAAGTTGAATTTGTGTCAATAATCAATATCCAACATGCAGTTTTAGACAAGGAGACTTTGCTTACATGAGTTTGAAATTGGTTTATCAAAGTAAACGTGTACACAGGGTGATACTTTGATGCCCAGCGGCTAGGCCCTAAATTTGGAAATAATAGCCCTATAAAGCCATAAAAAGGCCCTAATTTTTCCCCCACAAAGTCTGTATGAACCCTGCTTCTTGAACAAATTAACAAAGTCAAAACCTTAATTCATTCAGCAAAAACAAAGTATTACTCTTCTCAATTTCTTGATGCCACGTCTATGAAATCTCTCTTTTCCTCACATCCACGTTTCTTGGATCTGAGAAGGCTAGTCCTCTGCCTTCTATTCACGACCACTCTGAACTTCCTTCTATATTTTCTGCATTCTTCTCTGACAAAATCCGCAACATTCGCTCCAGTTTGGATCAGACTCTTTCCAGCCTGCACTTCCTGATCCTCAATTTTCTGGCACTCCGCTCCTGTCCTTTCATCCAGCAAGCGAGAAAGAAATCACAATTCTGAAAGGAATGACTGTAAAATCATGTGATCTTGACCCCATACCTGCTTCTCTTTTCATACAGTGCCTGCCACAACTTTTTCCCACTATTACGAAAATAGTGAACTCATCTCTTGTTTCAGGAAATGTTCCTTCAGCTCTTAAAACTGCTATAGTCACACCGCTACTTAAAAAGCATGACCTTGACCCCAACATTCTGAAGAACTGTAGACCTGTTTCCAACCTACCTTTTATCTCAAAAGTCCTTGAAAAAGTAGTTCTAAAACAGCTCAACCACCACCTTCTCTCCAACAGTCTCCTTCCTGCATTTCAGTCTGCCTATCTTGTCAACCACAGCCCTGAAACCACCCTTGTCCCCATCTTAAACACACTTCTACTTGCTTCTGACTCAGGGAAAATCCCTTCTCACTCTTCTCGACTTATCTGCAGCCTTCGACACTATGGACCACTCTATTCTTCTCTCCCCGTCTTCAAAAAATGTTTGTGTTACTGGTACAGCCCTCACCTGGTTTAGTTCATACCTTACTGACCATTCCAGACAGTTGCAGTAAACAAGCTACAGTCAATACCTGCAGACTGGAAAGTTTGGAGTTTTCCCCAGGGATCAGTTCTTGGCCCTGTTCTTTTCACCCTCTACACTGCTCCACTGTCACATATAATTAACCGTCATCAGATCAACCATCACTTTTTTGCAGATGACTCTTAGATTCTAAGCAGCGACACTCCTGAAAATCTGCCCTTCTCTTTTGACAAATATGGCCCACTGCTTTCAAGATATCCAAAATTGGATGATACAGAAGATACAGAACAAGTTACAGCTAAATGCAGATAAAACCGAAGCCATGCTTGTAGGGACCAAACTCTCTTCCATTACAACATCTTTAATAGAATTCGGCAATGCATCAGTCCATCTATCCACTGCTGTGAAGTATCTAGGGGTTATTATTGACAACACACTTTATGCAAAAATTCATCACCCAGACCTGCCAGTCGTGCTATTATCCAATTACGGTGTATTAGTGCAATTCGAAAGTACCTGTCCACAGATGCAATATCTAAACTCGGGGCATCTCTCATTCTTTCACGTCTGGACTATTGCAATTCCTCTTTTGGCTGGTCTGCCAGCATCATCAATCCACTCCCTTCAACATATACAAAACTGTGCAGCTCGAGTAGTCCTCAGAAAGAAAAAAACTGAGCACATTACCCCTCTCTTGTGATCTCTCCACTGGTTGCCTGTGCCACAGAGGGTAACTATAAGATCTGTACCCTCTGTTACAAAAGTCTCCATAAAACAGCACCCGCCACCTCTGTGAATGTCTTCACTTGTACACTCCTTCTCGTTCTCTCCGCTCGCTGCAGATACCTTGTCCTTACGAAAAATCTAGATTCAAACCAATCCACCATCGGCCGTCGCTCTTTCTCTGTTTCTGGTCCATCGATCTGGAATGACCTCTCTCTCTCTCTCCGCCAAAAGCCTTCTTATGACACTTTTAAATCCAGCCCTCAAGACATATTTATTTCAAGCCTAAGATTTTCCTCTCCTGCTTCATCTCATAGCTTTTTCCCTGCCTTCAACAGCCAAGATTCTATTGCTCTGCCAGGGTGCGTGATCTGTGTGTGTTTGTGCGTGTGTGCGTGCGTCATGCACATTTGGACTTTATGGAACTAGTAATTGTCACTGGTTGTATGACTGTGTTAGTGTGTAAGAATGAGTTGAGTGCAAGCGCTTTGATTTGTCTCTGCAAGGTATAGCCATGTATAAATTCCATTTATTATTATTATTATTATTATTATATGCATGTGTTCTCTAGTTGTTACACTCGCAATGAAGCTAGCTGTTCTGGCACGACTTTATAGTTATGTTGATAATTTTCTGGCAACTTAAATAAGGGTAGATGTCATAGCAGATTCTTTAGTTGTTTTTATGCCTCACTCCCCTACGACCCTTTTAGGTTATGGGACCCTTTAAACCTTTACCTATGCCTCCAGGTCCGTAAAAAGGAGCAAGAAGGGGGAGCGTTGAAGGGGTTCAGGAGGAATGGATGGGGGAGGGGTGGGGTGCGATGGCTGCTAGCAGCCATGGTAAAGGATCAACAGTGGGTATCTGGTTTTATGAAAGAAAAGGACCAGTGTCTATAGCAGAGGGGTGAAGGGATGGTAAGAAAAGTGAAGGGGGAGAGCAGAGAGGGATGGAGTTTGAGAAAACACACACACACACAACAGAGTTTGAGAAAACACACACACACACACACAACAGAGTTTGAGAAAAACAAAACACACACACACACACCACACACACACACACACACACACACACACACACACACAACAGAGTTTGAGAAAAACACACTCACACACACACACAACCCAACAGAGTTTGAGAAAAGAAATTACACACACTCTCAGTTTTTTCACAGCAGATGTATGGCACCTGTTGTTTCCATCAGTGTGTTGTGATCAGATCTGCCTAGCCGTACAATTTTATTGTATTTAAAGATTTTTTTTTTTACCCCAAACACAAAAATAAAATGAACTGTTAAAAATACGATTTTGACAACCACACACACAAAAAAAACCCCACACAAAAAGTTAGAAAAAAGTGAAACTATGACAAAGGGTTTAAGGGATGTAACTCTTCCATGCCGATTGCTTCCTTTTTCTTTGTTGGGTTGTGAGTAATGAAGCTGAAAGTTTATACTTTATTTTCATGGGTTACAACCGTAATGCGATAAAAATTACGTCACCGAACAACACATTAAAAAATTTCAAGTAAATACTTCGTTATCATTCTTTGAACAATACCAATCTTGCGGGGTAGCAATCGAAAGCTTAGCCAATCAGCTACAAGAAGACAACCACCTTTAGGCAAAAGGAGGCTCAGGTCGAAACCCCCCCTGACTTTATTTAACGCCTTTAATTGGCCAATTCTACACAGAGCGAACTTCAGCCATGGCTTTGAGCGATGTTGAAACTGATGCAGTGAATTTGACGAAACTGCGGCCACTACTCAATCATGAATCCATTATAGACTTTAACAATCGATTACTAATTTCATTTCTATGTTGAATCTAAGTATTTGATGTTGATTTTATGATTATTTTGTTTCTATTTTGATTATAAGTGTGCGAACATTTCGCCGAGTTAACAACAGCGGGTCGAATTGAGCAGCGAGTCAAGGACTCAATCGCTTTGATCAAAATAAAGTTATTTCTCTATTATTAAATATGCAGTTCAGAATGCATTGCAATGGCTAGAATGATACTTTTAGTACTTATCTAATTTTTTTTTTTTTTTAACAAGTCTGATCGCATTTAGTATTTTTTATTTTTGAACTACTGGAAGTAGCTCAACGTAATTCAGGGAAAATCGTCTGCTGCAAACTCAGTTGATCTGATGGAAATGTGTGAGTGTGCATGCTTGTGTGTGTGATTAATTTAACCTTCCCGTATGTCGCCTTTTTTTCGATGGGTTGCACCTCCTGGTTGTACAGCAACCCATGGTTTTAGAGTAGGCATAACCCACATTTTACTAAGACATAACTGTGATGGAAAAGATCTAAGAGTGATCAGAAACTTGTACTGGGAACAAGAAGCTGCAATAAGAGTTGACAATAACTGCAGTGAGTACAGACCGATCTGTAGTGGAGTGAGGCAGGGCTGTGTTTTTTCTCTAGACCTCTTCAATATCTACAGCGAAATGATTCTACGGAACATAGAGCAGCATGAAGGTGTCAAAGTAGGAGGTCACAACATAAACAATCTAAGATATGCGGATGACACAGTGCTAATTGCTGACTCGGAGGAAAAACTACAAAATATCCTTACAACAGTCACAATTGAAAGTGAAAACAAAGGACTCCAACTGAATGCAAAGAAGACTGAGTGCATGGTAATCTCAAAACAGTCAGACATGCCTGTATGTAACATTTTATGCAAAGGGGAAGAATAAAACAAGTTCGCACCTTTAAAATACTTGGGCTTCACAATAACTCCAGACGCAGATGCGACACAGAAATAAAGAAGAGAATCGCTTTGTCTAAAGACACATTCACCAAGATGAAGCCTATCTTTACCAACAGAAATATAAGACTCAGCACCAAAATCAACACTCTGAAAGCCTACATATGGCCATCTTTCTGTACGGATGTGAATGCTGGACCTGACAAAAGACCTCGAAAGAAGACTTGAAGCAGCAGAAATGTGGTATATCAGAAGAATTATGAGAATATCAGGACTGAAAAGAAGTCAAACAAAGAAGTAATGGAAATGGCCGGGTACAAAAGATCCCTACTCAAAACCATCAGAAAAAGACAACTACAGTTTTTTGGGCACATAAACAGAGCTGATGGAATGGAAAAGCAAATATTGTGTGGAAAGATTTGTGGTACTAAAGACAGAGGAAGACAACGCACAAAATACACAGACAGTCTGAATAGCTACGCAACAAGGAAAGAATCACCCAACAATGAACTCATCAGGAGAACTGACAACAGAGAGGAATGGAAGGCCATGATCACCGATGTCTGCAACAGACCTGGCACATGAAGAAGAAGATAACCCACTACCATACCTTCTGGGTGTACAGCAACCCAGGGTTTTACAGTAGGCATAACTCGTACCATACCTCCTGGGTGTACAGCAACCCATGGTTTTACAGTAGGCATAACTCGTACCATACCTCCTGGGTGTACAGCAACCCATGGTTTTACAGTAGGCATAACCCGCAATATTCGCAGATGACATTGATGGAATAGCAGGATCAGAAAAAGAGCTTGCCAGCCTAACAGAACACCTGAATAAGGCCTCCAAAACATACGGCATGGAAATCAGTGCAGAGAAGACCAAACTGATGACTAATAACACCAACGGCATTAGCACTGATATCAGGGTTAATGACCAGAAGCTGGAAACAGTTCAAAGCTTCAAGTACCTGGGAGCCATTGTATCAGACCAGGGATCCAAGCCAGAAGTAGTATGCAGGACTGCACAGACAATAACAGCACTGTCAAAACTAAACACCATCTGGAGAGATAAAAATATCTCACTTATCTCCAAGATCAGACTAAATGCGCTCCCTTGTCATATCCATATTTCTGTATGCCTGTGAATCATGGACCCTGAATGCAGATTTGGAGAGAAGAGTACAGGCGGTGGAGATGAGATGCTTTCGGAGACTCCTTGGCATCTCCTACAAAGACCACATAAGCAACGAAAGCGTGCATAACAGAATCCAGCAAACCATGGACCCTATGAGAACCTTCTAACGATCATGAAAAAGCGTAAACTTAAATGGTATGGCATGTCACAAGATCCAAAGGACTTGCAAAGACAGTTTTACAAGGCACTGTCCAAGGAGGAAGAAGAAGAGGCAGACCAAGGAAGAGCTGGGAGGATAACATCAGCGAATGGACAGGCCTAGAACTCAACAAAACCCTGAAAAAGGCAGAACAGAGAGAGGAATGGAGGGAACTGGTCGTTGAGTCTTTGAGGGTGCCCCCACGGTCGTCAGACTACGGGACAGATAGATAGATAACCCGCTACCATACCTCCTGGGTGTACAGCAACCCATGGTTTGTGAGAAGGTATAACCTGCTACCATACCTTCTGGGTGTTCAGCAACCCATGGTTTGTGAGAAGGTATAACCTACTACCATACCTTCTGGGTGTTCAGCAACCCATGGTTTAGAGTAGGCATAACCCGCTACCATACCTCCTGGGTGTACAGCAACCCAGGTTGTCTGGAAAGGAACTCAACCTTGCATGAAGCACTAGGCACGGCAGTCGTTTTCCCCCAGTCGTTTTCCCCTATTTTCTGCTGCACGCTGGAACTTGACCCCTGATGTGCTATTTTTAGCTCTGGCACTGACCAGATGCACTGGTCCAGTTTGGCGCCATCAAGATAGCGCGGCGTTCTTTCCACTGTTTCAGCGGGGGAAAATGGCCACACGGATTTTAATTTCCAGCTTTTAAGTGCTTTTTGATACGTTTGTCATTTTCTTCAGCGCTACATTCAGGTGTATTCAGAGCAGTGTTCTCTTGTTGTTGTGGAGACGTAAATTTGAACAAGTAAAACACTTTTGTGTTGGCGTTATAAACCAAAATAACAGATAGATTGGATGTTCTCACCAGATAGCTCTTCTTTGTTTAGTATTGAGAGTGACCATTTCTGTGCTAGTGACGTAAATTGATTGCAATTTTCCTCCTGAAATCGTTTAAGTTTCACTTTGGCAAAGCCAGGTATGTAATGTTAATGTTTGATTGATTTTTTAAGCTGAATCAACTTTTGTTGTATTTAGGATATGTGTTCATCAGTTTTGAAGGGCTCAAATTTGGGCAAAATCTTGTCTGTTTGCTGTTTCAATCTAGCCTAGGCTTAGTGCCTGTGTGTGTTAAGAGGATAGGCAGGCCACATGCATGCACGCAGCTGGCTTGTCTTAGGTAATACCCATTCCTCTCCTGTAGGCTTAGCCTAGCCCAGATCTGCCGCGCGAGCATGTGTACATGCTACTAGGCTTGAGATGCTGTGAGGAGGGGGAAGGGGAGGGGTGAAGAAATGGGAGGAGTGTCGGGGTAAAAAGGTCCAGGGCATGCTAATTTTAGCATTTCTTTTCCTTCTGTTTTTCTATGTAACTCTTATATTCATACCGCACATACTAAGGCATCCACAAAAATAAAAACCACTTTTTGTGAAAGACTAGCCTCTGACTCAAAACTCATGTGATTTTGAACAAATTTGGTAGGTTTGAAATTTTTTAATTTTTCAGCAAACACTGTACCCCCTCAGTCCTTTGTCGTCTGCTAGTTTCTTTACCGCAATATGCATGCACGGGTTCAACGCTGTAGGAATACAGGCAATCCTCATTTGATGGTTATTTCCAACTTTCTCGTGACTACCTGGTATTGCTCTATGTCCTCAATCCAAAAAACAAGTGCACAGTCCATTTTTTCATGCTTAAAAAAATCTGTGAAGTTCACCAACATTTTTTTCCTCTCGCACTCTATAGAACATACTACTTGACCCCCAAATTAATACCGGTGTGTAGCCTGTATACAGACAGATTTTTTTTTCCTGGCAATATTTCTCTTGATGTTACTTCTATAGGCAATTCTGAGTACAAGCACACTAACCACAATGTTCTCAAGCCAGTAGCACCTGAGCTATGGCTGTTTGAAGATACACACCTATGCTGCCCAGGCCTGTATTCAGAGCTGCTTTAAACAAATGGCAACATACTACTTTGGATCACAAATGTACAAAGTAAATGTAAACATACAGACATAGTTTTATACAGCAATCTAGCCCTATGTAATGGGCAACAGAAATTGTATTGCAAAAGCTAACAGAATAAGAGGCAGTATTTTTTTTTTTCTTAACCTACCCCCCAAAACAGGCAATTTTTACCTCTTGCAGCATCTTTGGTACACTACCATGAGCACAAATGCACTCCAATCTTGTTTAAATTAAGTCAGGTATAACTCCAAACACTTTAAAACCCAAATATGTAAAGAAAAAGTCTACTATTTTACTTCATAATGGAAAAGGAGGCCTTTTTGATACCAACCCCCTTATTTGGATTTCTCTCCCTTGGTGACAGGCCAACAGACTGGTTCTATAGTGATTCAAGCACTCCTCTTCCACAGCTAGTATCTGGCATGAAATAAGGCAATGCAATCCACAGTTCAATGTCTACAGTGTCTCAAACCTATTTCAAAACTGAAATTTTATTACTTTTCTCCTAGTATTATCCCTTTTGAAAATTAGGTAACAGTGAAAAAACTGTTTTGCATGTGCAAGTCTACTCTCTTTGACAGTAGCTGCACTTTACATATGTAGGTAATGATCTTTTCATTTTTAATAAGAAAAGAGGATTCAAAGTGTTCATGAAAGGCTGAAAACCTACCCAGTGGTGCCTCTTGGCTCACATTTTACTTCTTCTGACAGTATGAAAAGCTTCTCGACTTTGTAAATACACTGTATAAGGAGGTTTGCATGAAACATCAGTTGGCTATCAAATATGACTCAAAACAATGCACACAGCATAGTTTGTTATTTAACTATATCAATACTTATCTGTCTAGCCATTAATCATCCAGGGGTCTACTCCCACCCAGACTGCATTGTCGTTCCCCCCCCCCCCCTTTGCATGCGTGGAAATACATATCATATACATATACATACATACATATGGTGATACAAAGATCAAATACAGGTATAACCTGCATTGTTTTGTGAACTACACTCACCCTACAGACACACTTTTTATGTTCATCCTTCTTCCCCCTCCCCCTTCTTTCCTCCCTCCCCATCCCCCCTCCAACCTCACCCCTGCGGCTGATTTTTGGATCTCACCCGATTTCTCTTTGCCATAATTGGGAATACTCCATCATTCTGTGCAGAAAGAGCAGGGGGGGGGGGGGGGGGGAATGGGGTTGGTGAAGGAAAAAGCATCAGCAAAATCACATGAAAACAAAGCAAAATATATATATTTAAAAAAAAATCAACCAAATGACATTTTGAGTTTCACTTATAGAAGACATAAAAAGTAAACACTGCTCTCTCCCCCACCCCCCTCATCCTTTTCCTGCAGTTTTATTCTATTCTTTTTATCTCAGTGAAGCTGTTTGGACTCAAAACTGATATGAAAAACTGAAATATGCATGCTGATGAGGCACACACACGAGGGAATGTATAATCCCCGTGTTGACATCATGCGACTCAACACACACTAAAATCTGTTACTGAATGTACTTTTCAATGCCCAAATCTTACTAAAATATATCCACATGATACAGAAATATATTTCAATAACTGATATACATCATTCTGAGGTGCCAGGTATGCTGAAGATTGGCTCAAACTTCTCTCGCTCACGTTGTTGCTATGTTAAACAGTCCTAGAGAGGTTTTCATTAAAAAGAAAGAAGTAGCTGACAAACAGCATTTTCAATTATTATGATGCTCTAAAATACTTATTGCAATGATACTGGCCCCAAAACTAAGCCAGCAGACGTTCAAAATACCCCCCTTGCAAAACAGCCCCGAATGTATACAGGCTGCACACCGATATTAAAAAATCACTCTTTTCCTTCTGTTTTTCTATGTAACTCTTATATTCATACCGCACCTACTAAGGCATCCACAAAAATAAAAACCACTTTTTGTGAAAGACTAGCCTCTGACTCAAAACTCATGTGATTTTGAACAAATTTGGTAGGTTTGAAATTTTTTAATTTTTCAGCAAACACTGTACCCCCTCAGTCCTTTGTCGTCTGCTAGCTTCCTTACCACAATATGCATGCGCGGGGTCAACGCTGTAGGAATACAGGCAAACCTCATTTGATGGTTATTTCCGACTTTCTCGTGACTACCTGGTATTGCTCTATGTCCTCAATCCAAAAAACAAGTGCACAGTCCATTTTTTCATGCTTAAAAAAATCTGTAAAAATCACCAACATTTTTTTCCACTTGCACTCTATAGAAGATACTATGTGAACCCCAAATTAATACTGGTGTGTAGCCTATAGGTGCACTGTGTAGGCTGAAATTCTTTCCCTGTGTTCTGTTTGCCTAGCAACCCCATGGTTTGAAGAGACTACTCACTGCCCTAGGCCTACATCCTGGATGTTGAGTAACCTAAGCTTCCTGCAGAAGAGTCTTCCTTTATTATGTGTAAGCAGGTTTGTAAGAAGGGACAGTGCTTTTCCTACAATAGATCTTGTACATGAGGTGTGTAAAAGGCATGCACTCAAACCTACAAACACATGCACTGGAGCTATCAGTAAAGAAAAAAAAAAAGGCCTGTTACTTTTTGCAGTGCACCTGTGTAAAGTTACACTCTTCTGCCAATACCTTGCTTTCTTTTGTTTTGATATTATAATAATAATACCAATGATGATGATTGATAGTGCAAGTATCACCAGAAGATCTGCCCTAAGCATATCAATCTGTCTCATGATGCGTCTAAAGTTGATGTGTCAAATACTCCAGATCAGCAGCCTAGAATACATAGATCCATGTAACAGCACCCCACTCCCCCTTTGAATGCAATCTCACAGATGATGTATATAATAGCACCCCACTCCCCCTTTGAATGCAATCTCATAGATGATCTATGTAATAGCACCCCACTCCCCCTTTGAATGCAATCTCACAGATGATGTATGTAATAGCACCCCACTCCCCCTTTGAATGCAATCTCACAGATGATGTATGTAATAGCAACCCACTCCCCCTTTGAATGCAATCTCATAGATGATCTATGTAATAGCACCCCACTCCCCCTTTGAATGCATCTCACAGATGATCTATGTAATAGCACCCCACTCCCCCTTTGAATGCAATCTCACAGATGATCTAGTAATAGCAGACCTTTGACATTGTGGACCTTCCATCCCCACCCACACTCATTGAATGCACCTTGGTGGGACTCTGTATGTGAGTGTGCATATATAGACTCTGCGGTATACATGTAATAAATCAGAAGTGGAACAGATTGGCAAAACACAAGAAATGGTCAGTCCTACCTTCAAGTCCTTCTCCCTTCCAGGAGAAAAAAATATGAGGGAGCAAGAGAGACAAAGGCGCACGCATATATATATATATATATATATATATATAAATATAAATATATATATATATATATATATATGACCCGTTTTTTAATGTAAAAAAACCAATAGAGTACTCATTCATTTTCCTTGAATCAAAACAATCAAAGAAACACACACACACACAGAGATTACTTATTCATTACCCTTGAAAGAAAATGATCTTTAAAAATAGAGAAGAAAAACCACACACACACACGCACCGAGGCACTGCTGCGCGCGTGCGTGCGGGGGGAAGGATGAAAAAAAAGCTGTATAAACTTAATCTTTTACTCTCAATAAAGATCATTTTGACTTGACATTTTCACACACACACACACACACACACACACACACACACACACACACACACACACACACACACACACACACACACACACACACACACACACACACACACACATATGACAGTCAAGTAAGTTTAAAACAGCTCCCACATTTTCTCATGTCATGCACTAACAGCTCAAATGTCTAGATCTGCAGCTTTGAACTGTATGCATACCCATTATTATTAACATTGCATGCAGGTACCAGCACTTCTACATCTAACCTTGAACCCTAACACACAGATCGAGGTTCATTTCATTCAAGCCGACTGGCGAAGTTACTTGGAGCTTTCATCACGATCACGATGGTTTTATTTTTTTGTCTTCACAATAAGATGCAGCAGAATATTTGGTAAACAATACACCTGGTTTTTACTGATCTGCTATTGGCAGAGTGGAAGATCAGCTAGAAATGAGCCATAATGCCCATTATTCTTTGCAAACAGCAAAGTTTCCCAGCCATGCGTTTCTTAAAATAGAACAGAGACGTTGCCGGTGAAACCCCTCCCAACCAATCAGACCAGCTGCCTGTTGGTTACTACAGGCGGTGTGCGTCCTCAACTCTCATTGGTCGATCTTCTCGAGCTTTCAGGTTTTGTTTATACCTAAATAACTCGAAGCAGTATTTCTGATTGGTTAGATTTCACGTAAAGGCTGCGTGAAATGGAAAATATAGATCACAGCCTTTCCAATGGTGTATGACATGTGTGGGGCCCTGTCAGGGGTAAGGATAACGAGATGACTGAAACCACCCTCGTAATGATGAAGGACACTGGAAAACTGCTGTAGGGTGGGTCGATAAAAACTGTTTAAAAACACATTTTTAAATCAAATCTAACCTTTTCAAACATATAGATAGGAAATTCAATGGCTACAGATTCCATTTTTGATTAAAAGTCAAAATTGGCAAGTGGACCCCCACCTGCCCTTTTTGGGGCCTCTCTCCTTTTCACTGTGTGCGAGTTAAGACTCATTTCGTAAAAACGGGTCACATATATATATGTCAGAGTCAGACAGATGACAGACATGCCAAGAAGTAACCATTATTTTTTTCTTTTTTCTTCTTACACTGTTTATAAAGTTATATATTGTATATTACTCCTTTGCTCTTATTTTGCTTCCTTGTTTGCAAATGTATTTAAAGTAAAACAATAAACATATTCAGACTCTAGTGTTTCCCCATATTGCTTTACATTCCTCAGGAAATGGGGGAGGGGTGATATCATAATGATGTGATGGTCATTCCCCACAATATTTCTTTGTTCATGGGTGTGTGTGGAGGGAATACTCAGTGTAACTGTGAGTGGGTAGGTGGTGTGATAAGTTGGAAGTAAAACAGACTGAAAATACAGAGACATTTTCCGTCCAGATCTCTTTCCCTTCCCTCCCTTCCCCCCCCCCCCCCCCCCCCCCCCCCCAACACACAGACACACACACCACTCAATTCTATGTGGCTGTTCCTTAAGTTTATATAGATTTTTGTTTAATATAGGTCCATGTGGCTGATTGTTTCTTTATAGATTTTTGTTTATTATAGATCTATGTGGCTGATTGTTTCTTTATAGATTGTTGTTTATTACAGATCTATGTGGCTGATTGTTTCTTTATAGATTGTTGTTTATTACAGATCTATGTGGCTGATTGTTTCTTTATAGATTGTTGTTTATTATAGATCTATGTGGCTGATTGTTTCTTTATAGATTGTTGTTTATTATAGATCTATGTGGCTGATTGTTTCTTTATAGATTGTTGTTTATTATAGATCTATGTGACTGATTGTTTCTTTTGTTTCTTTCTTTCACTCTTTTATTTGTTTCTTTTTTATTTATAGTTCTTCCTTAGCTTTTTTGTTTATTTGCGTGTGTGGTTTTGTTGTTGTTGGGCTTTTTTTGGTTTTTTTGTTGTTGTTTTTTAACAGATGACTTGACGAAGCTAACAAGTAAAGATGTTATGTGTTCAATGTACCATCTGAAGTAAGAGTTTTACTTTGATACAGAGAGGTGCAGGAAGTGAGACACTCAGGCACATGCCAGTGAGAGAGAGAGGAGAGAGAGAGAGAGAGAGAGAGAGAGAGAGAGAGAGAGAATGTGTACTGTGTGTGTGCTGATCTTTTTTTTTACCTCTCAGAAGCTTATTCATATTTCAGTACACTGTCAGTCTAATGGAAAGCAAAAAGTGTAAACACGTTCATTGTCTATCCACCCTCCACCCTGTCATCCCCCCCCCCCCCCCCCCCCCTCCTTCTCCATCCACACACACAGACAAATGATACCATGCCTTTGTGTAGGCAGAGTACACCCCAAAATAGATATTTGTCTGTCTGTATCTATCTAAAACACACACACACACACACAAAACACACACACACCACTCGCACTCGCACACACAGACACACACCATTCACACCCCCCACCCCCCCCCTCCCACACACACACAGTGTGCACAAAAACATGCGTGCACACATCCATGCATTGCATGCTCACTCACACACACACACACAGACACCCACTTGATTTACTGCCTCAGTCTCTGAAAAGAACTAGGCCTATAAATTCATGTAGTGTAGTCAACCTGTGAACATTTTAACTATGACCCAAAACAAATTGTTACAAAAAGTTTTTTTGTTGTAACATGTTTCCTGGGACCATGTCTTCATATTCTGAAAATTATAAGTATGGGCGCTTCTGCATAATTGATTTATGCTGATTTGATTATATCATAAATATAGACCCAAAATCCCCAAAACGTATTCTGTTTCAAACCCTATCATGATGCATCTCATTGAAAAGGTCTTAAGACATAGACTCCAAATATGGATGAAAGATTGAGATCTGATGTAAGGGTTAAATGATAATACCAAGTAACATTACTTATCAACTTCTAAAAATGATCTACTGATAGAAATATAGCTTTTATCAGCTTATGCAAACCTGGCCACTGGTTGCAGTTGATAAGATCTGTCATGAATGTTTGGAATGTTCTGCTTGCATTTGAAATCAACAAATTAACCTTCCACTGCTTGTAAATGATATTAATTTCCATTAATTTCATTTATAATAAATATTACTACTATCTTGATAAATAAAATCAAAGTGCAGTCACACATCAAACATATGCATGCAATCAACACTGACAACAAGCTTTGACGTACTGCGGGACAGATGAAGGATCCAGTTTCCAGTTCTTTCACCCTTTCAAAAATCTTTTAAAGCAGATCAACCAAAAGACATATACTGCAGCCAAAGTTCACAAGTCCTGCCTGTAATTTTGGACACTTTCTTTTTTAACTTCCTCACAATCCTGTTAACACACTCAACATTCTGAACAGAATCCAGTGTTGCTGCACCAACAACAACTGGTTATGCAGGCCACATGCCTTCTGAAGGTCTTCTTTGTTTTGTAGGTCTTCTTTGCTTTGAAGGTCATCATCTATGTTTTCTACTTCATGAGGTACATCTGATTTTGGATCAGGTTCAAGTTTGTCTCAGTATTCAAGTCCGGGTCATCCGTGAATTGTACTTTGGGGTAAATCTGTCTGAACATGAACATTCTGTGAGGCTTTAGACGACAGTTTGTTCTTGCGGGGTCTCTTCTTTTTCGCACACATTTCCTTGTGATGATTCGCCCTGAGATCAAGGTTTCTGGCACCAATTTGATCATGAGCTCCTTAAATTTTCCCTTGATGTATCGACTTCGGCTGGGCAAAGCACATCAAAGTTTCTACACCAGGATGCTTTCAATGCTGCTCAACAAGGAAGTGCCACAAACTGATTGTTGTACACCTTTCCTTAAGCATTGCCCACAAAATTTGAAGGGTATACAGTTACAACACTTCTGGGACCTGTTGTGATCAACATTGTCACCCTGTATTGGATAAAATGCCCCAGGGGAAAAAGATCAAGTATAGTAGCTTCATTTAACGCCTTCCACAAAATAGGATATCAGAGGGGAAAGTGTGGGTGTATGGTGTGTGGTGTGTGGGTGTGTGTTGTTGTTTTGTGGTTTTTTAAGTAGGGGGGGGGAAAGCACATAAATAATCAACGCAAAAAACAAATTTATGAAAAAAAAAAGAAATAAACAAATTCAAACAAAAAAAAATGAACAGTTAAAATATTAACTTTGAAATTTCAATAATAGAAGTACCCCAAATTTTAAAGGGATCTAAACATGGGATATGATTTAATGACAAAAAAATTTTGTTTCATTAATAAGTCTTGTAGAATTTGCGAAAGCTACAAAACTGGGAAGGCATTTAAAAATTGTTTTCAGATCTCTGCATCAAAAAGAAATGATCTTGGAAAAATTTTTTTCCACAGATACGTTGCTTTTTTTAAAAATTTAGTTTAAAAGCTTTGGCTTAAAACCTTTAGATAAAGATAAAACATTTCTATATTATGAAAATTTACGAAAAATTTATTTATCAAAGTAATACATGGGCTACATCACAATCCGGGGGAATAACTGGTCCCTTGTAGTTCTTTTTAAAAGTGTTTCCCATGCATTTTGTAACATTTTATAGCCCCGTGGTGGATAGAAAAACACTTATGCTGCAAGACCCACCCATGTCGCCCCCCTTTTTGCTTTCGTAAAATTTTTTCATTAAAGTAATACCAAGTGGAGGGTATCCAGCAAAAGGTAACCCCGGCCTGTACATCAAAAATGAATTAGATGAAAATTTTAAATTATGGATCGTCTCACTTTTGAACTAAGTTTCTCAGAGAAAGAAAGACTGACCAAATCAACACAAAAACGTTTGAAATATGTCTTTAGGAAAACAAAAAGATAAAAAAGCCATAAAAATGCAATAATTCATGAAAAATAGACGATTTTTCCCAATAGAAAATGATCTTCTACTTTCAAAAAAGGAATGAAAAAAGCTGCACCCGCCTCGTTATTGTTAAAAAGGGAACCGTCTTGATATTTTTTAAATGATTTGGAATGTAGTTTTTTTAAAATTCTTTTACTGATAGCAAGGATTTTTTTCTTCCCTTTTTTAGTTAAGAGGAATAAATTTAGTCAAAAAGCTCTCTTAAGTTCCCAGGGGGGAAAAGGCGAGGAGTAATCTTTGTTTTAGCTATTTTTTGGGAAATCTTTTGCTTGATCAAATAACTGAAAATAAGGTTCTATGTGTGACTGAGCGAATAGAATTTGTCTTTTAGGAAATTGACTCATATTATATATTTTCTTTTGCCCACTTTGTTTTTTGTTTGAACAACGAAGAAATTTACCACCAGTTGTCGATATTTGTCTAAGGGAAAATTCCCATTTCCTTTTAGGACCCACAGATGATGCATGAAAAAGGGACCCCTAAGCTAATCTGAAGCCTGCAGTCTATCTTTTCATTTTTTTGTAAAAATACTTGGAGCACTGAAAAATTTCCTGCCAAAAAATGAGTCTGAACGTACAAGGGAAAAGCCAGGGGGTTTTTTAAAAAAAGCTACATCATGAGCCCACACTTGTTTACTAAAACTTTTTAGGAGGTTTTAAAATTTTCCCCCTTAGTAATTAAATAGTCAAAATGATAATTCCAACTTTGTGAACGAAAATGTACCCTAAAAAAATTTTACCAAAGTTTTTTTAAATTCCCCAAAATTTCCCCCAAAATTGGGAAAAAAGTAAAAAAGGTGGGTTACTCCCCCTTATTTTAAAAAATACGAGATTTGTCTTTTCAGAGACAGAAAAAAACCATTTTCCAAAAAAGCAGTCCCTTAAGTTTTTTTATTCAAAGGGTACATATTTTTTATGTGTTTGTGCCTCTTTTTGTTTTCTTTTTTTATTGTAACTTTCATCCCCATACAAATGTCATCAGCTACGGACAGGGGGGCTTACTGGAAAGAACAGGGAAATCATAAAGAAAAATATTGAAAAAATTGGGGGAATGACTGATCCCCGGGAATACCCCTTGTTTAAATCCCAAAATAAAAAGGGAAATTTTCCAAATTTGGTGCATGCATCTTTCGAGAAAATGCTTAATAAATGATACAAATTACCAATAACCCAAAATTTTTTTAATTTTTATGTAGCGTTTAGCCCCAAACCCGATCAAAACCTTTATACAAAAAAGGTGGGGAACATAATTTTTCCCACAAGCAAATTAGTTTAATTTGTTACCCAGTTAAAAAAGATATCTCGTGGGGTTTTCCTTTTTTGAAAACCGGCCGATAAAAGGGGTAAATTTTGTTTTTTCGCGTAATGTATTTGTCGTTGTAAAAAATTTCTTTTTTCCCTAATTTTCCGTGTGAGAGGTTAACGCGATAGGTCGTAACTGTTTTTAACCTTTTAGATTTTACCCTCTTTTGGCTGGGACTAAAAAGGAATTTTTCCCTATCTTTTGGGTGACCCCCCGAACCACGCTTTTAAAAATTTTAGCAATAACATTACAAATTTTTCTGGCAGCTGTTTTTTAAAAATTCTTTGAAAAAGCAAACAATACCAACGGGGTGTCTTTTTGTCCCGAGATAGGGAGCATCTTTAAACTCTTGCATGTTTGGGGGGCTTGACGTAATGATTAAAACCCCACAGGTCTTTTTTTTCGTTCTTTTTGGCCCTTTACTCGTACCTTTGCATTTTTTTGAAAGACTTTTTTATCATATTGTTCTTAAAAAATTTTTATGAATGATTTAGCTTTCCCCAAATTTGTGGAATTTTTTGCTTAAACTTAATGGGACAAGGAAGCCAACCCACTTTTCATTCTTTAAATTTATTCCAACCTTTTTCAATCGTTACAAGTTTACTCTTTAAAGCAAAGGGAAACCCCAAAAATTTACTTTCTTTTTTCAACGGTTTTATCACAAAGTAATTTTGCCCTTTTTTATAAGAAAATGATTTTCTGAAATTTTTTTCTTAAATAAACTTTATAGGCGTTTCTTGTCATTTACAACTTTTTGACAGCAGGATTTCCCCCAATATTCCCATATATATTTCCCCAAGAACAAAGCAACACTGTGCCCGAGAGCGCATTTTTTCCATATTTATGCTTCACTGTATGACACACAAAACCCAAAAGATACAAAGTATCCCCCAAGAACTTGGAAATGAACAAGGTGCATCTGAAAGCTAAGCCAACCCCGCAATGGACATAGGAAACCGAGGGCGGGGTGCTTGCATAATTTCTTGGCCTATTTGCACTTTTTAATCTGTATCTTTCCCCTGATAATGTTTCAACAACCTGCAACGAATCTGGAACAAACTCAATTTGCAGGAGAGAAGCTATTCATCTTTGTTTTTGGGTAAATGCAGGGGGTGTATTTAAAACTTTTAAAGCACTTTTGATGTTCTGCTGCGTTTCTATTTTCATTTTTTTTTGGGGTCTTCATCTGCATTTGTTTTGAATAAAATGTATCAGAATAATGATGCTTTTTTTTTAAAAGACACAACATTCGCTTTTCCTCCGTTCTGTGATACGTTTTCACCAAAAAAAGTTTCCTGAGCTCCCCCTTCATCTTTGGAGACTGAGGAACACCTCATTGTAATTTTCATTTTGTTGATATTTTACCAACATAATTTGTTCATTATCATTTTCACGAATAAAAGCAGCAATTTTCAAATGCATCGTTTTTTTTTTTTTTGGGGGATCCAAGCTTTTTTCTTTTTTCATTTTTCCAGAAAAAAGGGTTTTTAGGAAGTCTTTTTTTCCCGCTTTTTCTAAAATGGGCGCTCATGCTTGAGATAAATTTTGTCAGCAGTGGCAAAACAAAACAAATTCCCGCTGCTTTTCAAGTGTCGCCCATTCATCTCCTGCTGTAAACATACTCTAGCAAACGAGCTCTGAAATTCAAGTGTTCTCACTGGATTCACCTTTGGGCCCCTGCGAGCATGAGCTCTGCTGGGGACCACAAAAAAAACAAATTTTGGAAGTCAAAGGGTTTGGTTTTTTGAACGTAGGTTTTGTGCAACTTTTTTGCAGATGAGTTTCTTGTTTTTTTTCGGGTGCAACTTTTAATATTGTATTTATTAGGTAATTTGCAAACCCGTCTTCAGCATGTTGTCCTTCAAAAAGAAAACTGTATCACACTTCCCTGCTGCTCTGAGATAGAGTTTTCCCTTTGGGTGTTCCACGATAATTTTCCCCCCGAATCCAATATTTCCCCCCAGATACAACCTCCAATCAGCTTTCTAGAAGTCCCCTTTCCCCAAAGTTTAGACACCCCTTACAAAACCCGGAAAAAAAACCTTTACTGCAAACATTTGCACTATCCCTACCGAAGAACAACGGAACGTGCGGTGTACGGGATCCGTACGCACGCGCACAGAGGAGCGGAAACCGAATAAGCGCCACCGGAACGAACACGGGCGACGCAAAAACGACACGAACGAAACGTAACGACACGGCAGCACGGAAAAACGACGATCGTCGACGAAACAGGCGTAATACGCGGAATGCCCACGTCAACAAAACGGGACGCGTACGATACAATACAACGAGACACGCTCGCGCGCCCCGTGCAAGAAGCACCAGAACGCGTTACGACACGCGGAACGAAACGACGGAAAACGACACCAGAAGAAGTCGACGCGAAACGCAAACGACCTAATCGAGAAAAACGCCTACGAGGCACGCACAGCAACGTAACGAAAAGGCAAACGCACCGAAAACACGAGAAAGGAACAGCACCGCAACCGACAGAACGACACGAAAGTCACGCCTACGGCGACCCGCACGTAAAACTGGACGGACTGACCGCGTCCAAACATATCGAAACGCCGACGCACGACGGCGGGCGAAACACGGCGACGTGAACTTACTGCGCTGCGTCGGGGGAAAGCGACGGGACGAAAGCACCCAACCGCCGCGTAAACGACGCGATACACACGATACGACGACGCGACAGACGCCGGACGGGCTACGGACAAACGGCACGCGGTAGAACGCCCGCGAACGTCGTAACGCGGGCAAGTAAGATAACCAACACGGAACAACGGTTGCCAAAACGGGGGCCACTTCCTAAACCCGGGACACAACGACCGACGACACTACCGCGCATGAACACGATCACCGAACGACGACACCAACACGCCAGACAGAGACGAATCGAACGACGCAACCGCGAGGCGCCGCACTACGACGGCGCCGAATAAACGACGCAAGAACAAACGGCACAGGCGAAAAACGACGACACGAAAACGGAAAACACGAACACGCGCCGACAACGACGACCGCAACAGAACGAACACGACGGAAAATACGATACACCACGGAGCGAACGTCCAACGTCCGGGCCCGACGGAGAACAGAAGAGCAGCGCGAACGTGCAACGGAACCAACACGAACGATAGCTGAAGCACCACATCGACGCTGACGATACACGAAGCACACGAAAAACACGAAAATTACCAGACGAACGAACACACGCCGAGAAGCGGGCACGCGACCAATCACGAAAAAAAGAAGGCGCCGGCGGCGAACCCGCAGACGAGCGAACCGAACGCACGACACGGAGCTCACGGCACTACGAGCACAACACGTCCCGAAGCGCGTCGACTCACGAACGGACGTTACAACGGACGAACGATACACGAGAAAAAAGTGTGAACTACAACAAGCGCGCACGAACTACGCGCGAGTGAAATACAACGCCAACGACGCACCAAAACTTACGCGCACAAACGGCGGACGCCAGCGAAGACCACCATCGGCGACGAACCCGAGCGAACCGAATCGATCGCATCCCGGAAAAACAAGTCCGACCCCTCGGATAACACGAAACGAAAACATCGAAACCGGAAACGCCGACACGGACTGCAACGAAGGGGCGCGCAGAGGACGGGACGAGGTGACCACGATACGCCACAGATCAACGACATCCAACCGCTAACCCGCGCCAACACGGCGACGAAATACGCCACGTCGAGACGAACCGACACGCGGGAGGGCAAGAGCCGTGACGAACCACACACTTAGTACATCCGACGAACGTTGAACCCGTCGCCGAACACAGCGCCACGGCGGATACGTAAACAGCAACACGACACGAACGGAAACGTATCGGAGTACAAAGAAAGACGAACTAACGTAACACGGCGAACTGACGCAGACACGGGCACGATTCAACGAGTGAGAAAACGCGACAACGGAACGAATGCTACACGCACGGGAACCCACGCGGAAAGGACGGCAATACCAACGACACAACCAGGTCGGAACAAACACGATGCGAAACGCCCGACTAAAATTTGATACGAACGCACGCACGCCGGACGGCGTACCAAATAACGGACGCCAACGACGGCTCAGGCGAACTGAATAAAAATTAATGAACACGAAAAAACACGAGGCACGAAACGCGGCACGCGTGCGCAACGAACGGGCGGCACAACAGAAATCGACAAACCCGCACGTAGAAACGCGCACGAAAACAGAAAACGCACACGTAATACGAGCTCATAACGACACAATACCACACAACAGCAACGATCACGCAGCACTTACTCCCCGTGGATGATTGTGTGCGCTTCTTTCCACAACCCGTCGGCAGACATTTTCATATCTCACAACAGCAGCGCCAGTAGATCCCTGTGAAAAGCGACTCCGTAACGAAGCCACAACGCTCGCATATGAAAGAACATTCGACCTAAAAACAGATGCATTTGTTATCACCAATTTTCAGTTTTTTTATTTGCCGTTGGTCTCCCCCCTCTCCACTTTTCTTTTGTTTGGAAAGAGCATGTCCAGAACAGACTGTAATGATTTATACGTGAGAAGACTTGAAGCACAAGCATGTTGGCTGCGCACACAAACACATGCATGCACACACACAACACAATGTGCAGAACACACACGCGTGACATTTTGCGCACAACCAAACACACACACATACAAAAACGTCAACAATTGTACCTACACTATAACATGAGCGTAACATAGCCAAACTGAGTCGCACATAATTAAACCTGTCCAAATGGATTGGTTAAGACGTATTCTTATTTTATATAGACTTAACAAATTTTATTTGCACCGACTTTGAATTTTTTTGGTAGAGACTTTATACTTTTTATTCATATCATTCCTCCTAGCCCCACCCCTACCTGTAATAATGACCCCCCTACCCCGCCCCCAAATCTTAACACATGAAAATGTGACTTGACTTGTTCCCTTTCTGTCACAACAGGGCAGCAGGGGCAGGAGAGCAGGATACAAACCAGGGAGAGGCAGCAACAGGAGGACCCTCAGGGAGGAGATCATGGCAAAACTCAGCGAAGCAGGGAGCCCAACTGTTCCAGCCACCTGAGAGGACTGGCACTGCCAGGTGCAAGCTAGCCAGAGGACCCACCGAAGAACTAGGCTGTACTTCCACAATCAACCCAGAAAGAGTTCCCTCCCCCCCCCCCCCCCATAGCCACGCAACGCCTCTGAGCGCTAATGATTAATTTTCTCCTGACCAACACAGTCCCATACTGTCATAAATATGCGGAACGGCAAAAGCTCTTCTCTTGATAGCATGCACAGTCAGTCGTGAGTGGAACATATGAAAAAAATAAATCCTATGCTCAAAACCGTATTACAATCCAACCAAAAGTGACCAAGAGGCTAATTACATATAAAAAAAAAAACAGAAAGAAAAAGATTCTTATGCTCAAACCTTACAATCAAATCAAAGTGACAGAGGCTATTACATATGAAAAAAAACAAGAAAGAAAAAGATTCTTATGCTCAAACCCGTTACAATCAAATCAAAGTGACCGAGGCTATTACATATGAAAAAAAAAAGATTCTTATGCACAAACCGTTACAATCAATCAAAGTGAAAGAGGCTATTACATATGAAAAAAAACAAGAAAGAAAAGAATCTTATGGCTCAAAACCGTTTACACAATCAAACCAAAAGTGTCAGAGGCTATTACATATGAAAAAACAAAGAAAGAAAAGATTCTTATCTCAAAACCGTTACAATTCAAACCAAAGTGAACAGAGCTATTACAGATGAAAAAAAAAAAAAAGAAAGAAAAAAAGGGGATTCTTATGCCAAAAAACCGTTACAATCAAACCAAAGTGACAGAGGCTATTACATATGAAAAGAAAGAAAAGATTCTTATGCTCAAAAACCGTTACAATAAAAAACCAAAGTGTCAGAGCTATAGACAAGTGCTAAAAACCACAATGACTTCAACCCAAGCCTGCCTGCTGGTCCAACAAAGTCACGCTTCGAAACTTCGCCGGTGTCTTGGTGAATTAAGGTGGGGGGATAGTTTTACCGAATCTCCCAGGTCAAACTTCGACGCAGACCTGCCAGTGCCTTAATGCCCTTTCAAGGGAGATGCCACATGCAGAAGATCAAATACTCATGTTACAAAATTCTGTAATTCAGTGGGTTACGAAACACGAACATACCCACATACATCCCCGAGAATCGGAAATGTGGCAAACCTTCATGGTGGGACAAAACCAGTGCGCATATATAATACTACCAATCTCACCCTTTGTGAAACTGTCAGCTGTAGCCAAGGGACGTAAAAAGAAAAAACAAAAAGAAAAGAACACAAAACCTACTAAAGTAACGGTCTTACAGCACAGAGGATACACTCCCCTGGTCTGGCATGTACTCAGGTCTTTAAAAACCCTCGATTGTTGTTTTTGGATTCTAACAGAGATAAACTGCCTTAGATTTGAATTCTTTTGCAGGTTATCTACCCCCAACGACTTACTTTACTCTTACGACAATGTGTGTGTGCATGACAAGTTGTCAAACTGAAATTTTTGTCACTAGCAAGGTATGTCTATGTACTTATGCAATTTAGGGCGCAGTTTTATGTGTCTGGTCCACCAGATGTCTTGTCATTGTCACCAATATTTGTCACCAATAACAGGTAAAAGTATGGTAATATATGATAAAACCGCAAATCCTGCAAGGATTGACAATAGTTCCTTGCATGTTCAGTGTCGAATAAGGAAGTGATACCCGCTGGTTTTACCAATGGTTATGTGCAAATAGTACTTCAAGGATGTGTCACACATGGTCCCCATAGCACCTGTTGTTTTAATGGTATTCTTGAGGAGAACAGAAGTTTTTGTTTAACTATTTTTTCTTTTGAAAACAAGTCATATTCAATCAACAGTGACCTTTAAACTGCAGTTCAATATCTTATGGTGCGCTACCAACATGTTTTGTAAGTGTACAGAAGTGTAATATTGTACATGACTGTCACACAGACACCCAGTGACACAGCACAGTGTGACAAATTCAAAAACAACACAAAACTTCGTAACCCTACAAAATTTTAATGTTGTAGTCTCAAAATAGTCCGTAGTGGTGCACAGGTCACATCACATCAAAAAAGCACAAATTATCAGATGTGTGGGGTTTGTACCCATTGCTGCACCTGTCGTACCACTTGGCAGATCAGAGACCTATTTTAATTTCCTCTTACTATTTTCGTTATCGGCATATCTGTTCGTTTCTGCCATTGCAGTTTCAACAGCAAAAGTGTGGGTTAAAAATGAGAAAACAGTCACAAAGGCATCCGGGTTTTCAGGCGTCTATGCCGCGGAACCGGCCCGGAGGTAAAATTTCTCCCACAGTCGTGTGTGTAGCACAGGTCAAGGAATGTGCTGTGTAGCACGTTATATTCAGGCTCACTCTTCTCCCTAACTGCAGCATTTCCTTCCTCCTCTTCCTGTAACCCTTTTAATATAGGATTCACTTAAATATCGGATTCACTTAACCAATTTCTCGTTCAAATGTTTCTACTTCCATGACAATGAACATTCAATTTATCGTCTCATTAATCATATGAATGATCTGCTACCAAAGAAAACGTAATTTTTTCCGCCACGACTGCAATGATTGAAAGCCGTTCTGTCGCTGGCTGTTATTTCTCCTTCCCCTCCCCACTACAACCATGTTAGTGTCTAAATCTATCTCTGGCACCCTCGCCTGCATCGCCCCACCAATTTTCAGACACATTGTGTGAAAACCCAAACAAGATCTGTGTGAAATGGAAAAGTACTGCCCATTGTGGGCAGCACCAAAACTTCAGGTGGCGGTCGTATTGGAATCTAGCAGCAGCCTCCGTACTGTCCGCTGCAGCCGATCGGGACAAACGGTTAAAAGTTTGACTAACAGGTTCACGAACACGCGGCAATGCCAAAAAGTTCAACCAACCAACCGTCCCTCTGTTGACTTTTTGTTCACACCCCTGACTACTAAATCTCCTGCACGCCACACATGCTAGTCCAATAAGTGGCTGTTACAAAAAAACCCCACCACCACCCCCCGCCCAAAAAAAAAAAAAAAGGCTCAAATGAGTGATAACACTCATACATATATTAAAATTTTTTTTTTTACTAGGTTCACACAACTTGAACTCTGAACCCATTAGCAACGAGGAAATCGCAAATGACCGCCACAACACACATATCGTCTGCTACCATAGCATAAAAATGGCTTGCACAGCACCCTTTCCTCATACATTTGCGTTGTCAAAACAATGTCTGGTTGTTGTTGTTTTTTTTACAAGATTGAGCGCTATATAAATTCAATATTACTCATAATCAAAGGGATTCCAATAACAAAAAAACCAAAACAAAACATAAAAAAAGCTGTATTGGGTCCATGAATCATGGTTTTCCCAAATCTTGGCAACAGCGTGTGGTGAATTAAGTTAGGGATTTTTTTTTAACAATAACTCCAAATGCAGTCTTGTGGACTAGCTTTAATGTATGGTGTGGTTGCACGCATGCAAGGCAGACCTGCATATATATATATATAATACCCCCACGACATCTGCAGAAGATCAACTATGCTCCGTAAAAATTCCTTAAACATTCAACGTCGTGATTATGGAAACACTAAACATACCTGGCATGCATCCTTTTAAAAAAAAGAAAAAAAGAAACAATTTGCTCTCTTTAAAGTCCCGAATATGTCAACTGAAACCAGTGGACAATACGTTTGTGCAGAGTGAACAAGCAAGGGGATTAGGCCAGGCACTGGGTTTTCACCACCCATTGAGGAAGACAGAGAAGAGAGAAAAGAACCAGCAACTGTTTTACAACACCACAGTACTTTACAACACACACAGAGAGTAAAAGAACAGCCGACTGTTTAACCAACACCACAGTACTCTACAAACACACACACAAGAGAGGAAAAGAATCAGCCGACTGTTTAACCACCCACAGTACTTACAAAACACACACAATTAGAGGAAAGAACAGCCGACTGTTTTAACATAAAACACAGTACTTAACAACACACACACAGAGAGAAGGAAAAGAACAGCCGACTGTTTTACCAACAAACAGCTACATGTACAACACACACATCACAAGAGAGAGGAAAGAACAGCCGCTGTTTTAAACCAACACCACAGAACTTACACACACACAAGAGAGGAAAAGAGCAGCCGACTGTTTTTAACCAACAAACACAGTTACTTACAACACACACACAAGAGAGAGGAAAAGAACAGCCGACTGTTCTACCAACACCACAGTACTTACCAACACACAAACAAGAGAGAGGAAAAGAACACCGACTGGTTTTACCACACCAACATACTTACAACACACACACACAAGAGAGGAACAGAACATCCGACTGTTTACCAACACCACAGTACTTACAACACACACACAAGAGGGAAAAGAACAGCCGCTGTTTTACCAATATCACAGCACTTACAAAACACACACAAGAGAGGAGAAAGAAAACACAGTACTTAGCCAAACAACACAGTACAAAAACACGAGAAAGGAAAAGAGCACCTCAGTATTCCCAGACAACAGCACACACACACACACATAACACAGATCACACACAACACACACCCACACACACACACACACACAGAGCCTTACCCAAAAATGTCCAGAATGATCTGGAAAAAAACAATTGAAGTCAAACGGGGACTGGATGTGCACTTTGTACCCCACAGTCGTCAGAACGTGACTTTCAGACTCCAAGATGGCCGCTTCAGTGTAGACGTTTTCCAGCTGTGCCAGTTTCTCCTGCAGTCTTGACACGGTCACCACCTGAGAAAAACAGAAACGCAGGATGAGGATTTATCGGTGATGTTTTGGGACGGTATCACGTACCGACATGCATCTTCATCATCATAAACTGTTTTTCCATGTCGCAGTGTTCCATCATTGGAGTTTTACGTATGTTTTGAGATCACATGTTCCTTGGCAACCACTGTATTTCTCAGTGTGTAGTTGTGTGTTGTTGTTGTGTTGTGTTTGTTAGTGTGTGCGCACAGTGCGTGGGTGTTTATGATTCAAGTTGAGTTGAGTTGAGTTGTGTTGAGTGTGTGTGTCTGTGTGCGCGAGCGTGTGATTAGCCGTTGGAGTATTAATGTGTGAGCAGGTTGCCTTGAGTGCATTCATAGTAACATCACCATAATTTTTTTTTAAAAACTCTTATCATCAACATAATCCTCAACAAGAACCATATCTTTATCCTACTTGAGTGACTATACATCATTTCATCTCATTATCATCACCCATTACTAATCATCATCTTCAACAATTTTGATCGTTTCTTACTTTCATACTACAACCACTGCTGCCGCTATCACATTACTACTGTAATTTTTGACTGCTTTAACTTTTTATTTTTTATGTTCTTTTATATCAAGGATAAGATGGCATAAGCACATATGCTTTCTTTTTTTTTTTACATCCAGTCCCACGTGTGTACTGAAATAAGGCATGCACACTGACACCCCCCATTGGTAACCTTACGCTCGATGCTGCTTAACCCTTAGCTGGGGGGGTGGGAAGCGATTGCTCTGACCACTGAGCTATGCCGTTGCCAGTTATCGCTCCCCTACACCACATAGGCTATGGGACAACACAATACCTTAACTTTTATTGTGGTGAATTGTACGAATTGTAACAACTGCAGCCACCATCCTCCTTCTCATTATATTATTACAACAGTACTGATTGTAAATTGTAAAACCACGCAGCTACCAAAAGTACCCATCATCCTCAATACATCCATCCTTGCTAATCATTATGTTGTTACCCTCAAACCACTGCAGCTACCATCAACCTCACCATCATCATTGCTAATCAATTATTGTTGTTACCACCCCACCACTAGCAGCTACCATTATCCTCAACATCCTCATTGCTATCATTATTGTTGTTACACACCGCCCACTGCAGCTACCATCATCCTCAACATCATCATTGCTATCATTATTGTTGTTACCCCGACAAACACACATCGCTACCAACATCCTCAACACATCATTGCTATCATATATTGTTGTTTAACCACCACCACTGAGCAGCAAACCATCATCCTCAAACATCATCATGCTATCATTTATGTTGTTTACCCCCCACCACTGCAGCTACATCATCTCAACATCAACATTGCTATCTTATTGTTGTTACCCCCACCACTGCAGCTACCATCATCCTCAACATCATCATTGCTATCATTATTGTTGTTACCCCCCACCACTTACCATCATCCTCAACATCATCATTGCTATCATTATTGTTGTTATCCCCCACCACTGCAGCTACCATCATCCTCAACATCATCATTGCTATCATTATTGTTGTTACCCCCACCACTGCAGCTACCATCATCCTCAACATCATCATTGCTATCATTATTGTTGTTACCCCCCACCACTGCAGCTACCATCATCCCTCAACATCATCATTGCTATCCATTATTGATGTTACCCCGCAACCCACCACTGCAGCTACCATCATCCCACACTCCAACATTGCTATCATTATTGTTTGTTAACCCACCAACCACTGCAGCTACATCATCCTCAACATCATCATTGCTATCATTATTGTTGTTACCCCCCACCACTGCAGCTACCATCATCCTCAACATCATCATTGCTATCATTATTGTTGTTACCCCCACCACTGCAGCTACCATCATCCTCAACATCATCATTGCTATCATTATTGTTGTTACCCCCACCACTGCAGCTACCATCATCCTCAACATCATCATTGCTATCATTATTGTTGTTACCCTCCCCCACCCCCCCCAAAAAAAAAAAAAAATAAAAAAATAAAAAATTATCCTTACGTTGAGAGGGACAAAATTTGCACACGAGCTGGCAACAGGACATGACACGCAGGGTTTCACCGGGTCGTCATCTCTGTCACAGTGAAAAAACGGACGAGGACGTGAAAACGGACACGTGGGAGCGGTAAACGAGACGACAACCGAGAAGCGCAAAAAGTAAACGAACGACGCGCACACACGAAAAAACATCGAAATATAAGAGGAGGAAAAAGACTGAACGGAGACAAGAGACGGTCGAACCGTACGAACGAGGTAGCAGAGAACGTGAAAACGGAACGAGAAACAGTCACGAAGTCGGCAGACCGCGAAGAACGAATGGACAAAGTGACCAAAGAGAGCCACGGTGATACGTGAATCGAGTAAAGCACGTGAGACGGGAAACGCGAGAGCTGAAAGTCCAGCGCGACATTGTTGGCCGGAATTGCTCGTGTACAACATGCTCTCGCATCTTTTCCATGCAACAACACTGAACCTGCACAAAACCACAGCACACACGTACACAAACGTGCGCACAAGCACGCTCCCAAAATGAAAACTATCTGCCGCCCTCAGTAACTAATCTGTTTCTTCGTCTATGTCTGTAATCTAACTGAGAAACGATAAAAAGCTGAGCTTAGTCTAAATTCGTGTTCACATGAATTTTCTCTGTGTGTGTGTGTGTGTGTGTGTGTGTGTGTGTGTGCAGGTGTAAGGGGCAGTGAGAAAGAGAAAGAGAAGTGAGAGAGTGTATGTGTGAATGTGTGGTTGTGTGCGCCTGTGCATGCATGTGTGCGCGAGTGGGAAGTTGAGATCGTAAAGTATATCTTTGAGTTTCTCTGCAGTCACTTGCTGCCATCAGCAGATAGACCTGGCTTGAAAATATTATAACACACTCTGGCAGAGTCATTAATGGTCAGTTTATTACTAGTCACTTCCTCTATTCCAAAGTCTTTGGAGTCAGTTCCAAGTAATTTACACGCACAGTCCAAAATCGTTATTTTTCCTATCTTTGATTATTAAGCCTGACTTTATTAGTGAAGCATTTGGCTTTTTTCGCATGTAAATTATCTTCAAACATCACAAAATTCTCCATGCACCACCACACGTTCGATAGATATGGCCTCCTGAAAGCTTTTCCAAAGATTTAAATCTAAATTTTTGTTACATCTTGAATCACTGCCTGTCAATGTTCACTTTCATAATGGATCAAATATAAGTGATGAGATGTATATCAAATCAAATTTATAATTGATTATTCTATAATATTCATATATAATTTATTTATTTATTTAAATTTATATATAAATATAGATAATATATATATATATATATATATATATATATAGAAAATATTGTGTGTGTGTGTGTTTTATATGAATAATCAATTATAAACATGATATGAATATAAATCTTCATAGGCTGCGCGAGAGCGAGAACATATTTGATACATTATGGAAAGAGACATGACAGCAGTTGATTCAAGATGAGCGCAACAAAATTTACATTAAATCTTTGCGGCGCGTGCTTTCAGGAGGCCATAGAGAGCTATCGAACATTGTGTGGATGCATGTAGAATTAGATGTAAAGTAATTCTACAAGCGAAAAGCCAAAAAATGCTTCACTAATAAAGTATGCTTAATAATCAAAGATAGGAAAAAAACGAATTTGAACTGAGTGGTGTAAATTACATGAACTGACTCCAAGAACTTGAAAGCGAGGAATTGACAAGTAATAAAACTGACCATTATGACTCTGCCAAGTGGTGGTATAATTATTATGTCAACCAGTGCCTAAGCTGAGCACGGATGGCAGCAAGTTACTGCAGAAAACTCAAGAATACTTTACGATCTCAAAACTTCCCCACTCGCGCACACATGCAAGCACGTGCGCACACACACACTTCACACATACACTCTCCTCTCTCTTATTCTCTATCTCACTTGCCCCTACACTGCACACACAACAACACACACACACACACACACAACACAGAGAAAATTCATAGTGTACACAAATTTAGACAAGCTCACTTTTATCAGTATCTCAGTAGATTACAGACATAGACGAAGAAACAGATTATTACGAGTGCGAGCAGAAGTTTTTCATTTGGGGAGCGTTGCGTGCGCACGTTTGTGTGTGTGTGGTGTTTTTGTGCAGGTTCAGTGTCTGTTGCATGGAAAAGATGCGAGAGCAGTGTACACGACAATTCCGCCAACAACGTCGCGCTCGGACTTCAGGCGTGACAGAGATGAACGACCCGCAACACCTGCGTGTCATGTCCTGTTCCACTCTGTGCAAATTCTTTCCCTCTCCAACGTAGGATACTTTTTATTTTTTTATTTTTTTTTTTTTGGGGGGGGGAGGATAACAACAATAAGATAAGCAAGGGATGAAGTTTGAGGATGATGGTAGCTGCAGTGGAGGGGGTACAACAATACTGATACAATGATGATGTAGAGATGAATGGTATCTGCAAGTTGGTGGGGGTAACAACAATAATGATAGCAAATGATGAAGTGTGAGGATGATGTAAGTGGTGGGGGTAACAACAATAATGATAGCAAATGATATGTTGAGGATGATGTAGCTGCAGTGTGGGGGTAACAACAATAATGGATAGCAAAGATGATGTTGAGATGAAGGTAGCTGCCGTGGGTGGGGTAACAACAATAATGAAGCAATGATGATGTTGAGGATGAAGGTAGCTGCAAGTGGTGGGGGTAACATCAATACTGATAGCAATGAAGATGTGAGGACGAGGTAGCTGCAGTGGTGGGGTAACACAATAATGTTAGCAAATGATGGTTGAGGATGATGGTAGCTGCAGTGGTGGGGGATAACAACAATACTGATAACAATGAGCTGTTGAGGATGATGTAAGTGGTGGGGGGATAATAACAACTATAATGATAGCAATGATGATGTGAGGATGATGGTAGCTGCAGTGGTGGGGGTAACAACAATAATGATAGCAATGATGATGTCACGAGGAAGATGGAAGCTGCAGTGGGTGTGGGGTTAACACAATAATGATAGCAATGATGTGTAGAGGATCAAATGGTACTGCAGTGGTGGGGTAACAACAATAATGATAGCAATATGATGTTGAGGATGAAGGTAGCTGCAGAGGGGGGGTAAACAACAATAATGATAGCAATGAAGATGTTGAGGATATGGTAAGCTGCAGTGGTGGGGGTAACAACAATAATGATAGCAATGATGATGTTGAGGATGATGGTAGCTGCAGTGGTGGGGGTAACAACAATAATGATAGCAATGATGATGTTGAGGATGATGGTAGCTGCAGTGGTGAGGGTAACAACAATAATGATAGCAATGATGATGTTGAGGATGATGGTACTTTTGGTAGCTGCAGTGGTTATACAATACAATACAGTACTGTAGTAATAATATAATGAGAAGGAGGATGGTGGCTGCAGTTGTATACAATTCCGTACAATTCAACACAATAAAAGTTAAGGTAATGGTGTCCCATAGCCTATGTGGTCGTAGGGGAGCGAGGCAACGGCATAGCTCAGTGGTCAGAGCACTCGCTTCCCACCCCCCCCCCAGCTAAGGTTAAGCAGCATCGAGCGTAAGGTTACCATTTGGGTGGGTGACAGTGTGCATGCCTTACTTCAGTACACACGGGGACTGGATGTAAAAAAAAAAAAAAAAGCACATATGTGCTTATGCCATTATCCTTATATAACGAATAAAATAAAAGTAAAGCAGTCAAACAATACAGTATATGATGAATAAGCGGCAGCAGTGGTAGTAGTATGAAGTAAAGAAACGATCAAAAATGGTGAAGATGATGATAGAAGTAATGTTGATGATAATATGAGAATGATGATAGTCACAGTAGTGATCAAGATATGGTTCATGATGATGATTATGTTGATGATAATAGATTTTTTAAAATATGGTGATGATAACTATGAATGCACTCAAGCAAACCTGCCTCACACCTTAATACACAAACGCGACACACGCTCGCGCACACGGGGGAACAGACACACACACCTCAACACAACTCAACTCAACTCAACTTGAATCAATACAACACACACGCACGTTGCGCCGACACAAACAACACAACACAACACAACAACACACACACAGAGAAATACACGTGCTTGCAATGAACATGTGATCACAAAACATACGCTAACTCATGATGAACACTGCGACACTGGAAACAGTTATGATGATGAAGATGCATGTCCGTACGTGATACCGTCCCAAAACATCACCGATAAATCCTCATCCTGCGTTTCTGTTTTTCTCAGGTGGTGACCGTGTCAAGACTGCAGGAGAAACTGGCACAGCTGGAAAACGTCTACACTGAAGCGGCCATCTTGAGTCGAAAGTCACGTTTGACGACTGGTGGTACTAAATTGCACATCCAGTCCCCGTTTGACTCATCCAGATCATGCTGGACATTTGGTAAGGCTCTGTGTGAGTTGTGTGTGTGTGTGTTTGTGTGTGTGTAGGTGTGTGTGTGTGTGTGCTGTTGTCTGTGAAATACTGAGTTGCTCATTCTTTCTCGTGTTTATTTGTACTGTGTTTGTTTGGCAAAGTACTGTGTTCTTCTTCTCCTCTCATGTGTGTGTTTTGAAGTTGCTGTGATATTGGTGAAACAGTCGGCTGTTCTTTCCTCTCTTGTGTGTGTGTTGTAAGTAACTGTGGTGTTTGGTAAAACAGTCGCTGTTCTTTTCCTCTCTTGTGTGTTGTGTGTTGTTAAGTACTGTGTGTTGGTAAAACAGTCGCCTGTTCTTTTCCTCTCTCTTTGGTGTGTGATGTAGTACTGTGGGTGTTTTGTAAAACAGTCGGCTGTTTCATTTCCTCTCTCTTGTGTGTGTGTTGTAGTACTGTGGTGTTGGTAAAACAGTCGGCTGCTCTTTTCCTCTCTCGTGTGTGATGTAAGTACTGTGGTGTTGGGTAAAACAGTCCGGCTGTTCTTTTCCCTCCTCTCTTGTGTGTGTGTTGTAAGATACTGTGTTTGTTGGTAAACAGTCCGGCTGTCTTTTTCTCTCTCTGTGTGTGTGTTGTAAGTACTGTGTTACTGTTAAAAACAGTCGGCTGTTCTTTCCACTCTTGTGTGTGTAGTAAGTACTGTGTTTTGGTAAAATCAGCGGCTTTCTTTTCCTCTCTTGTGTGTGTGTTGTAAGTACTGTGGTGTGGTAAAACAGTCGGCTGATCTTTCCTCTCTTGTGTGGTGTTGAAAGTACTGTGGTGTTGGTAAAACAGTCCGGCGTGTATCTTTTCCTCTCTTCCTGTCTTCCCTCACAGGGTGGATACCCAAGTGCCTGGCCTTATCCCCTGGCTATGTCAATCTGCACAACGTATTCCACTAGCGGGGGGGGGGCTTCAGTTGACATATTTCTGACTTTAAAAGACAAATCTGTTTTCCTTTTCTTTTTTTTAACACAGGATGCATCCCAGTATGTGTTAGTGTTTCCATAATCCACGCACGTTGACATGTTTTAAGGAATTTTTAACGCGCGCATAGTTTGATCTCTGCAGATGTGTGGTATATATATAATATATGCACGGTCTACACTTGCATGCGTGCACACACACACATACAATTAAAGCAGTCACAAGACAGCATTAGGAAGTTATTGTAAAAAAAAATCCCTACCCCTTAATTCACCACACGCTTTGTTAGCCAAGATTGGAAACCATGGACTTCATGGACCCAATACAGCTTTTTTTATGTTTTGTTTGGATTTTTTGTTATTGGAATCACTTTGAATTATGATAATATATGAATTTATATAGCGCTCATCATGTAAAAAAACAACAACAACCAGACATTGTTTGACACGCAAAGTACAGAGAAAGCTGGTTGCTTGTGAAGCCATTTTTTCTAGCTATGGTAGCAGACGATATGTGTGTGGCGTCAATTAGCGATTTCCTCGTTGCTAACTGGTCAGAGTTCAGTTGTGTGAACCTAGTAAAAAAAAAAATTTTATATATTTCATGAGTTTATCACAATCATTGAGCCTTTTTTTTTTTTTTTGGGCGGGGGATGGTGGTTTTTTTTGTAACAGCACTTAATGAACAACAGCAAGTGTGAAGTGCAGGAGAGTCAGGGGAGAACAAAAAGTGTCAACAGAGGTTAGGTTGGATGGTTGAACTTATAAGCATTGCCGGTGATCGTGAACTGTATTCAAACTTTAACCGTCTTGTCCCCGATCCGGCTGCAGCCCGACAGTAACGGAGGCTGCCTGCTAGATTCAATACGACCGCACCTTACAGTTGGTGCTGCCCACATGGGCAGACTTTTCCATCTCACACAGAATCTGTGGTTTTTCACCCAATGTTCTGAAATTGGTGGGCGATTCAGGGAGGGTGCAGAGATAGATATAGAACCCACTAACATTCGTGTATGGGGAGGGAAAGGAAGAAATAAACAGCCTGCGACAACAGAACGCCTTTCAAATCATTGCAGCGTAGGCGGAAAAAAAAAATTTACGTTTATCTTTGTTGCAGATCATTCCTCTGATACTGAACGATAAATTGAATGTCAATTTTCTTGAAGTAGAAACATTTGAACGTTCCCTGATCCCTACCGAAGAACAACGGAACGTGCGGTGTACGGGATCCGTACGCACGCGCACAGAGGAGCGGAAACCGAATAAGCGCCACCGGAACGAACACGGGCGACGCAAAAACGACACGAACGAAACGTAACGACACGGCAGCACGGAAAAACGACGATCGTCGACGAAACAGGCGTAATACGCGGAATGCCCACGTCAACAAAACGGGACGCGTACGATACAATACAACGAGACACGCTCGCGCGCCCCGTGCAAGAAGCACCAGAACGCGTTACGACACGCGGAACGAAACGACGGAAAACGACACCAGAAGAAGTCGACGCGAAACGCAAACGACCTAATCGAGAAAAACGCCTACGAGGCACGCACAGCAACGTAACGAAAAGGCAAACGCACCGAAAACACGAGAAAGGAACAGCACCGCAACCGACAGAACGACACGAAAGTCACGCCTACGGCGACCCGCACGTAAAACTGGACGGACTGACCGCGTCCAAACATATCGAAACGCCGACGCACGACGGCGGGCGAAACACGGCGACGTGAACTTACTGCGCTGCGTCGGGGGAAAGCGACGGGACGAAAGCACCCAACCGCCGCGTAAACGACGCGATACACACGATACGACGACGCGACAGACGCCGGACGGGCTACGGACAAACGGCACGCGGTAGAACGCCCGCGAACGTCGTAACGCGGGCAAGTAAGATAACCAACACGGAACAACGGTTGCCAAAACGGGGGCCACTTCCTAAACCCGGGACACAACGACCGACGACACTACCGCGCATGAACACGATCACCGAACGACGACACCAACACGCCAGACAGAGACGAATCGAACGACGCAACCGCGAGGCGCCGCACTACGACGGCGCCGAATAAACGACGCAAGAACAAACGGCACAGGCGAAAAACGACGACACGAAAACGGAAAACACGAACACGCGCCGACAACGACGACCGCAACAGAACGAACACGACGGAAAATACGATACACCACGGAGCGAACGTCCAACGTCCGGGCCCGACGGAGAACAGAAGAGCAGCGCGAACGTGCAACGGAACCAACACGAACGATAGCTGAAGCACCACATCGACGCTGACGATACACGAAGCACACGAAAAACACGAAAATTACCAGACGAACGAACACACGCCGAGAAGCGGGCACGCGACCAATCACGAAAAAAAGAAGGCGCCGGCGGCGAACCCGCAGACGAGCGAACCGAACGCACGACACGGAGCTCACGGCACTACGAGCACAACACGTCCCGAAGCGCGTCGACTCACGAACGGACGTTACAACGGACGAACGATACACGAGAAAAAAGTGTGAACTACAACAAGCGCGCACGAACTACGCGCGAGTGAAATACAACGCCAACGACGCACCAAAACTTACGCGCACAAACGGCGGACGCCAGCGAAGACCACCATCGGCGACGAACCCGAGCGAACCGAATCGATCGCATCCCGGAAAAACAAGTCCGACCCCTCGGATAACACGAAACGAAAACATCGAAACCGGAAACGCCGACACGGACTGCAACGAAGGGGCGCGCAGAGGACGGGACGAGGTGACCACGATACGCCACAGATCAACGACATCCAACCGCTAACCCGCGCCAACACGGCGACGAAATACGCCACGTCGAGACGAACCGACACGCGGGAGGGCAAGAGCCGTGACGAACCACACACTTAGTACATCCGACGAACGTTGAACCCGTCGCCGAACACAGCGCCACGGCGGATACGTAAACAGCAACACGACACGAACGGAAACGTATCGGAGTACAAAGAAAGACGAACTAACGTAACACGGCGAACTGACGCAGACACGGGCACGATTCAACGAGTGAGAAAACGCGACAACGGAACGAATGCTACACGCACGGGAACCCACGCGGAAAGGACGGCAATACCAACGACACAACCAGGTCGGAACAAACACGATGCGAAACGCCCGACTAAAATTTGATACGAACGCACGCACGCCGGACGGCGTACCAAATAACGGACGCCAACGACGGCTCAGGCGAACTGAATAAAAATTAATGAACACGAAAAAACACGAGGCACGAAACGCGGCACGCGTGCGCAACGAACGGGCGGCACAACAGAAATCGACAAACCCGCACGTAGAAACGCGCACGAAAACAGAAAACGCACACGTAATACGAGCTCATAACGACACAATACCACACAACAGCAACGATCACGCAGCACTTACTCCCCGTGGATGATTGTGTGCGCTTCTTTCCACAACCCGTCGGCAGACATTTTCATATCTCACAACAGCAGCGCCAGTAGATCCCTGTGAAAAGCGACTCCGTAACGAAGCCACAACGCTCGCATATGAAAGAACATTCGACCTAAAAACAGATGCATTTGTTATCACCAATTTTCAGTTTTTTTATTTGCCGTTGGTCTCCCCCCTCTCCACTTTTCTTTTGTTTGGAAAGAGCATGTCCAGAACAGACTGTAATGATTTATACGTGAGAAGACTTGAAGCACAAGCATGTTGGCTGCGCACACAAACACATGCATGCACACACACAACACAATGTGCAGAACACACACGCGTGACATTTTGCGCACAACCAAACACACACACATACAAAAACGTCAACAATTGTACCTACACTATAACATGAGCGTAACATAGCCAAACTGAGTCGCACATAATTAAACCTGTCCAAATGGATTGGTTAAGACGTATTCTTATTTTATATAGACTTAACAAATTTTATTTGCACCGACTTTGAATTTTTTTGGTAGAGACTTTATACTTTTTATTCATATCATTCCTCCTAGCCCCACCCCTACCTGTAATAATGACCCCCCTACCCCGCCCCCAAATCTTAACACATGAAAATGTGACTTGACTTGTTCCCTTTCTGTCACAACAGGGCAGCAGGGGCAGGAGAGCAGGATACAAACCAGGGAGAGGCAGCAACAGGAGGACCCTCAGGGAGGAGATCATGGCAAAACTCAGCGAAGCAGGGAGCCCAACTGTTCCAGCCACCTGAGAGGACTGGCACTGCCAGGTGCAAGCTAGCCAGAGGACCCACCGAAGAACTAGGCTGTACTTCCACAATCAACCCAGAAAGAGTTCCCTCCCCCCCCCCCCCCCATAGCCACGCAACGCCTCTGAGCGCTAATGATTAATTTTCTCCTGACCAACACAGTCCCATACTGTCATAAATATGCGGAACGGCAAAAGCTCTTCTCTTGATAGCATGCACAGTCAGTCGTGAGTGGAACATATGAAAAAAATAAATCCTATGCTCAAAACCGTATTACAATCCAACCAAAAGTGACCAAGAGGCTAATTACATATAAAAAAAAAAACAGAAAGAAAAAGATTCTTATGCTCAAACCTTACAATCAAATCAAAGTGACAGAGGCTATTACATATGAAAAAAAACAAGAAAGAAAAAGATTCTTATGCTCAAACCCGTTACAATCAAATCAAAGTGACCGAGGCTATTACATATGAAAAAAAAAAGATTCTTATGCACAAACCGTTACAATCAATCAAAGTGAAAGAGGCTATTACATATGAAAAAAAACAAGAAAGAAAAGAATCTTATGGCTCAAAACCGTTTACACAATCAAACCAAAAGTGTCAGAGGCTATTACATATGAAAAAACAAAGAAAGAAAAGATTCTTATCTCAAAACCGTTACAATTCAAACCAAAGTGAACAGAGCTATTACAGATGAAAAAAAAAAAAAAGAAAGAAAAAAAGGGGATTCTTATGCCAAAAAACCGTTACAATCAAACCAAAGTGACAGAGGCTATTACATATGAAAAGAAAGAAAAGATTCTTATGCTCAAAAACCGTTACAATAAAAAACCAAAGTGTCAGAGCTATAGACAAGTGCTAAAAACCACAATGACTTCAACCCAAGCCTGCCTGCTGGTCCAACAAAGTCACGCTTCGAAACTTCGCCGGTGTCTTGGTGAATTAAGGTGGGGGGATAGTTTTACCGAATCTCCCAGGTCAAACTTCGACGCAGACCTGCCAGTGCCTTAATGCCCTTTCAAGGGAGATGCCACATGCAGAAGATCAAATACTCATGTTACAAAATTCTGTAATTCAGTGGGTTACGAAACACGAACATACCCACATACATCCCCGAGAATCGGAAATGTGGCAAACCTTCATGGTGGGACAAAACCAGTGCGCATATATAATACTACCAATCTCACCCTTTGTGAAACTGTCAGCTGTAGCCAAGGGACGTAAAAAGAAAAAACAAAAAGAAAAGAACACAAAACCTACTAAAGTAACGGTCTTACAGCACAGAGGATACACTCCCCTGGTCTGGCATGTACTCAGGTCTTTAAAAACCCTCGATTGTTGTTTTTGGATTCTAACAGAGATAAACTGCCTTAGATTTGAATTCTTTTGCAGGTTATCTACCCCCAACGACTTACTTTACTCTTACGACAATGTGTGTGTGCATGACAAGTTGTCAAACTGAAATTTTTGTCACTAGCAAGGTATGTCTATGTACTTATGCAATTTAGGGCGCAGTTTTATGTGTCTGGTCCACCAGATGTCTTGTCATTGTCACCAATATTTGTCACCAATAACAGGTAAAAGTATGGTAATATATGATAAAACCGCAAATCCTGCAAGGATTGACAATAGTTCCTTGCATGTTCAGTGTCGAATAAGGAAGTGATACCCGCTGGTTTTACCAATGGTTATGTGCAAATAGTACTTCAAGGATGTGTCACACATGGTCCCCATAGCACCTGTTGTTTTAATGGTATTCTTGAGGAGAACAGAAGTTTTTGTTTAACTATTTTTTCTTTTGAAAACAAGTCATATTCAATCAACAGTGACCTTTAAACTGCAGTTCAATATCTTATGGTGCGCTACCAACATGTTTTGTAAGTGTACAGAAGTGTAATATTGTACATGACTGTCACACAGACACCCAGTGACACAGCACAGTGTGACAAATTCAAAAACAACACAAAACTTCGTAACCCTACAAAATTTTAATGTTGTAGTCTCAAAATAGTCCGTAGTGGTGCACAGGTCACATCACATCAAAAAAGCACAAATTATCAGATGTGTGGGGTTTGTACCCATTGCTGCACCTGTCGTACCACTTGGCAGATCAGAGACCTATTTTAATTTCCTCTTACTATTTTCGTTATCGGCATATCTGTTCGTTTCTGCCATTGCAGTTTCAACAGCAAAAGTGTGGGTTAAAAATGAGAAAACAGTCACAAAGGCATCCGGGTTTTCAGGCGTCTATGCCGCGGAACCGGCCCGGAGGTAAAATTTCTCCCACAGTCGTGTGTGTAGCACAGGTCAAGGAATGTGCTGTGTAGCACGTTATATTCAGGCTCACTCTTCTCCCTAACTGCAGCATTTCCTTCCTCCTCTTCCTGTAACCCTTTTAATATAGGATTCACTTAAATATCGGATTCACTTAACCAATTTCTCGTTCAAATGTTTCTACTTCCATGACAATGAACATTCAATTTATCGTCTCATTAATCATATGAATGATCTGCTACCAAAGAAAACGTAATTTTTTCCGCCACGACTGCAATGATTGAAAGCCGTTCTGTCGCTGGCTGTTATTTCTCCTTCCCCTCCCCACTACAACCATGTTAGTGTCTAAATCTATCTCTGGCACCCTCGCCTGCATCGCCCCACCAATTTTCAGACACATTGTGTGAAAACCCAAACAAGATCTGTGTGAAATGGAAAAGTACTGCCCATTGTGGGCAGCACCAAAACTTCAGGTGGCGGTCGTATTGGAATCTAGCAGCAGCCTCCGTACTGTCCGCTGCAGCCGATCGGGACAAACGGTTAAAAGTTTGACTAACAGGTTCACGAACACGCGGCAATGCCAAAAAGTTCAACCAACCAACCGTCCCTCTGTTGACTTTTTGTTCACACCCCTGACTACTAAATCTCCTGCACGCCACACATGCTAGTCCAATAAGTGGCTGTTACAAAAAAACCCCACCACCACCCCCCGCCCAAAAAAAAAAAAAAAGGCTCAAATGAGTGATAACACTCATACATATATTAAAATTTTTTTTTTTACTAGGTTCACACAACTTGAACTCTGAACCCATTAGCAACGAGGAAATCGCAAATGACCGCCACAACACACATATCGTCTGCTACCATAGCATAAAAATGGCTTGCACAGCACCCTTTCCTCATACATTTGCGTTGTCAAAACAATGTCTGGTTGTTGTTGTTTTTTTTACAAGATTGAGCGCTATATAAATTCAATATTACTCATAATCAAAGGGATTCCAATAACAAAAAAACCAAAACAAAACATAAAAAAAGCTGTATTGGGTCCATGAATCATGGTTTTCCCAAATCTTGGCAACAGCGTGTGGTGAATTAAGTTAGGGATTTTTTTTTAACAATAACTCCAAATGCAGTCTTGTGGACTAGCTTTAATGTATGGTGTGGTTGCACGCATGCAAGGCAGACCTGCATATATATATATATAATACCCCCACGACATCTGCAGAAGATCAACTATGCTCCGTAAAAATTCCTTAAACATTCAACGTCGTGATTATGGAAACACTAAACATACCTGGCATGCATCCTTTTAAAAAAAAGAAAAAAAGAAACAATTTGCTCTCTTTAAAGTCCCGAATATGTCAACTGAAACCAGTGGACAATACGTTTGTGCAGAGTGAACAAGCAAGGGGATTAGGCCAGGCACTGGGTTTTCACCACCCATTGAGGAAGACAGAGAAGAGAGAAAAGAACCAGCAACTGTTTTACAACACCACAGTACTTTACAACACACACAGAGAGTAAAAGAACAGCCGACTGTTTAACCAACACCACAGTACTCTACAAACACACACACAAGAGAGGAAAAGAATCAGCCGACTGTTTAACCACCCACAGTACTTACAAAACACACACAATTAGAGGAAAGAACAGCCGACTGTTTTAACATAAAACACAGTACTTAACAACACACACACAGAGAGAAGGAAAAGAACAGCCGACTGTTTTACCAACAAACAGCTACATGTACAACACACACATCACAAGAGAGAGGAAAGAACAGCCGCTGTTTTAAACCAACACCACAGAACTTACACACACACAAGAGAGGAAAAGAGCAGCCGACTGTTTTTAACCAACAAACACAGTTACTTACAACACACACACAAGAGAGAGGAAAAGAACAGCCGACTGTTCTACCAACACCACAGTACTTACCAACACACAAACAAGAGAGAGGAAAAGAACACCGACTGGTTTTACCACACCAACATACTTACAACACACACACACAAGAGAGGAACAGAACATCCGACTGTTTACCAACACCACAGTACTTACAACACACACACAAGAGAGGAAAAGAACAGCCGACTGTTTTACCAATATCACAGCACTTACAAAACACACACAAGAGAGGAGAAAGAAAACACAGTACTTAGCCAAACAACACAGTACAAAAACACGAGAAAGGAAAAGAGCACCTCAGTATTCCCAGACAACAGCACACACACACACACATAACACAGATCACACACAACACACACCCACACACACACACACACACAGAGCCTTACCCAAAATGTCCAGCATGATCTGGATGAAGTCAAACGGGGACTGGATGTGCACTTTGTACCCCACAGTCGTCAGAACGTGACTTTCAGACTCCAAGATGGCCGCTTCAGTGTAGACGTTTTCCAGCTGTGCCAGTTTCTCCTGCAGTCTTGACACGGTCACCACCTGAGAAAAACAGAAACGCAGGATGAGGATTTATCGGTGATGTTTTGGGACGGTATCACGTACCGACATGCATCTTCATCATCATAACTGTTTCCAGTGTCGCAGTGTTAATCATGAGTTAGCGTATGTTTTGAGATCACATGTTCCTTGGCAACCACTGTATTTCTCAGTGTGTAGTTGTGTGTTGTTGTTGTGTTGTGTTTGTTAGTGTGTGCGCACAGTGCGTGGGTGTTTATGATTCAAGTTGAGTTGAGTTGAGTTGTGTTGAGTGTGTGTGTCTGTGTGCGCGAGCGTGTGATTAGCCGTTGGAGTATTAATGTGTGAGCAGGTTGCCTTGAGTGCATTCATAGTAACATCACCATAATTTTTTTTTAAAAACTCTTATCATCAACATAATCCTCAACAAGAACCATATCTTTATCCTACTTGAGTGACTATACATCATTTCATCTCATTATCATCACCCATTACTAATCATCATCTTCAACAATTTTGATCGTTTCTTACTTTCATACTACAACCACTGCTGCCGCTATCACATTACTACTGTAATTTTTGACTGCTTTAACTTTTTATTTTTTATGTTCTTTTATATCAAGGATAAGATGGCATAAGCACATATGCTTTCTTTTTTTTTTTACATCCAGTCCCACGTGTGTACTGAAATAAGGCATGCACACTGACACCCCCCATTGGTAACCTTACGCTCGATGCTGCTTAACCCTTAGCTGGGGGGGTGGGAAGCGATTGCTCTGACCACTGAGCTATGCCGTTGCCAGTTATCGCTCCCCTACACCACATAGGCTATGGGACAACACAATACCTTAACTTTTATTGTGGTGAATTGTACGAATTGTAACAACTGCAGCCACCATCCTCCTTCTCATTATATTATTACAACAGTACTGATTGTAAATTGTAAAACCACGCAGCTACCAAAAGTACCCATCATCCTCAATACATCCATCCTTGCTAATCATTATGTTGTTACCCTCAAACCACTGCAGCTACCATCAACCTCACCATCATCATTGCTAATCAATTATTGTTGTTACCACCCCACCACTAGCAGCTACCATTATCCTCAACATCCTCATTGCTATCATTATTGTTGTTACACACCGCCCACTGCAGCTACCATCATCCTCAACATCATCATTGCTATCATTATTGTTGTTACCCCGACAAACACACATCGCTACCAACATCCTCAACACATCATTGCTATCATATATTGTTGTTTAACCACCACCACTGAGCAGCAAACCATCATCCTCAAACATCATCATGCTATCATTTATGTTGTTTACCCCCCACCACTGCAGCTACCATCATCCTCAACATCATCATTGCTATCATTATTGTTGTTACCCCCACCACTGCAGCTACCATCATCCTCAACATCATCATTGCTATCATTATTGTTGTTACCCCCCACCACTTACCATCATCCTCAACATCATCATTGCTATCATTATTGTTGTTATCCCCCACCACTGCAGCTACCATCATCCTCAACATCATCATTGCTATCATTCTTGTTGTTACCGTACCACCAACTGCAGCTACCATCATCCTCAACATTCATCATTGCCTTCATTATCGTTGTTACCCCCCACCACTGCAGCTACCATCATCCCTCAACATCATCATTGCTATCCATTATTGATGTTACCCCGCAACCCACCACTGCAGCTACCATCATCCCACACTCCAACATTGCTATCATTATTGTTTGTTAACCCACCAACCACTGCAGCTACATCATCCTCAACATCATCATTGCTATCATTATTGTTGTTACCCCCACCACTGCAGTGCAGCTACCATCATCCTCAACATCATCATTGCTATCATTATTGTTGTTACCCCCACCACTGCAGCTACCATCATCCTCAACATCATCATTGCTATCATTATTGTTGTTACCCCCACCACTGCAGCTACCATCATCCTCAACATCATCATTGCTATCATTATTGTTGTTATCCTCCCCCACCCCCCCCAAAAAAAAAAAAAAATAAAAAAATAAAAAATTATCCTTACGTTGAGAGGGACAAAATTTGCACACGAGCTGGCAACAGGACATGACACGCAGGGTTTCACCGGGTCGTCATCTCTGTCACAGTGAAAAAACGGACGAGGACGTGAAAACGGACACGTGGGAGCGGTAAACGAGACGACAACCGAGAAGCGCAAAAAGTAAACGAACGACGCGCACACACGAAAAAACATCGAAATATAAGAGGAGGAAAAAGACTGAACGGAGACAAGAGACGGTCGAACCGTACGAACGAGGTAGCAGAGAACGTGAAAACGGAACGAGAAACAGTCACGAAGTCGGCAGACCGCGAAGAACGAATGGACAAAGTGACCAAAGAGAGCCACGGTGATACGTGAATCGAGTAAAGCACGTGAGACGGGAAACGCGAGAGCTGAAAGTCCAGCGCGACATTGTTGGCCGGAATTGCTCGTGTACAACATGCTCTCGCATCTTTTCCATGCAACAACACTGAACCTGCACAAAACCACAGCACACACGTACACAAACGTGCGCACAAGCACGCTCCCAAAATGAAAACTATCTGCCGCCCTCAGTAACTAATCTGTTTCTTCGTCTATGTCTGTAATCTAACTGAGAAACGATAAAAAGCTGAGCTTAGTCTAAATTCGTGTTCACATGAATTTTCTCTGTGTGTGTGTGTGTGTGTGTGTGTGTGTGTGTGTGCAGGTGTAAGGGGCAGTGAGAAAGAGAAAGAGAAGTGAGAGAGTGTATGTGTGAATGTGTGGTTGTGTGCGCCTGTGCATGCATGTGTGCGCGAGTGGGAAGTTGAGATCGTAAAGTATATCTTTGAGTTTCTCTGCAGTCACTTGCTGCCATCAGCAGATAGACCTGGCTTGAAAATATTATAACACACTCTGGCAGAGTCATTAATGGTCAGTTTATTACTAGTCACTTCCTCTATTCCAAAGTCTTTGGAGTCAGTTCCAAGTAATTTACACGCACAGTCCAAAATCGTTATTTTTCCTATCTTTGATTATTAAGCCTGACTTTATTAGTGAAGCATTTGGCTTTTTTCGCATGTAAATTATCTTCAAACATCACAAAATTCTCCATGCACCACCACACGTTCGATAGATATGGCCTCCTGAAAGCTTTTCCAAAGATTTAAATCTAAATTTTTGTTACATCTTGAATCACTGCCTGTCAATGTTCACTTTCATAATGGATCAAATATAAGTGATGAGATGTATATCAAATCAAATTTATAATTGATTATTCTATAATATTCATATATAATTTATTTATTTATTTAAATTTATATATAAATATAGATAATATATATATATATATATATATATATATATAGAAAATATTGTGTGTGTGTGTGTTTTATATGAATAATCAATTATAAACATGATATGAATATAAATCTTCATAGGCTGCGCGAGAGCGAGAACATATTTGATACATTATGGAAAGAGACATGACAGCAGTTGATTCAAGATGAGCGCAACAAAATTTACATTAAATCTTTGCGGCGCGTGCTTTCAGGAGGCCATAGAGAGCTATCGAACATTGTGTGGATGCATGTAGAATTAGATGTAAAGTAATTCTACAAGCGAAAAGCCAAAAAATGCTTCACTAATAAAGTATGCTTAATAATCAAAGATAGGAAAAAAACGAATTTGAACTGAGTGGTGTAAATTACATGAACTGACTCCAAGAACTTGAAAGCGAGGAATTGACAAGTAATAAAACTGACCATTATGACTCTGCCAAGTGGTGGTATAATTATTATGTCAACCAGTGCCTAAGCTGAGCACGGATGGCAGCAAGTTACTGCAGAAAACTCAAGAATACTTTACGATCTCAAAACTTCCCCACTCGCGCACACATGCAAGCACGTGCGCACACACACACTTCACACATACACTCTCCTCTCTCTTATTCTCTATCTCACTTGCCCCTACACTGCACACACAACAACACACACACACACACACACAACACAGAGAAAATTCATAGTGTACACAAATTTAGACAAGCTCACTTTTATCAGTATCTCAGTAGATTACAGACATAGACGAAGAAACAGATTATTACGAGTGCGAGCAGAAGTTTTTCATTTGGGGAGCGTTGCGTGCGCACGTTTGTGTGTGTGTGGTGTTTTTGTGCAGGTTCAGTGTCTGTTGCATGGAAAAGATGCGAGAGCAGTGTACACGACAATTCCGCCAACAACGTCGCGCTCGGACTTCAGGCGTGACAGAGATGAACGACCCGCAACACCTGCGTGTCATGTCCTGTTCCACTCTGTGCAAATTCTTTCCCTCTCCAACGTAGGATACTTTTTATTTTTTTATTTTTTTTTTTTTGGGGGGGGGAGGATAACAACAATAAGATAAGCAAGGGATGAAGTTTGAGGATGATGGTAGCTGCAGTGGAGGGGGTACAACAATACTGATACAATGATGATGTAGAGATGAATGGTATCTGCAAGTTGGTGGGGGTAACAACAATAATGATAGCAAATGATGAAGTGTGAGGATGATGTAAGTGGTGGGGGTAACAACAATAATGATAGCAAATGATATGTTGAGGATGATGTAGCTGCAGTGTGGGGGTAACAACAATAATGGATAGCAAAGATGATGTTGAGATGAAGGTAGCTGCCGTGGGTGGGGTAACAACAATAATGAAGCAATGATGATGTTGAGGATGAAGGTAGCTGCAAGTGGTGGGGGTAACATCAATACTGATAGCAATGAAGATGTGAGGACGAGGTAGCTGCAGTGGTGGGGTAACACAATAATGTTAGCAAATGATGGTTGAGGATGATGGTAGCTGCAGTGGTGGGGGATAACAACAATACTGATAACAATGAGCTGTTGAGGATGATGTAAGTGGTGGGGGGATAATAACAACTATAATGATAGCAATGATGATGTGAGGATGATGGTAGCTGCAGTGGTGGGGGTAACAACAATAATGATAGCAATGATGATGTCACGAGGAAGATGGAAGCTGCAGTGGGTGTGGGGTTAACACAATAATGATAGCAATGATGTGTAGAGGATCAAATGGTACTGCAGTGGTGGGGTAACAACAATAATGATAGCAATATGATGTTGAGGATGAAGGTAGCTGCAGAGGGGGGGTAAACAACAATAATGATAGCAATGAAGATGTTGAGGATATGGTAAGCTGCAGTTGGGGGTAACAACAATAATGATAGCAATGAAAGATGTGAGGATGATGGAAGCTGCAGTGGTGGGGGTAACAACAATAATGATAGCAATGATGATGTTGAGGATGATGGTAGCTGCAGTGGTGAGGGTAACAACAATAATGATAGCAATGATGATGATGAGGATGATGGTACTTTTGGTAGCTGCAGTGGTTATACAATACAAAACAGATACTGTAGTAATAATATAATGAGAAGAGGAAGGTGGGGCTGCAGTTGTATACAATTTCCGTAACAATTCAACACAATAAAAGTTGAGGTAATGGTGGTCCCATAGCCCTATGTGGTCGTAGGGGACGAGGCAACGCATAGCTCAGAGTGGTCAGAGCACTCGCTTCCCCCCCCCCCCAGCTAAGGTTAAGCAGCAACGAGCGTACGGTTACCATTTGGGTGGTGACAGTGTGTCATGCCTTACTTCAGTTACACACGGGGACTGGATTTAAAAAAAAAAAAAAAAGCACATATGTGCTTATGCCATTATCCTTATATAACGAATAAAATAAAAGTAAAGCAGTCAAACAATACAGTATATGATGAATAAGCGGCAGCAGTGGTAGTAGTATGAAGTAAAGAAACGATCAAAAATGGTGAAGATGATGATAGAAGTAATGTTGATGATAATATGATGAATGATGATAGTCACAGTAGTGATAAAGATATGGTCATGATGATGATTATGTTGATGATAATAGTTTTTAAAAAATTATGGTGATGATACTAATGAATGCACTCAAGCAAACCTGCTCACACATTAATACACAACGCAACACACGCTCGCGCACACGGGGGAACAGACACACACACCTCAACACAACTCAACTCAACTCAACTTGAATCAATACAACACACACGCACGTTGCGCCGACACAAACAACACAACACAACACAACACACACACACACAGAGAAATACACGTGCTTGCAATGAACATGTGATCACAAAACATACGCTAACTCATGATGAACACTGCGACACTGGAAACAGTTATGATGATGAAGATGCATGTCGGTACGTGATACCGTCCCAAAAACATCACCGATAAATCCTCAACCTGCGTTTCTGTTTTTTCTCAGGTGGTACCGTGACAAGACTGCAGAGATAACAAGGCACAGCTGGAAAACGTCTACACTGAAAGCGGCCATCTTGAGTCGAAAGTCACGTTTGACGACTGGTGGTACTAAATTGCACATCCAGTCCCCGTTTGACTCATCCAGATCATGCTGGACATTTGGTAAGGCTCTGTGTGAGTTGTGTGTGTGTGTGTTTGTGTGTGTGTAGGTGTGTGTGTGTGTGTGCTGTTGTCTGTGAAATACTGAGTTGCTCATTCTTTCTCGTGTTTATTTGTACTGTGTTTGTTTGGCAAAGTACTGTGTTCTTCTTCTCCTCTCATGTGTGTGTTTTGAAGTTGCTGTGATATTGGTGAAACAGTCGGCTGTTCTTTCCTCTCTTGTGTGTGTGTTGTAAGTAACTGTGGTGTTTGGTAAAACAGTCGCTGTTCTTTTCCTCTCTTGTGTGTTGTGTGTTGTTAAGTACTGTGTGTTGGTAAAACAGTCGCCTGTTCTTTTCCTCTCTCTTTGGTGTGTGATGTAGTACTGTGGGTGTTTTGTAAAACAGTCGGCTGTTCTTTTCCTCTCTCTTGTGTGTGTGTTGTAAGTACTGTGGTGTTGGTAAAACAGTCGGCTGTTCTTTTCCTCTCTTGTGTGTGTTGTAAGTACTGTGGTGTTGGTAAAACAGTCGGCTGTTCTTTTCCTCTCTTGTGTGTGTGTTGTAAGTACTGTGTTGTTGGTAAAACAGTCGGCTGTTCTTTTTCTCTCTCTGTGTGTGTGTTGTAAGTACTGTGTTACTGTTAAAAACAGTCGGCTGTTCTTTCCACTCTTGTGTGTGTAGTAAGTACTGTGTTTTGGTAAAATCAGCGGCTTTCTTTTCCTCTCTTGTGTGTGTGTTGTAAGTACTGTGGTGTGGTAAAACAGTCGGCTGATCTTTCCTCTCTTGTGTGGTGTTGAAAGTACTGTGGTGTTGGTAAAACAGTCCGGCGTGTATCTTTTCCTCTCTTCTCTGTCTTCCCTCACTGGGTGGGATACCCAAGTGCCTGGCCTTATCCCCTGGCTTGTCACTCTGCACAACGTATGTCCACTGGCTTCAGTTGACATATTCTGACTTTAAAAGAGCAAATCTGTTTCTTTTTTCTTTTTTTTAACACAGGATGCATGCCAGGTATGTGTTAGTGTTTCCATAATCCACGAACGTTGACATGTTTTAAGGAATTTTTAACGCGCAGCATAGTTGATCTTCTGCAGATGTGTGGTATATATATAATATATGCAGGTCTGCACTTGCATGCGTGCACACACACACATACAATTAAAGCAGTCACAAGACTGCATTTGGAGTTATTGTAAAAAAAAATCCCTACCCTTAATTCACCACACGCTGTTGCCAAGATTGGAAACCATGACTTCATGGACCCAATACAGCTTTTTTTTGTTTTGTTTTGTTTTTTTTGTTATTGGAATCACTTTGAATTACAATAATATATGGAATTTATATAGCCTCAATCTTGTAAAAAAAACAACAACAACCAGACATTGTTTGACAACGCAAAGTACTGAGAAAGCTGGTGCTGTGAAGCCATTTTTCTGCTATGGTAGCAGACGATATGTGTGTGGCGTCATTTAGCGATTTCCTCGTTGCTAACTGGGTTCAGAGTTCAGTTGTGTGAACCTAGTAAAAAAAAAAATTTAAATATATTTAATGAGTGTTATCACTTCATTTGAGCCTTTTTTTTTTTTTTTTTGGGGGGGGGGGGGTTTTTTTGGTAACAGCCACTTAATGGCAACAGCATGTGTGGAGTGCAGGAGAGTCAGGGTGTGAACAAAAAGTCAAAAGAGGGTTGGTTGGTTGGTTGAACTTTTAGCATTGCCGGTGATCGTGAACTGTAGTCAAACTTTAACCGTCTTGTCCCCGATCCGGCTGCAGCCGACAGTAACGGAGGCTGCTGCTAGATTCCAATACGACCGCACCTGACAGTTGGTGCTGCCCACATGGGCAGTACTTTTCCATCACACACAGACCTCGTGGTTTTCACACAATGTGTCTGAAAATTGGTGGGGCGATGCAGGGAGGGTGCCAGAGATAGATTTAGACCACTAACATGCGTGTAGTGGGGAGGGAAGGAAGAAATAACAGCCAGCGACAGAACGCTTTTCAATCATTGCAGCGTGGCGGAAAAAAATTACGTTTTCTTTGGTAGCAGATCATTCATCTGATTAATGAGACGATAAATTGAATGTCATTGTCTTGGAAGTAGAAACATTTGAACGAGAATTGTTAAGTGAATCCGATATTAAAGGCTTACCAGGAAGAGGAGGAAGGAAATGCTGCAGTTAGGGAGAAGAGTGAGCCAGAAAATAACGTGCTACACAGCACATTCCTGACCTGTGCTACACACACGACTGTGGAGAAATTTTACCTCCCGGCCGGTCCGCGGCATAGACGCCTGAAAACGCGATGCCTTTTGACTGTTTTCTCATTATTACCACACTTTTGCTTTGAAACTGCAATGGCAGAAACGAACAGATATGCCGATAACGAAAATAGTAAGAAGGAAAATAAAATAGGTCTCTGATCTGCCAAGGTACGACAGGTGACAGCAATGGGTACAAACCCCACACATCTATAATTTGTGCTTTTTGTGATGTGATGTGACCCTGTGCCACCACTACGACTACTTTAGAGACTACCAACATTAAAATTTTGTAGGGTTACAGAAGTTTTGTGTTGTTTTGAATTTGTCACACCTGTGCTGTGACACTGGTGACAGTGTGACAGTCATGTACAATAATACACTTCTGTACACTTAACAAACATGTGGTAGCGCACATAGATATGAACTGCAGTATAAAGGTCACATGTTGATTGAATATGACTTGTTTTCAAAAGAAAAAATAGTTAAACAAAACTTCTGTCTCCTCAAGACATACCATAAAACAACAGGTGCTATGGAGACATTGTGTGACACATCCTTGAAGTACTATTGCACATAACCATTGGTAAACACATCAGCTGGGTATCACTTCCTTATTCGACACTAACATGCATGAACTATTGTCAAATCCATGCAGGATTTGCTGTTTTATCATATATACCATACTTTTACCTGTAATTGGTGACAAATAAGGTGACAATGACAAGACATCTGGTGACTAGACACATAAACTTGCGCCTAAATGCAAGTACAAAGACATACCTAGCTTGTGACAAAATTTCAGTTTGATAACTTGTCATGCACACACACAATTGTCTTAAGAGTAAAGTAAGTCAGTTGGGGGTAGAAAACCTGCAAAGAATTCAAAATCTACAGGCAGTTTAGCTCTGTAGAATCCAACAACAAGAGGGTTAAAGACCTGAGTACATGCCAGACCAGGGGAGTGTATCCTCTGTGCTGTAAGACCGTTACTTTAGTTGGTTTGTGTTCTTTTCTTTTTGTTTTTTCTTTTCCGTCCCTTGGCTACAGCTGACAGTTTCACCAAAGGTGAGATTGTTACGTATTACATATGCGACTGGTTTTGCCCACCATGAAGGTTGCCACATTCCGACTTCGGGGATGTATGCTGGGTATGTTCGTGTTTCCGTAACCCACTGAATTACAGAATCTTTAACATGCGTATTTGATCTTCTGCATGTGGCATCTACTTGAAGGGAATTAAGGCACTGGCAGGTCTGCGCTCGAAGTTGACCTGGGAGATCGTAAAACTCCCCCCCACCCTTAATTCACCAGACACCGCGAAGATTCGAACCGTGACTTTTTGGACCAGCAGGCAGGCTTGGGTTGAAGTCATGTGGTTTTAACCACTTGTAATAGCCTCTGACACTTTGGTTTGATTGTAACGGTTTGAGCATAAGAATCTTTTCTTTCTTTTTCATATGTAATAGCCTCTGACACTTGGGTTTGATTGTAACGGTTTGAGCATAAGAATCTTTTCTTTCTTTTTTTTTCATATGTAATAGCCTCTGTCACTTTGGTTTGATTGTAACGGTTTGAGCATAAGAATCTTTTCTTTCTTTTTTTTTTCATATGTAATAGCCTCTGACACTTTGGTTTGATTGTAACGGTTTGAGCATAAGAATTCTTTCTTTTTTTTTTTCATATGTAATAGCCTCTGTCACTTTGGTTTGATTGTAACGGTTTGAGCATAAGAATCTTTTTTCTTTTTTTTTCATATGTAATAGCCTCTGTCACTTTGGTTTGATTGTAACGGTTTGAGCATAAGAATCTTTTCTTTCTTGTTTTTTTTCATATGTAATAGCCTCTGTCACTTTGGTATGATTGTAACGGTTTGAGCATAAGAATCTTTTTTTTTTTTTTTCATATGTAATAGCCTCTGTCACTTTGGTTTTTAATTGTAACGGTTTGAGCATAAGAATCTTTTCTTTCTTTTTTTTTCATATGTAATAGCCTCTGACACTTTGGTTTGATTGTAACGGTTTGAGCATAAGAATCTTTTCTTTCTATTTTTTTTCATAAGTAATTAGCCTCTGTCACTTTGGTTTGATTGTAACAGTTTGAGCATAGGATTTATTTTTTTCATATGTTCCACACACGACTGACTGTGCATGCTATCAAGAGAAGAGCTTTTTCCTTTCCGCATATTTATGACAGTATGGACTGTGTTGGCTCAGGAGAAAATAATCATTAGCGCACAGAGGCGTGCGTGGCATGGGGGGGGGGGGAGTGAACTCTTCTGGGTTGGTGTGGAGTACAGCCCTAGTTCTTCAGGGTGGTCCTCTGGGCAAGCTGCACCTGGCAGAGCCAGTCCCTCTCCAGGTGGCTGTAACAGTTGGGCTGAGTGACAGAGAGGGAACAGTCAAGTCACATTTTCATGTGTAGATTTGAGGGGGGGGTAGGGGGGCATTATTAACAGGAGGGGTGGGCAGGAAGGAATGATATGAATAAAAAGTCTAAAGTCTCTACCCAAAAAAAATTCAAAGTCAGTGCCAAATAAAATTTGTTAAGTCTATATACAAATAAGAATTCAGTCTTAACAAATCCATTTGACAGGTTTAATTATGTGCTACTCAGTATGCTAGTTACGCTCATGTTCCTAGTGTACAAATGTTGACGTTTTTGTGTGTGTGTGTGTGTGCGCAAAATGTCACGCGTGTGTGTTCCTGCACATTGTGTGTGTGTGTGCATGCATGTGTTTGTGTGCGCAGCCAATATGCTGTGCTTCAAAGTCTCTCACGTATAATCACATACAGTCTGTCTGCACATGCTCTTTCCAAAACAAAAGAAAAGTGGAGGGGGGGGAGACCAACGGAAAATAAAAGTGAAAACTTGGTGAATAACAAAATGCATCTGTTTTTTCAGGTCGAATGTTCTTTCATATGCGAGCGTTGCTGGCTCGTACGAGTCGCTTTCAGCGGATCTACTGGCGCTGCTGTATGTGAGATATGAAAATGTCTGCCGACGGTTTGTGGAAAGAAGCGCACAATCATCCTACGGGGAGTAAGTGCTGCGTGATCGTCTGCTGTTGTGTGGTATTGTGTCGTTATGGGCGTGTTGGTGTTGTTGTTGTCAGTATCTGTGTGGTGTTGCGCCGTTATCTGTGTTGTGTCAGTATCTGTGTGTTGTGTCATCGTCTCTGTGTTGTGGTGTCATTATTTGGGTGTTGTCTCGGTGTGTGTTGTGTCGCTTCTTGTGTGTTAGTGTGTCGTCGTCCGTGTGTTGTTGTCAGTATCTGTGTTGTGTAGTTGTTTGTGTCATTGTCTGTGTGTTGCGTCGTTATCTGTGTGGTGTAGTTATATGTGTTTGTGTCATTGTCTGTGTGTTGCGTCGTTATCTGTGTGGTGTTGTCAGTATCTGTGTGATGTTGTGCAGTTATATGTGTTTGTGTCGTTGTCTGTGTGTTGCGTCATTATCTGTGTGGTGTTGTCAGTATCTGTGTGATGTTGTGCAGTTATATGTGTTTGTGTCATTGTCTGTGTGTTGCGTCGTTATCTGTATGGTGTTGTGCGGTTATTGGTGTGCCGTTATTGGTGTGCTGTTGTGCCGTTGTATGTGTGTTGTCATCATCTGTGTGTTACTGTGTCATTATCTGTGAATGATGTCGCTGTCTGTGTGCTTTTGTGCAATGGTTTGTTATCATGTCATGCGTAATTGTGTGAAAATATTTTGTGTTGTGTGATCCATGTGTTGTGCTATGAACTGTTGTTGTGTGATTTGTGCCATTGTGTGATTAAATAATGTCTGGGTGCGTGGTTTTCTGTGTGTTGTTGTGTGGTGGTCTGTCTGTCGTTGTGAGATACTCTGTATATATTCTTCTGTGATTACATTACAGTGTGGGGTTGTTGTTGGGTTTTTTTTTGGGGGGGGTTGGGGGGGTGTTAAAAAATATGATTGCCATAGGACACTTTAGTTCTACATCATCATCAAAGTACTCAATGTCCCCAGTGGTTACATTACAGTATGATTGTCTGTTATTGTGTATTTGTGGTGTAGTAGCTACTGCATTAGTGTTGTTATTAAAACTGAATAGGAAAGTGTATGGTTTTTCAGGCGATTTCTAATTTTGCCATGATTGATTATTAAATTTGTGGTATTTTTTCTTTCCTTGGCTAAAGCTCCAAGGTTGAGATTTTTTGCATATATATATATATATATTTTTTTTTTTTTTTTTTTTTTTTAAACACTTCTACATCTTTACTTCATCCTTTTTTTTTTTCACCACAATCCAGCTTTTTTTATTTCTGTTTTTTTTTCTTCTTTAACGGGAACCCTTTCCAAGAGAACATGACCTAATTCTATGCAATGGCTATAATTAATGGCGCCTTCGCTATTATTCTCTCCATCATTAGTTTGTTTTGTTTCATGAAAGTTGGTGTAACAGAAATTAAGCAATGGTTCCTGTAGAATGTAAAGGGTATTTGAAAATGTAGCCCGGGTTTGTTTGAGGTTGTTGTTTTTTTTAAACCATTCTCAATCAGTTTTGAATTTTCTCCATGGTTTAAAAAAAAAATTTTTTTAAAGAGTATCACATTGTTTATTTCTTTAACTTGGCACCTGGACATGATATATACATATATAGCTTTTTTGGGGATTTTTAAAAAAAAAAGTTTTGTACTGATGGTTTCTTATAATAACTTTTTAAAATCTATATCTCTGTAAGGAAGCTCACGGTCAAAGCTAATGATAATGTCAAATGGAGTGCTGTACCTAACTATTCCAATACACATTTTAGCAATCAGGATTAGTAAGTTGATGTAACTGTTTACAAGCTTATTTCTTTCATATCCACCATATCTATATATATATATATATATATATATATATATATATATATATATATATATTAGATATGCTACCCTTTGCCCGTCATTAAGGTAGCCACATTCCGACTTCAGGGCTGATGTCTAAACATGACACCTGTATGCGTGCGTTGTTTTTTTTGGGGGGGGGGGGGGGTTAAAACATTTTTGTTGTATGTTCCTCCCGGCACGCAAGAGCCTACTACTCTTCTCAAAGGCAGAACGGGTTGTAACGTGTACACAAGATGTTCTGTGTGTGTGTGTGTGTGTGTGTGTGTGTTGTGTACACAGAACCTTGGTTTATAGTCTCGTCAGAAGCGCTTTTTGGGGGGAGTGGAGTTGGTACTGCTGTTGACTCCAGGAGAAGAAATCCCTCAAACGTATTGTACTTACAGAAAGCATTTAAGATACAGAAACACAGTGTTAACATGAGTAGCAAATATTGTACTGTTGCATTTGATGTCATGATCATATTATTATTATGTTTATCCCCCTTCTAAGGGGCTGTGGCCTTTATAAATAAACGTCTGCATCTGCATCCCTCTCTCTCCCTCCCTCTCTCTCCCTCCCTCCCTCCCTCCCTCTGTGCGTATGATAGAAATAAGAGGCACTAAAACAAACCCCCATCACTGACAACGACACACTATGGAGGGAAAAAAGTGAGTTGGAGTGTGTGTATACATATATGTATATATACTAACAGAATACTTGGATGTTCACAGATATGCAGAAGCAAAATGCCAGGCTGACAAACTCTTGGCTGCTACAGCCATTGTCGATG
>CM054163.1:28100783-28158283 GCA_028751875.1 Rapana venosa
ATAAATTTTAACTATCTGATGGTTGTGGTAGCAGCAGTGGCAGTAGTAGTAGTAGTAATAATAGTAGTAGTAGTAATAGTAGTAGCAGCAGCAGTAGTTGTAGTAGTAGTAGCATAAGTAGTAGCAGTAGCAGCAGCAGAGGCAGTAGTGGTAGTGGCAGATGCAGTAGAAGTTGCAGTAGTAGCATTAGTATCATCACCATAATTTTTATTTAAAACTATTATCATCAACATAATCATCATCATGACCATATCTTTATCACTACTGTGACTATCATCATTCATCATCATTATCATCAACATTACTACTATCATCATCTTCACCAACTTTGATCGTTTCTTTACTTTCATACTACGACCACTGCTGCCGCTATCATCATTACTACTGTATTGTATTGACTGCTTTACTTTTATTTTATTCTTTTATATCAAGGATAATGGCAATAAGCACATATGTGCTTTTTTTTACATCCAGTCCCCGTGTGTACTGAAGCAAGGCACGCACACTGTCACCCATCCAAGTGGTAACCTTACGCTGGATGCTGCTTAACCTTAGCTAGGGGCGAAGCGAGTGCTCTGATCACTGAGCTATCCCGTTGCCTCGCTCCCCTACGACCACATAGGTTATGGGATACCATTACCTTAACTTTTATTGTGTTGAATTGTACGGAATTGTATACAACTGCAGCAACTATCCTCCTTCTCATTATCATTTTATTATTACTACAGTACTGTATAACCACTGCAGCTACCATCATCCTCAACATCATCATTGCTATCATTATTGTTGTTATCCTCCCCCCCCCCCCCCCAAAAAAAAAAAAAAAAAAAAAAAAAAAATCCTTACGTTGGAGAGGGACAAGAATTTGCACACGAGCTGGCAACAGGACATGACACGCAGGTGTTGCCGGGTCGTCATCTCTGTCACGCCTGAAGTCCAGAGCGCGACTTTGTTGGCGGAATTGCTCGTGTACACATGCTCTCGCATCTTTTTCATGCAACAGACACTGAACCTGCACAAAACACACACACACACCACACAAACGCGCGCACGCACGCTCCCAAAATGAAAACTTCTGCTCGCACTCAGTAACTAATCTGTTTCTTCGTCTATGTCTGTAATCTAACTGAGAAACTGATAAAAGCTGAGCTTGTCTAAATTTGTGTTCACAATGAATTTTGTGTGTGTGTGTGTGTGTGTGTGTGTGTGTGTGTGTGTGTGTGTGTGTGTGTGTGTGTGTGTGTGTGGTGTGTGTGTGTTGTGTGTGTGTTTGTGTGTTGTGTTGTGTGTGTGTGTGTGCAGGTGTAGGGGCAGTGAGAAGAGAAAGAGAGAGGGAGAGAGTGTATGTGTGAATGTGTGTGTGTGCGCACGTGCATGCATGTGTGCGCGAGTGGGAAGTTTCAGATAGTAAAGTATTCTTGAGTTTCTCTGCAGTCACTTGCTGCCATCAGTGCAGATTAGACCTGGCTTGAAAATAATTATACACACTCTGGCAGAGTCATAATGGTCAGTTTTATTACTAGTCACTTCCTCTATTTCAAAGTCTTTGGAGTCAGTTCCAAGTAATTTACACGCACAGTCAAAATCGTTATTTTTTCCTTTCTTTGATTATTAAGCATACTTTATTAGTGAAGCATTTTTGGGTTTTTCGCATGTAGAATTACTTTCACATCTCAATTCTACATGCATCCACACACTGTTCGATAGAATATGGCCTCCTGAAAGCTTTCCAAAGATTTAAATGCTAAATTTTGTTTACATCTTGAATCACTGCTGTCATGTCACTTTCATAATGGATCAAATAATTATAAGTGATGATATTTATATCATATCATGTTTATAATTGATTATTCATATAAAATCACACACACACACATATATATATATACATATATATATATATATATAAATAAATTTATTAAATAAATAAATAAATAAATATATATGATTTTATATGAATAATCAATTATAAATTTGATATGATATACATATCATCACTTATATTTGATCCATTATGAAAGTGACATGACAGCAGTGATTCAAGATGTAAACAAAATTATATATTATAAAATTATATATATATAAAAAAAATCAATAACTATTTGGTACAATAAATGATGCAATAACTATGTTACGATTATGCTATATATATATTACTATTATACATTTCTCAAACAGAACCCAAACCTCAAATATTCAGTTTTCCAGATGAAAAAGAGGAACCTGTTAAGCTTTAACTGCCACATGTAGACAGTAGAAATTTTACAGCAAACACACTCACTCACACACCTCTGTGCACATTCATGCTTTCACACATACACACAGTCTAACACCCCCCCCCCCCCCCCCACACACCACCTCTCCTGAACACACACATCAGCATAAACACAGTTCTGTGTCTACTTTATTCCACCAGGACCCCCCTCCCCCAATCGCACGCCTTCTGACCCAACTGTGACGCTGTTATTCTCTAAGATGCTATTAGACATAAGCACCTTCCATGGAAGTGGGAAGAATCGCCATGTATATTTTTCTTTCTTTCCTCCTAAGATAGACATGAATTCTCTCAGGACAATTCTGCCTAACCTGTCCATGTCAGCACCAACGATCTGGAATGGGACAGACAATACATCACACTGTTATTATTTTTTCTTTTCTTTCATTCCCACAACATTAGGTCACAATGTAGCTGCTAATACACTCATTAAAAACAGTGACAAAACCCGTTTTTGATTCCTTGAAATGTCTAAACATCATCACCTGTGTGTTGTGTGGTTTAAAAGACAGTGTCAAACACATCACCTTGTTTTTGTGTTTTAAAAAGGAATAGTGTCTAAACACATCACCTGTGTGTTTGTGTGTTTTAAAAAGGAACAGTGTCTAAACACATCACCTGTGTGTTTGTGTGTTTTAAAAAGGAACAGTGTCTAAACACATCACCTGTGTGTTTGTGTGTTTTAAAAAAAAAAAAAAATCTTTGTCACCTCAGGCCATGAAATGGCCTACTCTTCCGAATGGCAGAAAGGTGTTTTTTAAAAAAAAAATGTGTGCACGAGATGTTCCGAATGCGTTTACACACAGGGCCTCAGTTTATTGTCTCATCCGAAGGAATTTTTGGGGGGAGTGGAGTCGGTGCTGATGTTAACTCCAGGGTAAACGTCCCCTAAAACAGGCGCCTCCGTTGGTGGCTCAATCCTGGGCAGTCAGACCACAAGCGCAATGCTCTAACCACTAGGCTAACCCCCCTCCCTAAATTGAAATCTTAAAAAGCAAATTCATGGGTTGGGTGAACAGAATTCTGATCCTAATGGAAGAGACAGAGAAGATGAAGGCGAGTCAGTCGACTGGATTCTGATCTCACAAAGTCTGTCTTTAAAACAAGGAGCTGTGAATCAATGTGGTCAACAAAAATCTAGTCCAACAAGTTGTGGGTTCAAATCTCAGAATCGCTTGGAGGAACCAGGATGGAGATTTTCTATTTTCTCCTGCCAACTGGCGCTGTGATGATGACCTATCAAGGCTTTTCCTCCTGAACTTAAGAGGCCCTGTCTGCGAACGCATGCAGAACATCTTGCGCACACGTTAAATCCTGTTCTGCTTTTCGTAAGAGTAGGCCACTGTGTGCCGGTGGGAACAGATAACAGAACTCACAAAACCGCATACACACGGGGACTGGATGTAAAAAAAACCACATAAGAGCTTATTCCATTATCCTTGATATAAAATAATAAAATAAATAAAATCACCACAAGCAGAAAACCTTTTTCTCTTGTTCATTTTTTTATTTTAAGAGGGGAGGAAGGGGTGTTTAAACAGAAGCTCAAGCACTGGAGTGCATGTTAAAGATTCCTTAATTTGTGTCAGCGTTTGGTAGGTCAACCAGAAATAGCAACCAAAAAAAAAAAAAAAGAAAAAAAGTCCAGCATGCACCCTAGCATTCACCATGGGTAAAGTGGATTGGTGGTCTGCGTGGTAGTCTTTCAGATGAGTTGATAAACTGAGGCCCTGTGTGCAAGATCAAATTCAGTGCACGTAAAAGAACTTGCATCAAGTAGAGAGTTGCCCCTAGCAAAATTCTGTAGCAAAAAGCCACTCTCACAGGTAAACAAATGTGACGCTCCACCATGAAATGAGTCGCTTTGCACCAAACCCACTTTTCCGCTGGGAGCCATTTTGTTCCATGTGGGGGGTCATGTTTCAAACTTTGAGATATTGATTGGCTATAATCAAACTACCTTGTACTGAAGTTTCAAGGCATAATTTTGCTTCCTTTTGCTTTAAAAACAAAATATTTTAAACAACCAAGCCTTCATTCTGACCACCTATTATTAGTATTACGATTAAAAAAAACCCAACCAACTTGTCAATTTGTCATTTTGTCAATTTCTGCAGTCTATCATTTTAATTTGCAACAACTTTTTATAGAATTGTCTAATTTTCAATCTGTTTTCTGTATTCAATAGCTTAAAAAAATTTTTGGGTTTATATTGCAGATGAATATCATGTTAACAAAACCTAAAAATTGACCTCTGGTGCAATGAGACTCATTATGTGATGGAGTGTTACACAACTACACATGCAAATTTTTGTTTGTTTTTAAATATAAAAAAGTGGGACTGTTCTCTTCTCCCTAAGGAGAAGAGTCCAAATTCCATACAGAAAAATCTGCAGTGAATGCAGATGTGGTATTCCATACATTACAAGCACACTGGGTCTTGCAATTGATTCAAACATGTGTACAGCAACTTTGTGACAGATATTGATAAAGTTTGGAGTTTTAAAAAAAAATGTTTTTCATTCCTCGGCTACAGCTCTGAGACTTTTGTTTTTTGCATATGCAACCAGCCCCCCCCCCCCCCTCCTCAACCATTCAGGCAGCCACATTCTGACTTCAGGGAGTGTGGTTTGAATGTTCCCCAAACTGATGACATTGATTTGCCTTCTCCCTTTCATGTTCATACAGTTGTTTAGGCAGCCACATTCTGACTTCAGGGAGTGTGGTTTTGAAGGTTCCCCAAACTGATGACATTGATTTGCCTTCTCCCTTTCATTTTTCATACAGTTGTTCAGGCACTGACTACATTTCTTTTTCTTTTTTTTTTTGGGGGGGGGCTGTCAGTGTATTCAAGGCAAGTTGAACCTACCGATGTGGATCAGTGGTCTAGAGGTAACGCGCCTGTCTACAATGCGAAAAGTCTGGGTCGGGTGTGTGTGTGGTTTGTATCCCGTTTGGGCCCGAAATTTTTCCCCATCCATTAGACCATGAGTGGTGGTCTGGGCGCTAGTCTTTCGGATGAGACGATAAACCGAGGTCCCGTGTGTTACACAAAATTTTCAGCGCACATAAAAGAACCCACAGCAACAAGAGAGTTGTCCCTGGCAAAATTCTTAGAAAAAAGCCACTCTGATAGGGAAACAAATACAGTTGCAGACCAAAAGAAAAAAAAAAGGGTGGCGCTGCTCTTGTGGCGACGCGCTCTCCCCGGGGAGAGCAGCCCGAATTTCTCGCAGAGAAATCTCGTGACTTAAAGTGGTATAAAATAAATTAAAAAAATAAATAGATCCCACCCCACTCTGGGTTCCAGGATGCATGCGTTCCCACCGGCACACAATGGCCTACTCTGACGAAAAGCGGAACAGGATTTAACGTATGCGCAAGATGTTCTGCGTGTGTTCGGACCTCGCTTTATAGTCTCATCTGAAGGACTTTTGGGGAGAGTGGAGTCTGCACTGATGTTAACTCCAGGGGGAAAATATCCTCTTGAGCGGGACTCGAACCCGGGTCGTCAGATTGTCAGCGCAATGTTCTAACCACTAGGCTATCCCCCCCTCCCTCCCCCCCATGGTGGTGTGAGGAGTGAGACAAAGAGTTTGTAGTCTGGGTGACCCCCGGGAGTGTTCAGCTGGGAAACACGCCATAACAACCAACCACCACCTCTGCAAAAGACAGGGTGCACAGAAACAACAGCGCCTCAACTTCCACGAACAGAAAACAAATCCTCAAATCCAACTTCCATGAAAAGAACACAATCATTCAACCAATGGCCCCACCCAGAGAAGAAGAAGAAGAAGAAGAAGAAGAAGGACGACTACCAGCATATGGAAAGAGCTGAACAGGTCGTCATTCTAAGACTCCACACTGGGCACACACAACAGGCTAAATTATCCCATGTCCATGAGACTGGCGAGCACATCCTTCTGAGATGCACGCTATTCAGCGACCTGAGGAAGATGGTGTGGCCGTCAGAGATAAATAACCCTGCAAAACCAAGCTGTACATACGGCCCATGAGAGGAGCTGGAAAGGACATACAGCCATTGTTTTTTTTTTTGCAGACTCATCTTGACGGCGTAAAGCGCACGAGAGAAGAAGACAGAACAACATATCTTAGGTCTGTATCTTCTGGCTTCTCTAAGAAAGCTTAGTTAAAGACACACACACACACACACACACACACACACACACACACACACACACACACACACACACACACACACACACACACACACACACACACACCACACCCTCAAAACAAAACAAAAACCCCCAAACAAACAGAAACAACAACAACAACAACAGAAAACTTTACACAACATACCTGATGTTCACAAGCTGCCTTCACCTCACCCTGGTTGACTCCCATCATAATCATGAAGTTTTCTCTCACTGTGTCAGTAGAATCATTGTACTCAGCGTTGTAACCTCCCGCACTGCCCAGGACGTAGCTGTTGTTGTCGTCGTTGCTGCTGCTGCTGGATTCCATCTTTCTTCTACAAAACAAAACAAAAAAAACCCAATGTTTATAGTGATCAGTGAATGGTTTCAAGGAACTGAACTGAAAACTGGGATGTCAAAATGCTAGCCACTAAAATATCGTGTCAAACACACAAGTTGCACAAAGGGAGATGGCTATGCAAACCTAAACCTTTTTTCTTCTTCTGGAATCAGGTTCTAATTTACACACTACAGCCCAGTGGTTAGGGCTGTTTGACTTCAAGTCCCGTGGGTTCAAACCTTGGCAATCTCCCAGGTCAACTTAGTGCAGACCTGCCAGTGCCATAATTCCCTCTCTATGTATAATTTACACATGCATATTAATGTCATGTGCACAATACTTTTTAGTGCGCACACATGTGTCATAACAGATGAGGATAGTGGCCAAACTTGTGGTTCAGTTACTACCAGTTATTTCCCCTGAGTGAAAACTACGGCCTTTTGGCAAATTGTGGAGTGTAGTCACTGTCATCTTTACAGGTGACTGGATATGACCACCCACCAGTTTGAATGAGCTGTACCCTCAGTTATGATTCGCTGGGGTTTTTTTTTCCAAACTGCACTCACCGTACCCAAGTTGGTGTTTTGAGAATGAAGTTAAACTTCCACACTTTTGCCAGGGCAGGTCTGGGAACTCATGCCATCTTATCAAGCTAGGCTGTGGAGAGAGACAAAGAGGTATAGCCTACCTACCTACAGGCCACTTCATGAACCAACCCACTAATCCAGCTGCTGCTGCAGCAGAGGAAGAGGTCCACCAAGAGATGGAAGAAGAGTCATCCTCCTAACTATGGATTTATCCATGTTCAAAGCCTTTGTTTAGGCCACGCATGGAGGGGATGGTGGTGGTGGTCCTCAAAAGACTAGTATTAGTATTTTTTAAAATTCTTTTATTTCGAGGATAATGGAATAGGCACTCATGTGCTTTTTTTCCCATCCAGTCCCCATGTGTATGCAGTTTTGTAAACTTTATGAATTGCTGAACTTGATATGCGGATCATTTGGAGAAAAACAAAACAAACAACAAAATGAAATAAGATATAGTACAATTAACATGTTCCTATGTTGAGGGAGAGGGAATTACACATTTGTGCAACATCTCGTTGCGTGGAGAGATAGCGTGAGCTTGCAGGAGGTTGCTGAGTGTATATATAATGGGTTGTTCTCAAAAACATGTGCTATTTCTGTGACATCGAGACCCCAAAATTAATTTCATTCTACATACATGTCTTTATGTCACACAGTACAGCATTTCAATTTACATCATTTTCTAAAATGGAAAAGATGATCAGTCAATCCATCTTGTTGTAGTAGATAATTAAAAAAAAATTTTTTTTGTGCTGCATTACGGTTGTGACATGGAATCAAAAGAAAAGAGCTTTGAGGTCTTTAAAAACAGCATGCTTTCTAAAACATGGTATAAATTACTTGTAAACCAAAGGAAGAAAAGGTTCCCATATGACAAGAACAGTCAAAATGATCATGAATGTGCTTTTTTCTGCAGTTTTCAAAATCCACATTAGTCCTCCATGCTCACGGCAACTTCCCATTCTCATGTCTCCATAATTATTGAAATATACAGCTCAAGTCAGGCATGAAGTACTTCTTATCCTTGCTCACAAGAGGCACACAGCAGCTGTTCAGAACAATATACTGTTGATTGCATTTAATAATAATAATAATATATGGAATTTATATAGCGCTGAATCTTGTAAAAAAACAAACAAATCGAAGCGCTTGCACTCAATCATTTACAGGCATGCAACTCTCCTTAAACATAATGAACAACATATTTCAAAACCATGCACGTGCACGTATGCATGCATGCACGCACACACACGCACACACACACACACACACACACACTCGGAACAACACTTAGAAGGTGAAAAATGCTGTTGAAAATTAGGGACAGATATTTGGGGGGAAAGTCTCAGGTAGGAAATAAGTGTGTTTTGAGGCTGGATTTGAAGGTATCAAGTGAAGGCTTTTGTCGAAGTGAAAGAGGGAGGTCATTCCAGGTGGATGGACCAGAAACAGAGAAGGAGCGACGGCCAACAGTGGTTTGTTTGAATCTGGGTGTTTGAAAGCACAAAGTATCTGCGGCTGAACGAAGGGAACGGGATGGAGTGTACAGATGAAGACAGTTACAGAGATAAGGGGGTGCAGATTTGTGGAGACATTTGAAACAGAGGGTATTGATTTTATACTCCAGTCTTTGTGAGACAGGCAGCCAGTGAAGAGATCGCAGAAAAGGAGTGATGTGTTCAGATGTTTTCTTTCTTAGGACCAGTCGAGCTGCAGAGTTTTGTATGCGTTGAAGAGTGGATAGATGATGCTGGTAGGCCAGCCAAAAGAGAATTACAGTAGTCTAAACGTGAAAGAATGAGAGATGTGACAAGCTTGGAAGTTGCATCAGTGGACAGATACTTGCGAATCGCGCTTATGCGCCGTAATTGATAGTATCAAGACTGGCAGGTCTGGGTGATGAATTTTTTCATAGATATCTGTTTGTTTAAACTATTGATTATTTATCATTGATTGCATGACTGTGTCAGATTAGGTTGAATGCATGCGCTTTGATTTGTCTTTGCAAGATATAGCGCTATATAAGTTCCATTTATTATTATTATTATTATTAAGAAGAAGAATAAAAAAAGACTGCATTCAACAGTCAGGCTTACCTGTAGCCGTATGTTGGCCGGGGTCTCTGTATTGTCTCCCTGCCGACGTAGTATACTGGAGTAGTGGTCGCAGTTGTGGTAGGCAAGATGCAACTGTTGGATGTGTGTGCCCTTGGCTGGGCCCTCAATCTATATAAGCAGATGAAAGGTGGTCACATGTTCACTGTGTATCATTTTCATCATATGTCATTTGCTGGGCCCTGAATCTGTATAAGCAGATGAAAGGTGGTCACATGTTCACCGTGTATCATTTTCATCATGTCATTTGCTGGGCCCTGAATCTGTATAAGCATCTCAGAAGAATCTTGCGCATCTTCTGGCCTGAGACCATCTCCAACCAAGAACTTTTTGCCCGTTGCAACCAAGAAAGCATGGACAACACCATCATGCATAAGCGATGGGGATGGATAGGGCATATCTGCCATCGGGAACAGGGAAACATCGCCGAACAGCCCTCCACTGGACACCAGAGGGAAAACGCAAACAAGGACGACCCAAGAACACTTGGCGTCGGACTGTTGAAGCAGAGCTGAAGACCTTCCAACATACCTGGGGAACCATTCAGAAGCTGGCCCAGGACAGACAGCAGTGGAGAACTTTTGTTGCTGCCCTACGTGCCAATAAGGCACAAAGGCATTGATGATGATGATGATGATGACCCCCTTCTTGTCTTTTTTTCCCCCCCTGCCTTCTTGGTCCAAACTCCTACCCTTGGTTGTTGTTTTTTTCCACAGAGACTTAACTACCTACACTGAAGTTGGAAAAGCTGGGTCTGACTTGTCAGGTGCTCAACAACAGCGTGCGTGATGCATTTTCGCTCTTACGACAGACAACAACAGTTGTTGTCTAAGTGTTTGATGGAGGAGGAGAAGACAAAAGAAGGAGAAGAAGAAGGAGGGGGAGGAGGAGGAGGAGGAGGAGGAGGAGGAGGAGGAGGAGAAGACAAAGAAGAAGAAGAAGAAGAAGAAGAAGAAGAAGAAGAAGAAGAAGAAAGAGGAGGAGGAGGAGGAGGAGGAGGAGGAGAAGAAGAAGAAGGAGAAGGGAAGAGGAGGAGGAGAAGAAGGAGAAGGAGAAGACAAAGAAGAAGAAGAAGAAGGAGGAGGAGGAGGAGGAGGAGGAGGAGGAGGAGAAGGAGAAGACAAAGAAGAAGAAGAAGAAGAAGGAGGAGAAAAGGAGAAGGAACGAAGACAATCTAAAATAACACAAGATATGAAAATTAAAATATAACAAAACAAGGAGGAGAGGAGAAGAGAAGGAGAAGACAAAGAAGAAGAAGAAGAAAAGAGACGAAAAGAAGAGGAGAGGAGGAGGAGGAGGAGCCGCCCGCGGCTGCGGAGCCAGTATGCTCCTGTCCTTCGTTCGGTCTTGTTCTACTTCGCCTCTGTCTTCGGCGTCGAGGCGCCCGCCTCCGAACGCCTGCATCACCCTCATCCGCCGAGCCGAGCCGACCATCTGCGGCTATGCCACGATGGATGGGCACCTCACGAAGATGTGGCTTCTACTTTTATTATTTCTTCTTATATTTTAACACCCTTCATTCCCCATGGCCACGCCCCGAGTAGTGGCGTGTGTGTTGTGTTTTCATGTATTTAATCATTCTTCTCTTTGTTTAGTTCTGTTATTTCATCAGTCCCCATCTTTACAATGAGCTTTCCTATGTTATTTTGTTGTTACCCATGGGGGCTGCCGGGAGCTAGCCATAAAATTATAGCATCTCCACCTTCTGGAAAATCTGTGTCTACAAATTCCATCTTTTCTGTCCCTTCTCCTTGTTTCTGCCTTGTTCCTTTCCTTCCCATCACCTCAAATCCATCCCCCCCCCCACCCCCCAAACAAACAAAAACAATAACAAAAAACAAAAGAAGTTTAGGAACCACCACTACCTCCAACCGAACCACCCACCCACACACCACCACCACACCACCCACACACCCCCACCACCACCCCCCCCCTCTACCCACCACACACCACCACCACACCACCCACCCACACCAACCACCACCCCCCACCCCCCCTACCACCACAACACCATCCACCCACCCACACACCAACCCACACAAGACCACCACCAACACCACCCACCCCCCCCCCTCTACCACCACACACCACCACCCACCCACTACACCACCACCCACCACCACCACCACCCACCAACGCCATTGCACCTACTAGGGGAGCTCATGTGGTCATCAAGAGGGCACATCATCCCCACGAAGGGCACGAAGTCGTGGCGGTGATCCCGCTGTACGGACCGTCTCCTGCCGATCCGGTAGTGGACCCGACAATACCTTCCAGCTGTCCCCCACGCCCGGAACAACACGTTTGCTGAGGGAAAAAAACGCACACCCAGCAAGCTCTTGGATAGATACATCTGTGGCTGAGAAACAACAATACACCATCACGCTAGAGCTGGAGAGAATTGCATGCTGTTGTGAGGAAAACACACACACCACACACAAGATCTGGATAGATGCAAGCTGTGTGCTGAGGGAAAAAAACAATACACCACACGCAAATCTGAGAGATACCTGCTGTTTGCTGAGGGAAACAACAATACACCACACGCAAATTCGGGATAGATGCATGCTGTTGCTGAGGAAAACACACACCCACACAAGGATCAGGATAGATACATGCTGTGCTGAATGGAAAACACCACCACACAAGATCTGGATAGATTGCATGCTGTTGCTGAGGAAACAACAATAAACCACAACAAACACAAGATCTGATAGATACATGTTGTTTGCCGAGGGAAAAAACACCCCACACAAAAACAAGAGCTGGATAGATGCAATGCTGTTGCTGAGGGAAAAACACACACCAAACACTAACTAGGATAGATGATACATCTCAGTTTCGCAAATGTGGTCACTCTGGGGTTCTAAGATGTTTTTTAAATTTATTTGGTTTTTTTGTGGATAACAACTAGAGACAATGCACATGTGAACGCACACATGCACACACAGAGAATAAAATAAAAGAATAAAATAAACACACACACACACAAAAGGGCCTGAATGTAAAAAAAAAAAACAACCACACACCACATGAGTGTTTATTCCACATCCTGAAATATTGATTCCATATCCTCATATCCTCAACGATAAAAAAAAAATAAAATTGAGAACAAATAAATTTAAATAAAATCACACACACTCACACTACACAGAAACATGATTTTAAAAAAAAAATGATACAGGAAATTGGGAATGCTTATTCATTATCCTTGCAATATAAGAATGGTCAAAAATAAAAGAGCAGATAGAACACACACACACTCACACACACACACACATGCACAAACACATCAAAGGGCAAACAATCAGTGCCAGAACTCCCACTCTCCCAAAAGTCTTCGATAAACAATAAACTGAGACCATCAATGTGCCAATGCAACGCAGAAAACATCTTGCGCCACACGATAAATCCTGTTCTGCTTTCATAAGAGTAATAGGCCATTGTGTGCCGTGGGAACAGATGACGAATTTACAAAACCGCATACACACAGGGACTGGATGTAAAAAAGCACATAAGTACTTATTTCATTATCCTTGATATAAAAATAAATCAATAAAAAACTCTCACAAATCACCTACCACACACACACCCGGCCGGTACCCCACCCACCCACGCCTAACACTCACACGCACTTACACACAACACCAACACCACACACCAATTCACCCATCACAGGTATAACTCGTAACTGTAACCCCAACTTTTTGAGCTGGACGGCAAAACTTGGAAAATCTCGTCGTGCGGCCAGAAGGAATTTATCTGTCGCTCCTTTCTGTGACCCTCCATTATCGCTCTCAGACTCCTGCTGCTTTTTCGAGGCATGGGTGGAGGGTCCACTGTTAAATTGAACCGCTGGTTCCTCGTATCGTTGAGCACAATTTCGGTTCTACGTCTTTGTACAGACACACACACCAAAAAAAAATCTAAGATTAAAAAAAAAAAATCTTAAATAAACAGAACCATCATCAAGTTCGTGCAGCTTGTAAGAAACTTGTGTACATTGTATATGTAGCATGCTGAAGGAATGAAGCGAGAAAGAGACAGAGAGAGAGCGTGAAACGAAAACGGCCTACTCTTCTGAAAGGCAGAACAGGTTTTTATTAATGTGTGTGCAAGATATTCTGCGTGTGTGCAGTTGCACAGTGTATAGTCCTTATCCGAAAGGAATGTTTTTGTAAAGAGCAGTGTAGTCAGTACTAAATGTTAACTCTTCAAGTCAAATTCCCTAACACAGATGCCTCAGGGGGGGCTCCATGATCAATCCCAGGCTTGTCAATGACTGCTATGAAAAAGCACTAACCACTAGGTTATCCTATCTCCCCCTCCCCCCCCCCCCCCCTCCCCGATATTGATACGTTCCATGACACATGATCTGAGAACTTCCATATGACACCAAAAAATCTCCCCTGGGAGTAAACTGAAATAAGCAGGGGAAGATGAAAAAACAAACAAACAAAAAAACAACAAAAAAAAAAGAAAACAGAAGTAAACAAAAAATCTTCACGTATTTCTTGGTTTTTGAAAACTCCCGCTCCCCTTTTTCCCCTCCCCCCACCACCCCCCTTTCCCGCCCATAATATTGCAAGGTATTTTGTTATTGTAGTTGTTGTTTGTTCCTGCGCTAGAGCCCAAGGTTCATCCATGGTGAGATTTTGAATATGGCAACCAGTCCTCCCCCCCCCCCCCCATTTAATAGTCTACATTCTGACTTTGGGGTGGTGTCTATGCAGCCTAACTCTTTGGAAAGGTGGAAACGGTTTTAACATGTGTGACAATACTTCTGTGTGCGTTCTACATGAGGCCTTGTTTATAATCTCATCTGAAGGACTTTGGCCGTTTCAGTTTTGACTTCATTTAAGCTTGAAGAATACGGAGGTTGGGAATCAAACTCAGAACCTCACGGTTTATAACTTGTTGCCAGACAAATACTTAACATCCTGCACATTGCTTCTTGTATAACTTAAATGCATACATGTATTCATTGTATGATAATTTGACTTTTTTTCACCCATAACAACTAAACAAATAATGATGAAAAAAGAAGAATTGAAGAACACAACAGAACAGTGTCACAAGACCCTTTTAAAAAAAAATCCACAAATCATTTGGGATCTGTGTGCCTTTTGTTTTTTGGATTTTTTTTTGTTTTTTTTTGCAGCATCATTACTATCTTGATTCACGCAATACTGGTAGTACTTACTCATCACCATCACTTCACTGTCATTGTCATTAATGCCATAAAGATACATGCAGATGTGCAAAACATGTATTGATGAAGGTGATGGTTATATTATGATGATATGATGTGGTGTGTTTGACTGGAATATGATTATGACTCTGTGTGTGTGTGATGTTTGAAGTGGAAGTCAAAGACAACCCGACAGGCATTTTCTGCTCATATAGTTTCATAGGAGGAAGAATTTGCACTAGCAATAAAGTCAAAACCAATGTGTTAACCCATGGTAAAAAAATCATCTTGACCAGACAACTCACAATGCCTCAACTCAACCCTGGAAGTAACAGTCTTAAACTTTAACAGGCTTTCTAACCACCAACCAGGATTGCAGTCTATTCTTCTTAAGTATGACTGAATTTCTGTTTTAAAACATCAAGAAAACTTCACTAAAAAAATAACCAAGCTGAAAGTTCCTGAAATTTTTCTTTTTTTTATTCTTGAACTGGAACTCCTTGTGTTACAATATGTAAATCGTAAGCTGTGGCAGCAACACACAGAATCGGAAAGAAAACAAAACTCCCTTCATCTGCATTGTTTAAACAAAACAACCCAAGAACAAGCAACGAGTTCCTTCCAAACCGAATTTGTACCTTAAACATCTGCCGCAGGAAAATTACTTAACACTAAACGATGTAATTTGTAAATATCAAGAACGGGCTCAGTGAAGTAAACACATAACCAAAAACCAATAGGAGGCCTACTTCTTCTTTCATATTGAGTAGATAATTTTTCAGAGACCCGAAATCCAACGGGATCGTTCTCATCTTATGGAGCTAAACTAGTACATTCTGTACTTTTATTTTACGGAGTAGAGTATAAGGGAACTCACACTACACTGGGTAATATCGTTTCAGTTGGTAATAGCGTGCGACGGTTGTTAGTGTTTTCTTGGCATGTCGCCATCGCCAGGTAGACTATATTCTCGCTACTTAATGTCAATCCACACTACTCGTGTAAACACACAAATTTTCTGTTTTTTGTTTCGTTTTGTTTGTTCGTTTTCGATTCGAGTGCACATGGGTATGAAAGATTCGCACCGTAAAAGAAGTTTAACTCTTATCTTAATTCCTTTTGTGTGTTTCTTTCCGCAGCTCAGAGGTGTTTGCTTTGCCTTCCCAGTTCGATTACTAGTAATTCCATTAATTTTTCACAATGTCTTCACTTAGGCCTACCCGACACACACACAACACCTTTTCGTCAACATAATGTACAATCTTCTTTCGTTGATTTTTGTTGTTTTTCTCCACTTATTCTGGTGGGAAGACTCACAAGAGTGCAGAATCAAGTACGATCCACATCCCCATAAAAATATTGTATAAAATATTTGCCCAGCGTGTTGTTTTGGGATTGTAAGCAATTATATTGATTTGTATACAAACAACATTATTTAAAAACTGATTTAGGTATTTTGACCTTTACAGTGTGGCCAAATCCCCCCCCCTTCCTCCCCTAATCTTTTTTCTTCAAAAAGTTATTTTCTTTGAATCTTCTTTGGTATTTTCTTTCCCTTAAAGGTGTGTGGTTGTTCTTTTAAAAAAAATTAATTTGTAGCACTTTTGGGCATCTTACATGATTGAGGGTAGCACTACAGCACATTTTTGAAAACAAAAACATGACATTAAAGTGTACAGGTTAAATAAAAGTGGAATTGTACTGCCAGTTGATGTTTTTCAAAATATGAATACGGCTGCCTCTGTGCTATTTTCATTCCAATCACTAGTACCACTTAGATTGGCAGTTCACACCATCCATTGAAGGAGATATTTTTTTTCAATTTGTGATGTAAATGTGTATAAAGGTATGTGAAGAACCATGGCAACAAGAGATGTTCATGCAAATTATGAAGGACAAAAAAAGCACGTCTCAAAGTGACACCAAAAATTAAAAAAACAAAACAAATACTACAGACAGGAAAATGTTTTTTTAAAAAGATATGTGCGCTCTTGTGCTACGCAACGCTCGTGGGGGGGAGGGAACAGCCTGAATTTCAGACGTCCTGGCATGGGAGGTGGAGGGTATTCACCTACACAATGCAACCAAAAGTTTTGTGTGTCATACACTGTGTGATGAATGTCAAATTAAAACCCAATGCCGGCTCATTTTCATTTTGATTTTCTTTCTGCTTCTTCTTTGCGTTGCCTGGTTTATGTTGTGCGACCCAATCATTTACATTTTGATGAATTGGTTTCCTTAGAAACAAATAATATTTTACTCTCCATGGTATTAAGTTTTGTTGAACTAGCATGACGAGCAAGAAACAGCTGATAATAAGGCCAAGTAGAGTTCGTTGCAAAGAACAAAGTAAAATATACATTCTCTCCTATGGGGCAACTACTAGGGCATTTCCTAACACAATGCCGTTTTGCCAGATCACACACACACACAGAGATTATATATATAATATGTTGTTCTTCGCTAGGGCCGAGAGGTTCATCAATGGTGAGATTTGCATATGGCAACCCTTTTTGCCCACCCTGAGGTACCACATTCCACCAAAGGGATCATGCTGGTATGTTCCGTGCATAACCAACCGAAATTTGATATGAGTTATCACATCTTTAATGTGAAATTTTTGATTTCTTTCTTCCAGTATATAAAAATATAAAGAGTAAAAGCATCCAAATGCACTGAAAATCACCGTAATTCCAAGTGCACAATGAAGGGAATTACGGTACGTGCAGGTCTGCACTTGAAATTGTGACCCTGGGATATTGTAAAATCCACCCTTTAATTCACAAAATGCGCTGAAGTTCAACCCCATGTCTTCATGACCCATGGCATAGAGAGAGAGAGAGATAGAAGAGAGAGAGAGAAGAGAGAAGAGAGAGAGAAGAGAAAATCATTTGATTTCCAAGGTTGTAGGATGATTAAACACATTTTTTTTTCAATCTGCCTTTTGCTCCATACAGGGCACACACAGATCGCACTTGGCATTTGTATACATAGGATGCATACATACTAAGTTGTATCACATGTATACAAGTTTCGACAGAGAAGACACAGAGAGAGAGAGCAACAACAACAACAAAAAAGCCATCACTCCAGATTTTGTCCTTTCATCAAGCAACTGTCTCCACACATGAGGACAAAAGCAACTGCACAAAACCCACGCATAAATCTCATTCCAGTATTCTATATTTCAATCTCCCACATGTTAAGAGCACTCGCGTATAAAATCAAAAACAACAATATCAGCAATAGAACATGTTTAAGTAACACAATGCATAAGATAGAATTCTTTACACCAGCTTCTTGGCTAAGACAAACAAAACCCTCTACCCTGCGCGCTCCCCATGAAATGTTCCCTCGACAGTCCGTCCTTAATGTAACGATTCCTGCCAACATACTTACCTGACCGACCCACTCTCCCCTTCAGCTCTCACCTTAGAGGGTTTACACGAGCACTGTGCAAGCAGAATCTGTTTTTTCTCCCCCTGTGTGCAGCTGACCCGGCAAGCCATCCCTCTCCAGTAGCTAGGTGCATGCTGGGTAATGTTCCAATCATCCATCGCCGCCGCCATAGCTGGCCACTCTGAGGCAGAGGAATGGCCCTCAACAGAGGTGTTCTGCATCATCTTACACTAGGAACCGCCAGCTTACACCCTTGTCTCAAGATTTCCGTTAGGAGTGGCTAGTCGGTTTCCATGTGAACTCTGGATTGAATGATCTCCCTCAAAACACTGCACTCGTACTTTTTCACTTTTGTGTCCACATCAAGTAAAAAATTAGGATTTATTCATTGGTAACAAAAAATAGAGTTAAAAAAAATTTTTTTCAATCGGTGAGATTCTGAAATATTCCCACAATTTCCATCATATAATTACCAAATCTCCATTTCGGGGCGGATGTCTAAAACTTGAACTGGGTGTGCAATGTTTTGGGCTGTATTTTTTGCATTGCCATTACTTCTAGGGATAGCCACTCTTCTTCAGAAGATGAACTGGACCATGCATATGAGCTCATGCGTGTGTTTCGCACACAAAGGCCTTGTGTAAAGTCATCCGAAGAACTGGAAGGAGATTCCCACACAGATGCAAGGTCTAAACAGAAAGTCTCTTCCAAATCCTGGCGTCCAGTCAGTGAAATCGAACTGTCCGGGTTGAGGCAAACCGCAAACATCATCCTCACCGAGTCAACTTGCCCCCTGGAGTTTGAGCTTGAGGCGGCTGCACCCATAAACCTTGACGATTGCTTAAAACCTAACCACCACAACAGTTCATCTTATCACCTTATCAAACAGAGAAAATCAGAGTGTCAGTGCACACAATGCTTCTTCATCAACTGAGTTTGCTGGTCCTATCCCTTATGGGTGAAACAATTGTAGACGCTCTACGTTTTCATAAATCCATATCATTCTGGATTCGAAATAATTGTATCATGCCTACTCCTATCACGAACACCATAATTATGTCTACACATATAATGCCCTAATGTCATTGTTGCTGCAAATATTGCATACTGAGGATTTTGTTGTGAACTAACAATAGTACCATAGATATTGTTGCCACAATGACGATACATCTTGCATTCATTGCAAAACCACAAAAATTGCTCACACCATACATGCAAAAATATGCATCATATCATACATTGCAAAATCACAAAACAGCATCGTAAAAAACACACAAAACTGCATCATATGCAATTACTGCTAAAATCACAAAACTGCACCATATTCATACATTGAAAATCACAACACTGCATATGCGCACACCATTGCATAAAGTCAACAAACTGCAACCATATGCATACATAGCAAAAATCACAGAAGTTCAATCACTGCAACAATAATAATGCGAACCTGAAAAATTGCTTCAAAAAACGATACCAAGCACCATCATGAAACTACACTGTCACATTAGCTCGCATCAACCACTCTTCGTACTTTCACAAAGCTGCATCAATGTAAATCGACAGTACTGCATCAAATTGTCACTCCCACCACAAAATGTCAACTTGCACCTGACTCACTTTTCTGCAATGAGCCATTTAGACAGGGGGGGGGGGGGGGGGGTGGTTCAGGACTTTGAATTTTGACCGATTACAAAACATAGCATTATTCTACCCTTGACTGAAACATCAAGGCGTATGTGTTTCGTTTGCTTTAAAACACGTTTAAAGGTAACCTACACCCCTCATTCTGACCCCTTTATTATGAAGCTAGACTTGTTTAATTTCGTTCATTTGATACTATCCCCAAGTCTTATCATTTCCATTTGGATAACTTTTCATAGAATTGTCTATTTTCAATTGTTTTTTTGGTGTGTGGTTGTTGTGTGTGTGTACTGGAACAGCCTTAAAAATAAATTTTTTTATTTATTTAATTGCAGATTAACAACATTTCATAACTAAAAATTTTTCCTCAGGTGCAAAGTGGACCATTATGTGGTGAACGTCACACATTAACCGTACTTAGGCTTTTCACCACATTCTGTCTCCACATACATTCCATGCCAATGGCTCACTTTCACAAAACCAATCCCGCCCACATCATGTACTCCCTGCAAACTGCAATCACACACCACATCATTAACCATCATACTGCAATCACATTGCAACTCTTCAAACCACACCACATGTCCCACGAAACGCACTATACCAACCACATTACCACACATTCACATCACTGCAAAGATCACATACCCAAATCACCACCCACTCGCTCATCACAATGCATGCAGTCATGAAGGCAGCGCATCTGCACATTGTCCATAACTGCAAACTGACAATACAGAGTCCACTGTGCACTCAATCACAGCAACACTCACGATACTAAAAGTTGCATTTCACACCACCTAACATATGGAATGGCTGCATTTTCACACCATCTAACAATACGGAATGATTGCATCCTCACACCACGTGACACGCTTGCTTTTTCACACCATCTCGCAGTATATATAGTTGCATACTGAAAGATGTAATTTTCACACCACTAAACAATACAAGAATGGTTCATTTTTCACACCACGCGCAGTATTAAATAGTTGCATACTGAAAGATTGTCTTATCCAACCATCTAACAATACGAAGGTTGCATGTCACACCACCTGCCATAAACGAATTGATTGCATCCACACATTCACGCGGATGCTTGCATATTCATCACCACCATCTCGCAGTAATGAAATTGTTGCAATACTGAAAGGATGTTTGTAATTGTTCACACACCTATCAATACGGAAGGGTGCTTTTCACACCATCACACAGTATGGAATAGTTGCATACTGAAAGATTGTATTTTCACACCACCTAACAATACAGAACGGTTGCATTTTCACACCATTTCGCAGTATGAAATAGTTGCATACTGAAAGATTGTATTTTCCCACCATCTAACAATACCAAACGATTGCATTCTCACACCATCTCGCAGTATGAAATAGTTGCATATCGAAAGAATGTATTTTCCCACCATCTAACAATACCAAACGATTGCATTCTCAACACCATAAGAAAAAGGTGCATTTTCCCCCCACTATGCTGAAAGATTGCGTTTTCACACCACCTCGCAATACAGAATTATTTGCTGTTCCACAACTACCATTCATAATACCGAAAGGATCATTTTTTCACACCTAACTGAGTAAGATTCCAGTCCCCACAACATACTGAAAGATTGCATTTTCACACCACACTAAATGATTGCATTTTCTCACAATACTGAAAGGTTGCATTTCCCACCATACTGAAAGATTGCATTTCCACACCATAATGGAAGACTGCATTTTCACACCGTTTGAAAGATTGCATTTTCACATCATCTCATAATACTGAATGATAGCTCGTCCACATCTTTCACACTCACAATACTCAAATCATCACATTCACTCACAAAATACTGACCATTCACATCATAACGCATACATTCAGTAGCTTTTAAAAACAAGCACCCCCCCCCCCCCACCATTTCCTATTAATGTTTCCCACCATTTTCTAACCTGATATGCATTGTGTGCGCATGTGACTGCGAGTATTGTGTGCAGGTTTCTTGTTTTTACACACACAAAACACAACTCATTTGATCATTTTCCATAACCGTCAAAATGAAATTGTCCCAAATTCAAATATCTTTGCAATTTTGCATCACATTTTGGATCAACAAACGCTACCATCAAACTGCAATGCAATGCCCCCTCTGCTGAGGCCTTCAGTGCTGCTGCTACAGCTTGGGGGGTCTGGTGTTTTTACATCAACGCTGACATCGCAATCTGGAACCACTTACTGCCACCACACTGAGGATGATCAGTTAAAGAGATTGAATTGAAAATCTGGTTTCTTTTCATGTTTCATGGGGAGATTATACCTTGGAGCAAGTTGAAGAAAAAAGAAAAAAAAAGTGAGATCACACACACAAAATACAAGCAACCCCCCCCCCCCTCCAACAAACAAAAGGCACTGCCACCATCCAACGCAACAGCCAAAAAACCCAACCCCAAAACCATTCTCTACATGGATAAGGCAGCAGAGTGGTGGTACAACAACAAAATCCACCTTCACAACACCCCTAAAACCATTCTCGCGCCTGTCTAGAAAGCGAAAAGTCCGGGTCTGAAGTGTGCGGCGGTTCATACCCCGTTTGGACCGGAAATTTTTCCCCCATCCATTAGACCATGAGTGGTGGTCTGGGCGCTAGTCTTTCGGATGAGACGATAAACCGAGGTCCCGTGTGTTACACGTAATTATTTAGCGCACGTAAAAAAACCCACGCACAAGAGAGGTGTCCTTGGCAAAAACCACTCTGATAGGAAACAAATACAGCTGCAGAGAGAAAAAAAACAAAAAAAGGGTGAAAGGGTGGCGCAGCGCTAATGGCGACAGCGTTTCTCCCGCTCTCCCCCGGGAGAGCAGCACGAATTTCACCGGAGCGAAATCTGCCCGTGACTTAAAGTGGTATGAAAATAAAACTGACGCTTGATTGTTTGCTTTAACACGATTCACGCTATATAAATTCCAGACATTTTATTATTATTTTTATTATAAGGCAGTAGAGTGTGTACAACAACAAAATCCACCTTCAACAACACCCCTAAAACCATTCCTAATGGATAAGGCAGCAGAGTGTGGAACAACAACAATAACCAATCCACCTTCACAACACCCCTAAAACCATTCCTCTACATGGAATAAGGCAAGCAGAGGGTGGTACAACAACAAAATCCACCTTCCAACACCCCTAAAACCCATTCTCGTACATGGATAAAGGCAGCAAGAGTGGTGTACAACAAACAAAATCCACCTCACACACCCCTAAAAAAAACCATCTCGTACAAGGTAATGCACAGATGGTGGTACAACAACAAAAATCCACCTTCACAACAAGCACCCCTAAAACATTCTCTACATGGATAAGGCCGCATGTGGTGGTACAACAACATAATCCACCTTCACAACACCCCTAAAACCATTCCTCTACATAGTAAGGCAGCAGAGAGGGGTACAACAACAAATCTCCACCTTCACAACAACACCCCTAATCCATCCGGCCGAAGCACTATATGAGAAAGGCAGCAGAAAGGTATATAAAAACAACAACACCACCAACCCGACAAATAAAAAACAACGCCCGCTCAAAACGTCCTCAAAAGATTGAGTAAAGCGAAGAAGGGTTAAAATAACCCACCCCAACAACCATATCCCCGCCATCCCCATCAAAAAAACCTCAACAACAATAAAACACCCCCAAAACCATCGTCAACAAGACAGAAGGCAGCAAACGGTAGAATAAACCCCCTTCCGCCCTCCCGCCATTTAATTTCCTCCCTCACCTCAATTCCTCCCATCCCACTCATCAACCTTCCTCCCTCACCTCCTTCCTTCCTCCCTCCCTCCCTCACTCCCATCATAATGTTCACAATGCTGAAAGGCAAGCGGCGGGCAGCAAGGCCAAATTCCACGACCCTGAAAGACGTGCAAGGGTGTTGAGGCTGCCGCTGCATTGGGGATTTGGCTGCTGCGCTCCTAGCTGCTGCGGCTGCTCCCTCCTCCATCTCCTCCTCCGCCAGCTGCTGCTCCTCCTGCTGCGCTGCTCCTGCTAGCTGCTGCTTCGCTAGCTGCCGCTGCTGGTTCGTGGTGTGAGGAGCTGGTCCATGGCCAGCAGCAGGTGGGCGGACCCCGAGAGGGGAGCGCTGGTAACGCCCTGCATCACCTGCGGGCGCCATCCTGTGGAGCTGGAGCATACAGGTCAAGGCCCTGGCCGCTGCCAGCACGTCCCCCACTGCTCCATCCAGCTGCAGCATGTGCTGGGGCCGCGTCTCGGCTAAGCCGCGTCAGCGGCTGTGGCTTGGCTGCGCTGCGGCTGCTGCAGCACAGAGTGAAGGCTGCAGCAGCCGGAGCCTCATCTGCACGGGGGTGGGCTAAATATGCATGCAGCGCCTGACCCGTAATTGGCACTGTCTCCAGAACAGTGCCTCCTTGAAAGCGCCACGCAGTGGCCATGGATCTGGTGATAAGTACAGCCGTCCTCTTCACCTGCACATGTGGGCGTGATTGTGTGGTTGTTATGTATTCTTTCTTTCGAGCCAGAAAGGGCCCATAAGAGCCTAGCTTATCCCGTTTCTGTTAGCGTTAAGCGAACTGATGTTTTTTTCACCACCTCTGTGACAGGAACGCTAGTCTGCGCCAGAATACTTCCCTGGCAGAGCTGGTACCGCACTTTACACCTGGGTGAAGTGAGGGAAAATAGAGTTAAAGTGTCCTTTCCCAAGGACACAACAAGAGGTGGTTATAGAGGCATTGACTAAGTAGTCAGAATTGGTGTTGTTGGTTGGTTGTTTGTGTGGGGTGGGTGTGCTGTGTTGTGTGTGTTGTGTTGTGTTTTGTGTTTGTGTTGTTTGTTTTGTGTGTGTTGTGTTTGTGTTTGTGTGTGGGTGTTGGTGTGTGTGTGTGTGTGTGTTAGTGTGGTGTGTGTGTGTTGTGTGTGTGTATGTGTGTTTGGGATTGTGTGTTTGTGTGTGCGTGCGCGAGCACATGCGTGCTGCATGTGTCTTGCCATCAGTGTGTGCAAGTGAATGTTGTGAGTGTGTGTATATGTGAAGGTTGTGCATATATATTGAATGTGTTGTGTGTGTGAGTGAGTTGTTCAGTGTGTGTGTGTGTGAGGGAGTGTGAGAGTGTATGAGAGAGTGCAACAGTGAGTTTGTGTGTGTTGTGTGTGTGTGTGTGTTGTGTGCGCCGTGCGATGCACACATGTGGGTGGAGCATTACGGATGAAAAAGTAGCAGGCTAATACACCATTGGTTACTGTTATTACTTTAACACTGAAATGCATGACATGAAGACACACCAACTTTAAGAATTTTAAACATCATTTTACACACAACATTCCCATACTACTTTTACAATTTTGCACGGATACCCAAACACTACAACTACTGCAACAATCAGCAAACCCACACTATACACACAACACACACTCAAGAAATATTCAAACTTGCCCTCCACCATGTAAAGTATCTGAAACTACAAACACAATAAACAGAGAATCTGGTAAACCACGTCTCAGTGCAGTTCCCCCCCGACTCCCACGAACAACAGTAAGAGGGATGAGAAACACAGAAAAAAAACACACCAGAAAAAGAAAAAAGACGAAAGAAACAGTAAATGAACAAAGAAGAAGAAGAACACAAGCACAAGAAAAAGAAAAAAGCAGAGAAAGAAGCAAGAAGACAAAGAAGCAGAAGCAGGAAAAGAAGACAAAGAAGCAGAAGAACACACAAACACACACAAAGAAGCGCAGAAGAAAAGGCTAAGAAGAGAAATTCAACCAAATTCTTTTTTTTTTAGTTCAGCGATAATGCATACACACTCGCGATGTTCCTTTCTTTAAAAACATTGCAGTCCCCGAAATACACAAAGAAGACAACAACAAAAAAGAACAAAGAAAAGAACGATGAAGAAAATGCCATAAAATAATCATTATACTCACAAGGCAGGGTTTGACCGGTCACGATTTCAACTGCGCATCGACTTGCTGTAGCACCAAGGTTTGTCATCCTGGCATTTTGCTTCTGCATATCGTGAAACATCCAAGTATTCTGTTAGTTATATATACATATATGTATACACACACCCAACTCACACTCACTTTTTTCCCTCCATAGTGTTCGTTGTCATGATGGGGGTTTGCATTTTAGTGCCTCTTATTTCTATCATAATACGCACAGAGGGAGGGAGGGAAAGGGAGGGCGAGAGAGGGAGGGAGAGAGAGGGCTGCAATGCCAGACGTTATTACAAAAGGCCACAAGCCCCTTAAAGGGGATAAAACATATATAAATAATGATCAAGACAATCAAATGGCAACAGTAACAATATTTGCTACTCATGGACACTGTGTTTCTGTATCTTAAAGCTTTTCTGTAAGTACAATACGTTTGAGGGATTCTTCTTCCTGGAGTCAACAGCATACCCAACTCCACTCCCCCAAAAAGCGATTCTGACGAGACTATAAACCAAGTTCTGTGTACAAAACACACACACACACCAAGAACTTTTTGCCCGTTGCAACAAGAAAGCATGGACAACACATCATCTAAAGCATGGGGAGGATAGGGCATATCTGCCATTCGGAACCAAGGGAAACAATCGCCGCACACCCTCCTCTGGACACCAGAGGAAAACGCAAAACAGACGACCCAAGAACACTTCGACGGACTGTTGAAGCGAGCTGAAGACCTTCCAACTTACTGAGGAACCATCAGAAAGCTGCCAGAGACAGAAACTCATGGAGAACTTTGTTGTCTGCCCTACGTGCTAAGCACAAAGCCATTGATGATGAGCATGATGATGACCCCCTTCTTGTCTTTTTTTCCCCCCCTTGCCTTCTTGGACCAAACTCTACCCTTGGTTGTTGTTTTTTTCCCACAGAGACTTAATCTACCATACACTGAAGTTGGAAAAGCTGGTCTGACCTTGTCATGCTCAACAACCAGCGTGCGTGAATGCATTTTCGCTTACGACAGACAAACAACAGTGTTGTCTAAGTGTGATGGAGGAGGAAAGACAAAAGAAGAGAAGAAGAATGAGGGGGAGGAGGATGAGAAAGGAGAATGAGAAGAGCGGAGGAGGAGAAGACAAAGAAGAAGAAAAGAGAAGAAGAAATGAAGAAGAAGAAGAAGAAAGAGGAAGAGAGGAGGAGAGAGGAGGAGAAGAAGAAGAAGTAGAAGGGAAGAGGAGGAGAGAGAAGAAGGAGAAGGAGAAGACAAAGAAAGAAAGAAGAAGAAGAGAGGATGGTAGGAGGAGAGGAGGAGGAGGAGAAGGAGAAGACAAAGAAGAAGAAGAAGAAGAAGGAGGAGAAAAGGAGAAGGAACGAAGACAATCTAAAATAACACAAGATATGAAAATTAAAATATAACAAAACAAGGAGGAGAGGAGAAGAGAAGGAGAAGACAAAGAAGAAGAAGAAGAAAAGAGACGAAAAGAAGAGGAGAGGAGGAGGAGGAGGAGCCGCCCGCGGCTGCGGAGCCAGTATGCTCCTGTCCTTCGTTCGGTCTTGTTCTACTTCGCCTCTGTCTTCGGCGTCGAGGCGCCCGCCTCCGAACGCCTGCATCACCCTCATCCGCCGAGCCGAGCCGACCATCTGCGGCTATGCCACGATGGATGGGCACCTCACGAAGATGTGGCTTCTACTTTTATTATTTCTTCTTATATTTTAACACCCTTCATTCCCCATGGCCACGCCCCGAGTAGTGGCGTGTGTGTTGTGTTTTCATGTATTTAATCATTCTTCTCTTTGTTTAGTTCTGTTATTTCATCAGTCCCCATCTTTACAATGAGCTTTCCTATGTTATTTTGTTGTTACCCATGGGGGCTGCCGGGAGCTAGCCATAAAATTATAGCATCTCCACCTTCTGGAAAATCTGTGTCTACAAATTCCATCTTTTCTGTCCCTTCTCCTTGTTTCTGCCTTGTTCCTTTCCTTCCCATCACCTCAAATCCATCCCCCCCCCCACCCCCCAAACAAACAAAAACAATAACAAAAAACAAAAGAAGTTTAGGAACCACCACTACCTCCAACCGAACCACCCACCCACACACCACCACCACACCACCCACACACCCCCACCACCACCCCCCCCCTCTACCCACCACACACCACCACCACACCACCCACCCACACCAACCACCACCCCCCACCCCCCCTACCACCACAACACCATCCACCCACCCACACACCAACCCACACAAGACCACCACCAACACCACCCACCCCCCCCCCTCTACCACCACACACCACCACCCACCCACTACACCACCACCCACCACCACCACCACCCACCAACGCCATTGCACCTACTAGGGGAGCTCATGTGGTCATCAAGAGGGCACATCATCCCCACGAAGGGCACGAAGTCGTGGCGGTGATCCCGCTGTACGGACCGTCTCCTGCCGATCCGGTAGTGGACCCGACAATACCTTCCAGCTGTCCCCCACGCCCGGAACAACACGTTTGCTGAGGGAAAAAAACGCACACCCAGCAAGCTCTTGGATAGATACATCTGTGGCTGAGAAACAACAATACACCATCACGCTAGAGCTGGAGAGAATTGCATGCTGTTGTGAGGAAAACACACACACCACACACAAGATCTGGATAGATGCAAGCTGTGTGCTGAGGGAAAAAAACAATACACCACACGCAAATCTGAGAGATACCTGCTGTTTGCTGAGGGAAACAACAATACACCACACGCAAATTCGGGATAGATGCATGCTGTTGCTGAGGAAAACACACACCCACACAAGGATCAGGATAGATACATGCTGTGCTGAATGGAAAACACCACCACACAAGATCTGGATAGATTGCATGCTGTTGCTGAGGAAACAACAATAAACCACAACAAACACAAGATCTGATAGATACATGTTGTTTGCCGAGGGAAAAAACACCCCACACAAAAACAAGAGCTGGATAGATGCAATGCTGTTGCTGAGGGAAAAACACACACCAAACACTAACTAGGATAGATGATACATCTCAGTTTCGCAAATGTGGTCACTCTGGGGTTCTAAGATGTTTTTTAAATTTATTTGGTTTTTTTGTGGATAACAACTAGAGAATGACATGCACATGTGAACGCACACAGCACACACAGAGAATAAAATAAAAGAATAAAAATAAACACACCACACACAAAAGGGCCTGAATGTAAAAAAAAAAAACAACCACACACCACATGAGTGTTTATTCCACATCCTGAAATATTGATTCCATATCCTCATATCCTCAACGATAAAAAAAAAATAAAATTGAGAACAAATAAATTTAAATAAAATCACACACACTCACACTACACAGAAACATGATTTTAAAAAAAAAATGATACAGGAAATTGGGAATGCTTATTCATTATCCTTGCAATATAAGAATGGTCAAAAATAAAAGAGCAGATAGAACACACACACACTCACACACACACACACATGCACAAACACATCAAAGGGCAAACAATCAGTGCCAGAACTCCCACTCTCCCAAAAGTCTTCGATAAACAATAAACTGAGACCATCAATGTGCCAATGCAACGCAGAAAACATCTTGCGCCACACGATAAATCCTGTTCTGCTTTCATAAGAGTAATAGGCCATTGTGTGCCGTGGGAACAGATGACGAATTTACAAAACCGCATACACACAGGGACTGGATGTAAAAAAGCACATAAGTACTTATTTCATTATCCTTGATATAAAAATAAATCAATAAAAAACTCTCACAAATCACCTACCACACACACACCCGGCCGGTACCCCACCCACCCACGCCTAACACTCACACGCACTTACACACAACACCAACACCACACACCAATTCACCCATCACAGGTATAACTCGTAACTGTAACCCCAACTTTTTGAGCTGGACGGCAAAACTTGGAAAATCTCGTCGTGCGGCCAGAAGGAATTTATCTGTCGCTCCTTTCTGTGACCCTCCATTATCGCTCTCAGACTCCTGCTGCTTTTTCGAGGCATGGGTGGAGGGTCCACTGTTAAATTGAACCGCTGGTTCCTCGTATCGTTGAGCACAATTTCGGTTCTACGTCTTTGTACAGACACACACACCAAAAAAAAATCTAAGATTAAAAAAAAAAAATCTTAAATAAACAGAACCATCATCAAGTTCGTGCAGCTTGTAAGAAACTTGTGTACATTGTATATGTAGCATGCTGAAGGAATGAAGCGAGAAAGAGACAGAGAGAGAGCGTGAAACGAAAACGGCCTACTCTTCTGAAAGGCAGAACAGGTTTTTATTAATGTGTGTGCAAGATATTCTGCGTGTGTGCAGTTGCACAGTGTATAGTCCTTATCCGAAAGGAATGTTTTTGTAAAGAGCAGTGTAGTCAGTACTAAATGTTAACTCTTCAAGTCAAATTCCCTAACACAGATGCCTCAGGGGGGGCTCCATGATCAATCCCAGGCTTGTCAATGACTGCTATGAAAAAGCACTAACCACTAGGTTATCCTATCTCCCCCTCCCCCCCCCCCCCCCTCCCCGATATTGATACGTTCCATGACACATGATCTGAGAACTTCCATATGACACCAAAAAATCTCCCCTGGGAGTAAACTGAAATAAGCAGGGGAAGATGAAAAAACAAACAAACAAAAAAACAACAAAAAAAAAAGAAAACAGAAGTAAACAAAAAATCTTCACGTATTTCTTGGTTTTTGAAAACTCCCGCTCCCCTTTTTCCCCTCCCCCCACCACCCCCCTTTCCCGCCCATAATATTGCAAGGTATTTTGTTATTGTAGTTGTTGTTTGTTCCTGCGCTAGAGCCCAAGGTTCATCCATGGTGAGATTTTGAATATGGCAACCAGTCCTCCCCCCCCCCCCCCATTTAATAGTCTACATTCTGACTTTGGGGTGGTGTCTATGCAGCCTAACTCTTTGGAAAGGTGGAAACGGTTTTAACATGTGTGACAATACTTCTGTGTGCGTTCTACATGAGGCCTTGTTTATAATCTCATCTGAAGGACTTTGGCCGTTTCAGTTTTGACTTCATTTAAGCTTGAAGAATACGGAGGTTGGGAATCAAACTCAGAACCTCACGGTTTATAACTTGTTGCCAGACAAATACTTAACATCCTGCACATTGCTTCTTGTATAACTTAAATGCATACATGTATTCATTGTATGATAATTTGACTTTTTTTCACCCATAACAACTAAACAAATAATGATGAAAAAAGAAGAATTGAAGAACACAACAGAACAGTGTCACAAGACCCTTTTAAAAAAAAATCCACAAATCATTTGGGATCTGTGTGCCTTTTGTTTTTTGGATTTTTTTTTGTTTTTTTTTGCAGCATCATTACTATCTTGATTCACGCAATACTGGTAGTACTTACTCATCACCATCACTTCACTGTCATTGTCATTAATGCCATAAAGATACATGCAGATGTGCAAAACATGTATTGATGAAGGTGATGGTTATATTATGATGATATGATGTGGTGTGTTTGACTGGAATATGATTATGACTCTGTGTGTGTGTGATGTTTGAAGTGGAAGTCAAAGACAACCCGACAGGCATTTTCTGCTCATATAGTTTCATAGGAGGAAGAATTTGCACTAGCAATAAAGTCAAAACCAATGTGTTAACCCATGGTAAAAAAATCATCTTGACCAGACAACTCACAATGCCTCAACTCAACCCTGGAAGTAACAGTCTTAAACTTTAACAGGCTTTCTAACCACCAACCAGGATTGCAGTCTATTCTTCTTAAGTATGACTGAATTTCTGTTTTAAAACATCAAGAAAACTTCACTAAAAAAATAACCAAGCTGAAAGTTCCTGAAATTTTTCTTTTTTTTATTCTTGAACTGGAACTCCTTGTGTTACAATATGTAAATCGTAAGCTGTGGCAGCAACACACAGAATCGGAAAGAAAACAAAACTCCCTTCATCTGCATTGTTTAAACAAAACAACCCAAGAACAAGCAACGAGTTCCTTCCAAACCGAATTTGTACCTTAAACATCTGCCGCAGGAAAATTACTTAACACTAAACGATGTAATTTGTAAATATCAAGAACGGGCTCAGTGAAGTAAACACATAACCAAAAACCAATAGGAGGCCTACTTCTTCTTTCATATTGAGTAGATAATTTTTCAGAGACCCGAAATCCAACGGGATCGTTCTCATCTTATGGAGCTAAACTAGTACATTCTGTACTTTTATTTTACGGAGTAGAGTATAAGGGAACTCACACTACACTGGGTAATATCGTTTCAGTTGGTAATAGCGTGCGACGGTTGTTAGTGTTTTCTTGGCATGTCGCCATCGCCAGGTAGACTATATTCTCGCTACTTAATGTCAATCCACACTACTCGTGTAAACACACAAATTTTCTGTTTTTTGTTTCGTTTTGTTTGTTCGTTTTCGATTCGAGTGCACATGGGTATGAAAGATTCGCACCGTAAAAGAAGTTTAACTCTTATCTTAATTCCTTTTGTGTGTTTCTTTCCGCAGCTCAGAGGTGTTTGCTTTGCCTTCCCAGTTCGATTACTAGTAATTCCATTAATTTTTCACAATGTCTTCACTTAGGCCTACCCGACACACACACAACACCTTTTCGTCAACATAATGTACAATCTTCTTTCGTTGATTTTTGTTGTTTTTCTCCACTTATTCTGGTGGGAAGACTCACAAGAGTGCAGAATCAAGTACGATCCACATCCCCATAAAAATATTGTATAAAATATTTGCCCAGCGTGTTGTTTTGGGATTGTAAGCAATTATATTGATTTGTATACAAACAACATTATTTAAAAACTGATTTAGGTATTTTGACCTTTACAGTGTGGCCAAATCCCCCCCCCTTCCTCCCCTAATCTTTTTTCTTCAAAAAGTTATTTTCTTTGAATCTTCTTTGGTATTTTCTTTCCCTTAAAGGTGTGTGGTTGTTCTTTTAAAAAAAATTAATTTGTAGCACTTTTGGGCATCTTACATGATTGAGGGTAGCACTACAGCACATTTTTGAAAACAAAAACATGACATTAAAGTGTACAGGTTAAATAAAAGTGGAATTGTACTGCCAGTTGATGTTTTTCAAAATATGAATACGGCTGCCTCTGTGCTATTTTCATTCCAATCACTAGTACCACTTAGATTGGCAGTTCACACCATCCATTGAAGGAGATATTTTTTTTCAATTTGTGATGTAAATGTGTATAAAGGTATGTGAAGAACCATGGCAACAAGAGATGTTCATGCAAATTATGAAGGACAAAAAAAGCACGTCTCAAAGTGACACCAAAAATTAAAAAAACAAAACAAATACTACAGACAGGAAAATGTTTTTTTAAAAAGATATGTGCGCTCTTGTGCTACGCAACGCTCGTGGGGGGGAGGGAACAGCCTGAATTTCAGACGTCCTGGCATGGGAGGTGGAGGGTATTCACCTACACAATGCAACCAAAAGTTTTGTGTGTCATACACTGTGTGATGAATGTCAAATTAAAACCCAATGCCGGCTCATTTTCATTTTGATTTTCTTTCTGCTTCTTCTTTGCGTTGCCTGGTTTATGTTGTGCGACCCAATCATTTACATTTTGATGAATTGGTTTCCTTAGAAACAAATAATATTTTACTCTCCATGGTATTAAGTTTTGTTGAACTAGCATGACGAGCAAGAAACAGCTGATAATAAGGCCAAGTAGAGTTCGTTGCAAAGAACAAAGTAAAATATACATTCTCTCCTATGGGGCAACTACTAGGGCATTTCCTAACACAATGCCGTTTTGCCAGATCACACACACACACAGAGATTATATATATAATATGTTGTTCTTCGCTAGGGCCGAGAGGTTCATCAATGGTGAGATTTGCATATGGCAACCCTTTTTGCCCACCCTGAGGTACCACATTCCACCAAAGGGATCATGCTGGTATGTTCCGTGCATAACCAACCGAAATTTGATATGAGTTATCACATCTTTAATGTGAAATTTTTGATTTCTTTCTTCCAGTATATAAAAATATAAAGAGTAAAAGCATCCAAATGCACTGAAAATCACCGTAATTCCAAGTGCACAATGAAGGGAATTACGGTACGTGCAGGTCTGCACTTGAAATTGTGACCCTGGGATATTGTAAAATCCACCCTTTAATTCACAAAATGCGCTGAAGTTCAACCCCATGTCTTCATGACCCATGGCATAGAGAGAGAGAGAGATAGAAGAGAGAGAGAGAAGAGAGAAGAGAGAGAGAAGAGAAAATCATTTGATTTCCAAGGTTGTAGGATGATTAAACACATTTTTTTTTCAATCTGCCTTTTGCTCCATACAGGGCACACACAGATCGCACTTGGCATTTGTATACATAGGATGCATACATACTAAGTTGTATCACATGTATACAAGTTTCGACAGAGAAGACACAGAGAGAGAGAGCAACAACAACAACAAAAAAGCCATCACTCCAGATTTTGTCCTTTCATCAAGCAACTGTCTCCACACATGAGGACAAAAGCAACTGCACAAAACCCACGCATAAATCTCATTCCAGTATTCTATATTTCAATCTCCCACATGTTAAGAGCACTCGCGTATAAAATCAAAAACAACAATATCAGCAATAGAACATGTTTAAGTAACACAATGCATAAGATAGAATTCTTTACACCAGCTTCTTGGCTAAGACAAACAAAACCCTCTACCCTGCGCGCTCCCCATGAAATGTTCCCTCGACAGTCCGTCCTTAATGTAACGATTCCTGCCAACATACTTACCTGACCGACCCACTCTCCCCTTCAGCTCTCACCTTAGAGGGTTTACACGAGCACTGTGCAAGCAGAATCTGTTTTTTCTCCCCCTGTGTGCAGCTGACCCGGCAAGCCATCCCTCTCCAGTAGCTAGGTGCATGCTGGGTAATGTTCCAATCATCCATCGCCGCCGCCATAGCTGGCCACTCTGAGGCAGAGGAATGGCCCTCAACAGAGGTGTTCTGCATCATCTTACACTAGGAACCGCCAGCTTACACCCTTGTCTCAAGATTTCCGTTAGGAGTGGCTAGTCGGTTTCCATGTGAACTCTGGATTGAATGATCTCCCTCAAAACACTGCACTCGTACTTTTTCACTTTTGTGTCCACATCAAGTAAAAAATTAGGATTTATTCATTGGTAACAAAAAATAGAGTTAAAAAAAATTTTTTTCAATCGGTGAGATTCTGAAATATTCCCACAATTTCCATCATATAATTACCAAATCTCCATTTCGGGGCGGATGTCTAAAACTTGAACTGGGTGTGCAATGTTTTGGGCTGTATTTTTTGCATTGCCATTACTTCTAGGGATAGCCACTCTTCTTCAGAAGATGAACTGGACCATGCATATGAGCTCATGCGTGTGTTTCGCACACAAAGGCCTTGTGTAAAGTCATCCGAAGAACTGGAAGGAGATTCCCACACAGATGCAAGGTCTAAACAGAAAGTCTCTTCCAAATCCTGGCGTCCAGTCAGTGAAATCGAACTGTCCGGGTTGAGGCAAACCGCAAACATCATCCTCACCGAGTCAACTTGCCCCCTGGAGTTTGAGCTTGAGGCGGCTGCACCCATAAACCTTGACGATTGCTTAAAACCTAACCACCACAACAGTTCATCTTATCACCTTATCAAACAGAGAAAATCAGAGTGTCAGTGCACACAATGCTTCTTCATCAACTGAGTTTGCTGGTCCTATCCCTTATGGGTGAAACAATTGTAGACGCTCTACGTTTTCATAAATCCATATCATTCTGGATTCGAAATAATTGTATCATGCCTACTCCTATCACGAACACCATAATTATGTCTACACATATAATGCCCTATTGTCATTGTTGCTGCAAATATTGCATACTGAGGATTTTGTTGTGAACTAACAATAGTACCATAGATATTGTTGCCACAATGACGATACATCTTGCATTCATTGCAAAACCACAAAAATTGCTCACACCATACATGCAAAAATATGCATCATATCATACATTGCAAAATCACAAAACAGCATCGTAAAAAACACACAAAACTGCATCATATGCAATTACTGCTAAAATCACAAAACTGCACCATATTCATACATTGAAAATCACAACACTGCATATGCGCACACCATTGCATAAAGTCAACAAACTGCAACCATATGCATACATAGCAAAAATCACAGAAGTTCAATCACTGCAACAATAATAATGCGAACCTGAAAAATTGCTTCAAAAAACGATACCAAGCACCATCATGAAACTACACTGTCACATTAGCTCGCATCAACCACTCTTCGTACTTTCACAAAGCTGCATCAATGTAAATCGACAGTACTGCATCAAATTGTCACTCCCACCACAAAATGTCAACTTGCACCTGACTCACTTTTCTGCAATGAGCCATTTAGACAGGGGGGGGGGGGGGGGGGTGGTTCAGGACTTTGAATTTTGACCGATTACAAAACATAGCATTATTCTACCCTTGACTGAAACATCAAGGCGTATGTGTTTCGTTTGCTTTAAAACACGTTTAAAGGTAACCTACACCCCTCATTCTGACCCCTTTATTATGAAGCTAGACTTGTTTAATTTCGTTCATTTGATACTATCCCCAAGTCTTATCATTTCCATTTGGATAACTTTTCATAGAATTGTCTATTTTCAATTGTTTTTTTGGTGTGTGGTTGTTGTGTGTGTGTACTGGAACAGCCTTAAAAATAAATTTTTTTATTTATTTAATTGCAGATTAACAACATTTCATAACTAAAAATTTTTCCTCAGGTGCAAAGTGGACCATTATGTGGTGAACGTCACACATTAACCGTACTTAGGCTTTTCACCACATTCTGTCTCCACATACATTCCATGCCAATGGCTCACTTTCACAAAACCAATCCCGCCCACATCATGTACTCCCTGCAAACTGCAATCACACACCACATCATTAACCATCATACTGCAATCACATTGCAACTCTTCAAACCACACCACATGTCCCACGAAACGCACTATACCAACCACATTACCACACATTCACATCACTGCAAAGATCACATACCCAAATCACCACCCACTCGCTCATCACAATGCATGCAGTCATGAAGGCAGCTCAACTGCACATTGTCATAACTGCAAACTGACAATACAGAGTCACTGTGCACTCATCACACACTCACGCTACTAAAAGATTGCATTTTCACACCACCTAACAATATGGAATGGCTGCATTTTCACACCATCTAACAATACGGAATGATTGCATCCTCACACCACGTGGACGCTTGCATTTTCACACCATCTCGCAGTATGAAATAGTTGCATACTGAAAGATTGTATTTTCACACCACCTAACAATACAGAATGGTTGCATTTTCACACCATCTCGCAGTATGAAATAGTTGCATACTGAAAGATTGTCTTATCCAACCATCTAACAATACGAAGGTTGCATGTCACACCACCTGCCATAAACGAATTGATTGCATCCACACATTCACGCGGATGCTTGCATATTCATCACCACCATCTCGCAGTAATGAAATTGTTGCAATACTGAAAGGATGTTTGTAATTGTTCACACACCTATCAATACGGAAGGGTGCTTTTCACACCATCACACAGTATAGGAATAGTTGCATACTGAAAGATTGTATTTTCACACCACCTAACAATACAGAACGGTTGCATTTTCACACCATTTCGCAGTATGAAATAGTTGCATACTGAAAGATTGTATTTTCCCACCATCTAACAATACCAAACGATTGCATTCTCACACCATCTCGCAGTATGAAATAGTTGCATATCGAAAGAATGTATTTTCCCACCATCTAACAATACCAAACGATTGCATTCTCAACACCATAAGAAAAAGGTGCATTTTCCCCCCACTATGCTGAAAGATTGCGTTTTCACACCACCTCGCAATACAGAATGATTGCATTTCCACACTACCTCATAATACCGAAAGGATGCATTTTCACACCTAACTGAGTAAGATTCCAGTCCCCACAACATACTGAAAGATTGCATTTTCACACCACACTAAATGATTGCATTTTCTCACAATACTGAAAGGTTGCATTTCCCACCATACTGAAAGATTGCATTTCCACACCATAATGGAAGACTGCATTTTCACACCGTTTGAAAGATTGCATTTTCACATCATCTCATAATACTGAATGATAGCTCGTCCACATCTTTCACACTCACAATACTCAAATCATCACATTCACTCACAAAATACTGACCATTCACATCATAACGCATACATTCAGTAGCTTTTAAAAACAAGCACCCCCCCCCCCCCACCATTTCATATTAATGTTTCCCCACCATTTTCTAACCTGAGATAGCATTGTGTGCGCAAGGGACTCGAGTATTGTGTGCAGGGTTCTGTTTGTACACACACAAAACTCAACTCATTTGATCCATTTTCCATAACCGTCCAAAATGTAAATGTCCCAAATTCAAATATCTTGCAATTTTGCATCACAGTTTGATCAACAAACGCTACCATCAAACTGCAATGCAATGCCCCCTCTGCTGAGGCCTTCAGTGCTGCTGCTACAGCTTGGGGGGTCTGTGTTTTTACATCAGACGCTGACATCGCAATCTGGAACCACTTACTGCCACCACACTGAGTTATCAGTTAAAGAGATTGACATTGAAAAGTCTGGGTTCTTTTACATGTTTCATGGGGAGTTTTACCTTGGAGCAAGTTGAGTGAAAAAAGTAAAAAAATAGTGGGAGATCACACACAAAAAATACAAGCAACCCCCCCCCCCCTCCAACAAACAAAAGGCACTGCCACCATCCAACGCAACAGCCAAAAAACCCAACCCCAAAACCATTCTCTACATGGATAAGGCAGCAGAGTGGTGGTACAACAACAAAATCCACCTTCACAACACCCCTAAAACCATTCTCGCGCCTGTCTAGAAAGCGAAAAGTCCGGGTCTGAAGTGTGCGGCGGTTTCATACCCCGTTTGACCGGAAATTTTCCCCATCCATTAGACCATGAGTGGTGGTCTGGGGCGCGTAGTTCTTTCCGGCTGAGACGATAAACCCGAGGTCCCGTGTGTTACACAGAATTATTTAGCGCACGTAAAAAAACCCACGCACAAGAGAGGTGTCCTTGGCAAAAACCACTCTGATAGGAAACAAATACAGCTGCAGAGAGAAAAAAAACAAAAAAAGGGTGAAAGGGTGGCGCAGCGCTAATGGCGACAGCGTTTCTCCCGCTCTCCCCCGGGAGAGCAGCACGAATTTCACCGGAGCGAAATCTGCCCGTGACTTAAAGTGGTATGAAAATAAAACTGACGCTTGATTGTTTGCTTTACAAGATTCAGCGCTATATAAATTCCATACATTATTATTATTATTATTATTATAAGGCAGTAGAGTGGTTGTACAACAACAAAATCCACCTTCACAACACCCCTAAAACCATTCTCTACATGGATAAGGCAGCAGAGTGGTGGTACAACAACAAAATCCACCTTCACAACACCCCTAAAACCATTCTCTACATGGATAAGGCAGCAGAGTGGTGGTACAACAACAAAATCCACCTTCACAACACCCCTAAAACCATTCTCTACATGGATAAGGCAGCAGAGTGGTGGTACAACAACAAAATCCACCTCACACACCCCTAAAAAAAACCATCTCGTACAAGGTAATGCACAGATGGTGGTACAACAACAAAAATCCACCTTCACAACAAGCACCCCTAAAACATTCTCTACATGGATAAGGCCGCATGTGGTGGTACAACAACATAATCCACCTTCACAACACCCCTAAAACCATTCCTCTACATAGTAAGGCAGCAGAGAGGGGTACAACAACAAATCTCCACCTTCACAACAACACCCCTAATCCATCCGGCCGAAGCACTATATGAGAAAGGCAGCAGAAAGGTATATAAAAACAACAACACCACCAACCCGACAAATAAAAAACAACGCCCGCTCAAAACGTCCTCAAAAGATTGAGTAAAGCGAAGAAGGGTTAAAATAACCCACCCCAACAACCATATCCCCGCCATCCCCATCAAAAAAACCTCAACAACAATAAAACACCCCCAAAACCATCGTCAACAAGACAGAAGGCAGCAAACGGTAGAATAAACCCCCTTCCGCCCTCCCGCCATTTAATTTCCTCCCTCACCTCAATTCCTCCCATCCCACTCATCAACCTTCCTCCCTCACCTCCTTCCTTCCTCCCTCCCTCCCTCACTCCCATCATAATGTTCACAATGCTGAAAGGCAAGCGGCGGGCAGCAAGGCCAAATTCCACGACCCTGAAAGACGTGCAAGGGTGTTGAGGCTGCCGCTGCATTGGGGATTTGGCTGCTGCGCTCCTAGCTGCTGCGGCTGCTCCCTCCTCCATCTCCTCCTCCGCCAGCTGCTGCTCCTCCTGCTGCGCTGCTCCTGCTAGCTGCTGCTTCGCTAGCTGCCGCTGCTGGTTCGTGGTGTGAGGAGCTGGTCCATGGCCAGCAGCAGGTGGGCGGACCCCGAGAGGGGAGCGCTGGTAACGCCCTGCATCACCTGCGGGCGCCATCCTGTGGAGCTGGAGCATACAGGTCAAGGCCCTGGCCGCTGCCAGCACGTCCCCCACTGCTCCATCCAGCTGCAGCATGTGCTGGGGCCGCGTCTCGGCTAAGCCGCGTCAGCGGCTGTGGCTTGGCTGCGCTGCGGCTGCTGCAGCACAGAGTGAAGGCTGCAGCAGCCGGAGCCTCATCTGCACGGGGGTGGGCTAAATATGCATGCAGCGCCTGACCCGTAATTGGCACTGTCTCCAGAACAGTGCCTCCTTGAAAGCGCCACGCAGTGGCCATGGATCTGGTGATAAGTACAGCCGTCCTCTTCACCTGCACATGTGGGCGTGATTGTGTGGTTGTTATGTATTCTTTCTTTCGAGCCAGAAAGGGCCCATAAGAGCCTAGCTTATCCCGTTTCTGTTAGCGTTAAGCGAACTGATGTTTTTTTCACCACCTCTGTGACAGGAACGCTAGTCTGCGCCAGAATACTTCCCTGGCAGAGCTGGTACCGCACTTTACACCTGGGTGAAGTGAGGGAAAATAGAGTTAAAGTGTCCTTTCCCAAGGACACAACAAGAGGTGGTTATAGAGGCATTGACTAAGTAGTCAGAATTGGTGTTGTTGGTTGGTTGTTTGTGTGGGGTGGGTGTGCTGTGTTGTGTGTGTTGTGTTGTGTTTTGTGTTTGTGTTGTTTGTTTTGTGTGTGTTGTGTTTGTGTTTGTGTGTGGGTGTTGGTGTGTGTGTGTGTGTGTGTTAGTGTGGTGTGTGTGTGTTGTGTGTGTGTATGTGTGTTTGGGATTGTGTGTTTGTGTGTGCGTGCGCGAGCACATGCGTGCTGCATGTGTCTTGCCATCAGTGTGTGCAAGTGAATGTTGTGAGTGTGTGTATATGTGAAGGTTGTGCATATATATTGAATGTGTTGTGTGTGTGAGTGAGTTGTTCAGTGTGTGTGTGTGTGAGGGAGTGTGAGAGTGTATGAGAGAGTGCAACAGTGAGTTTGTGTGTGTTGTGTGTGTGTGTGTGTTGTGTGCGCCGTGCGATGCACACATGTGGGTGGAGCATTACGGATGAAAAAGTAGCAGGCTAATACACCATTGGTTACTGTTATTACTTTAACACTGAAATGCATGACATGAAGACACACCAACTTTAAGAATTTTAAACATCATTTTACACACAACATTCCCATACTACTTTTACAATTTTGCACGGATACCCAAACACTACAACTACTGCAACAATCAGCAAACCCACACTATACACACAACACACACTCAAGAAATATTCAAACTTGCCCTCCACCATGTAAAGTATCTGAAACTACAAACACAATAAACAGAGAATCTGGTAAACCACGTCTCAGTGCAGTTCCCCCCCGACTCCCACGAACAACAGTAAGAGGGATGAGAAACACAGAAAAAAAACACACCAGAAAAAGAAAAAAGACGAAAGAAACAGTAAATGAACAAAGAAGAAGAAGAACACAAGCACAAGAAAAAGAAAAAAGCAGAGAAAGAAGCAAGAAGACAAAGAAGCAGAAGCAGGAAAAGAAGACAAAGAAGCAGAAGAACACACAAACACACACAAAGAAGCGCAGAAGAAAAGGCTAAGAAGAGAAATTCAACCAAATTCTTTTTTTTTTAGTTCAGCGATAATGCATACACACTCGCGATGTTCCTTTCTTTAAAAACATTGCAGTCCCCGAAATACACAAAGAAGACAACAACAAAAAAGAACAAAGAAAAGAACGATGAAGAAAATGCCATAAAATAATCATTATACTCACAAGGCAGGGTTTGACCGGTCACGATTTCAACTGCGCATCGACTTGCTGTAGCACCAAGGTTTGTCATCCTGGCATTTTGCTTCTGCATATCGTGAAACATCCAAGTATTCTGTTAGTTATATATACATATATGTATACACACACCCAACTCACACTCACTTTTTTCCCTCCATAGTGTTCGTTGTCATGATGGGGGTTTGCATTTTAGTGCCTCTTATTTCTATCATAATACGCACAGAGGGAGGGAGGGAAAGGGAGGGCGAGAGAGGGAGGGAGAGAGAGGGCTGCAATGCCAGACGTTATTACAAAAGGCCACAAGCCCCTTAAAGGGGATAAAACATATATAAATAATGATCAAGACAATCAAATGGCAACAGTAACAATATTTGCTACTCATGGACACTGTGTTTCTGTATCTTAAAGCTTTTCTGTAAGTACAATACGTTTGAGGGATTCTTCTTCCTGGAGTCAACAGCATACCCAACTCCACTCCCCCAAAAAGCGATTCTGACGAGACTATAAACCAAGTTCTGTGTACAAAATCCACATATGTCCTCAATCCATCTTTGAGAATATTCAAAATTATTTTATTGTGCATTAACGAGTTGACATGGATAAAGAAGACTTTGAGGTCTTTAAAAAAGCATGCTTTCTAAAACCTGGAAATAATTACTTGTAAACCAGGAAGAAAAGGTCCCAATGACAAGAACAGTCAAAATGACATGAATGTGCTTTTTTCTGCAGTTTTTCAAAATCCACATTAGTCCTCCATGCTCACGGCAACTTCACATTCTCATGTCTCCATAATTATTGAAATATACAGCTCAAGTCAGGCATGAAGTACTTCTTATCCTTGCTCACAAGAGGCACACTGTAGCTGTTCAGAACAATATACTGTTGATTGCATTTGATTATGTAATGAAAACAAAATGTTACAGTTGTGACATGGAGTCTGTTACAGTTGTGACGTCTACAAAACAACTTAAAACCAGCCATAGGCATGGCAAACATGAGTCAAAATGAACATAACTGACACCAGAACAATTACAGTTAAGAAAATAGGATTTTAAGTCAAACCACTGATACTGTGATAGTGATACATTTTTTCACTTTGGAGTCTGTTACAGTTGAGACGTGGAAACCAACTCTACAAAATACTGAGAAATCTACTCTGTACATGGCAAACATGAGTCAAGAATAAAACAGCTGAAAATAAAATAATTCCACATAGAAAAATAAAACAAATGTACTCATTGCAATATTATTTATACATATCAATTGCAAAAAAGTGTATTGATCACTGGCATGCATCCATGGGTCACCCATCACTCTTGTAACCTGTCTGTTGTGGCCAAGTGTGGTAGGAGCCCGAGAGATAGAGTTTCCCCCCCCCAAAAAAAAGCTTGTTGTCAGCCTACTTTATTCACACTTGCACACACACATATGTACTCATGTATGCATTACCATTTTTTTTGCATGAGGTGAAAACAGCGATGCTGACAACTGATATGATATATAGAACAAAAATAAAAGATAAACTCAAGATAATATATATAATAACCAGCTTTTTTTTTTAGACATACAAAAACATTTTAAACTATGATTTGGAAGATATGGTGTTCTTGGTTTCTCATCACAACTGAAACCAACCAGTCTGACTTATATTTTAATTACTTATGCTGAGCTCAGCATTTGTTGGTTTTTAATTTTGTGAAATCTTGACAAAGGACTGAGGCTGAGGTTAGGAGGAAGTGACCTATGGAAAGGACTGAAGCTGAGGTTAGGAGGAAGTGACGTATGGGTGAAGGACTGAAGCTGAAGTTAGGAGGAAGTGACGTATGGAAAGGACTGAGGATGAGTTTGGAGGAAGTGAGTATGGGTGTCCATAGGTCACTTCCTGCTTACCTCAGAGTCCTTTGTCAAGATTTCACAAAATTAAAAACCAACAAATGCTGAGCTCAGCATAAGTAATTAAAATAAAGCAAAATCTCTCAGCAGGCAGCAGACTTTCATTGCTTCATTTCCAAGTCACAACTGTTCACCTTATTTGTAATGAATAAAATATGCATTCGTTTTGCACACAAGGCAGTATATGTTATCAAATAGTTCGAAATTCAAAGCTAAAGAGTGACACGTTTTTGGTGAAACTAGAGGTTGGTAACAGTGGGTTCCGGAAGCGACCCTACATACTTCCGGCAAAGATGACAGCAAGAGTGACAAACTGTTGCTGGCATAAAAATATGAGTAGATCCAGTTAAACGATAACAATATAGTTCTGTTTCTTTGATAAAAGGTTACAGGTAGTGTATGGAAAGGAGAAATACGATGATGGGCATTTCGTTTCGGTCGGTAAAAGAAACCGGACAGCTTTTGTTTCCCGTCGCCACGCCACACATCGGGAAAATCTCCCTTCTACCAGTGACCGATATAAATAACCCGTGGCAGACAAATAATAATTTTGTTTTTAGCACCTCTCCATTGACAGATAAAAAATGCAGAACAGCTGACAGGCAAACTACTAGATTTTTTCCCTTACCAGATCTAACAGTCTCGACAAGAAAACTAACCATCACAGTTTCCTGCTGCAACTGTTAAAAGTTCGAAAATCAAATTCAGTATTTAACACACACAGTTATTTAGTTATTACATAAATGAAGCAACAAAAAACATCAATGATACATGAAAATAAAAATTCCTAAAATCCTGAATGGTCCACGCCGGAAACTTCCTTTGGTCTCTTGACGAAACCGACACACTGCTCACAACCATGTCCATTTGATTAAGATCGAACTTTAAAAATTCACCCCACACAGGAACAGTTCTTTCTTTAATCAAAGTGTATGTCTTCTGATGACATTTTCTACCTCTGTAAGCGTCCTGTCATTATGAAAAAAAAAAAAAAGTGTAGCTAAATTTGGTTTGCAAGACAAAGAGGAAGTCTTTGATAACATAAAAAAAATTCTCGTTTTAAATATTTATTTTCATTATATAATGCCTTAATAATGAAAAAAGACTCATTTTACAAAAGAACTATTCATAATGAAATGATATAAAACAGATTGAAGAAACCAGTATACCTACTTTTAATGATGCAGTCGGAGAAAACTTGAGATAGACCTACTCCCTTCGACCATGGAAGACGAATAAACCAGCTTACAACCTACCTACTCTGAGTAAGTTGGGAAAACCTTGCATTAGCCTACTCTGGACTATTCCCGTTTCCGGTAGAGAGTGTAGGATTCGGGTCAAGTGACCTTAGTTTCGGTACAGCGTTTACGTTTTACAGTTGGTACTGTCAAAAGTGGAAACAATCCATATAATAATAAACTTCAAACTGCAGCTAAGAATTTTATTATTGCAAAGATAAAGAAACATCTGAAGAGATGTTAGATGCTGTTTTTGTTAAGAAAAACACTTGTTCAAGGATCTTAAAAACATTCAGTTTTGTGCCTTCCTTCTTGTCATAAATCCGCCATTTTGTTTGTGATATTTTTATAATAAACTGCTCAATTTACAATGAGTGCATTTTTCTTTTAAAATTTTATTTCTTCAATACAAACACCACCCAAATGTAACAAACAAGTTTTTAGGCCCTGTTCTTTTAACTCTGTACACTGCCCCACCGTCACATATAATAAAACGTCATCAAATCAACCATCATTTTTACACAGATGACTCTCAGATTCAAAGCAGTTACTCCTGAAAATCTGCCTTCTCTCCTGGCAAATATGGTGCACTGCTTTGAAGATATTCAAAACTGGATGACAATGAACAAATTACAGCTAATGCAGATAAAACCGAAGCCATGCTCGTAGGGACCAAACACAAACTCTCTTCCATTACAACAGCTTCAATAGAAATCGGCAATGCATCAGTCCCTCTATCCACTGCTGTGAAGTATCTAGGTGTTGTTATGGACAACACCCTCTATGTAAAAATGTATCATCCAGACCTGTCAGTCCTGCTACTATCAGTTACGGCGTACTAGTGCAATTCGAAAGTACCTGTCCACAGATGCAACTTCTCTCATTCTTTCACGTCTGGACTATTGCAATTCTCTTTTGTCTGGTCTGCCAGCATCATCTATCCACTCCCTTCAACGTATACAAAACTCGGCAGCTCGACTAGTTCTCAGAAAGAAAAAATCGGAGCACATTACCCTCCTCTTGCGATCTCTCTACTGGCTGCTGCCTGTGCCACAGAGAGTAGATTATAAATCAGTACCCTCTGTTACAAATGTCTCCACAAAACTGCACCCTCCTACCTCTGTGAATGTCTTAACCTGTACACTCCTTCACGTTCCCTCCGCTCTGCTGCAGATACCTTGTGCCTAGGAATACCTAGATTCAACCAATCTACCGTTGGCCGCAGCTCTTTATTTCGGGTCCGATGACCTGGAATGAGCTCCCTCTCTCTCTTCGCCAGAAGCCTAGCTATGACACTATTAAATCCAGCCTCAAGACATATTTATTTCAAACAATAAGATTTCCCCCTTCCTGTTTCATATCAGAACTATCCCACCCCTCACTAACCCATGTCCTATCACCCTGCTAAAGTATATGACCTGTGTGATTGCTTTTTTGAAAATCATTTGACTATTGCAATTTTATTTCATAGATTTGGTCTGCAGCGTACTATGTTTGTAATATCTGTGTAAGATTAGGTTGAATGCATGTGCTTTGATTTGTCTTTGCAAGATATAGCCCTATATAAGTTCCATTTATTATTATTATTATTATTATCATTATTATTATTATTATTATCCCAATCGTCCAGAAACAAAACACAAATTTCAGGTCTTCCAAGCGAGTTACACCCATGGCACACATGTTTCTGAGAACCCATATATGTCTGAATGGGTATGACTGGCAGCATGACAATCACATACATGTATCAAAGATTCCATTGTTTCTGTCTTCACTTGGTGGGTTGCGGAAACACCAACATACTCAGCACGCATTCTGTACATAAAATGAGCTGACTTCCAAGTCAGAATGTCGACTTTGAGGCCAGCAGGCAGACCTTCAGCAAAGTGTCAAGCATAAGAGAAGACCAGGCACCTGGTAGGGAATACACAGAGAGAAGGAGGGAGGGAGGGGAGAGAGGAGAGGAGAGAGAGAGAGAGAGAGAGAGAGAGGAGGAGAGGAGAGAGAGAGAGGAGAGAGAGAGAGGAGAGAGAAGGAGGGAGGGAGGGAGAGAGAGAGAGAAGGGGAGGGAGGGAGGGAAGAGAGAGAAGGGGAGGGAGGGAGAGAAGGGGAGAGGAGAAGAGGAGAGGGGGAGGGGAGGAAGAGAAGGAAGGGAGGAGGAGGGAGAGAGAGAGAAAGGGAGGGAGGGAGGGAGGAGGAGAAAGGAGGAGAGAGAGAAGGGGAGGGAGGGAGGGAAGAGAGAGAGAGAAGGGGAGGAGGAGGGAGAGAGGAGAGGAGGGAGAGAGAAGGGGAGGGAGGGAGGGAGAGAGAGAGAGAAGGGAGGGAGGGAGGGAGGAGAGAGAGAGAGAAGGGGAGGGAGGGAGGGGAGAGAGAGAGAGAGGAGGGAGGAGAGAGAAGGGAGGAGAGGAGGAGGGGAGGAGGGAGGGAGAAGAGAGGAGAGGGAGGGGAGGGAGGAGAGGAGAGAGAAGGGAGAGGGAGGAAGGAGAGAGAAGGGGGAGGGAGGAGGAGAGAGAGAGAGAAGAGGGAGGGAGGGGAGGGAGGAGAGAGGGAGAGAGAGAGAAGGGAGGGAGGGAGGGAAGAGAGGAGAAGGGGAGGGAGGGAGGGAAGGGAGAGGAGAGGGGAGGAGGGAGGGAGGGAGGAGAGAGAGAGAGAAGGGGAGGGAGGGTAGGGAAAGAGAGAGAGAAGGGGAGGGAGGGAGGGAAGAGAGAGAGAAGGGGAGGGAGGGAGGGGAGAGAGAGAGAGGGGAGGGGAGGGAGAGAGAGAGAGAGAGAGAGGGGGGGGGGAGGAAGAGAGAGAGGGGTGAGAGAGAGAGAGGGGAGGGGGGGGGAAGAGAGAGAGAGTGGAGGGGAGGGAGGGAGGAGGGAAGAGAGAGAGAGGAGCGGGAGTGAGAGAGAGAGAGATGAGAGAGAGAGAGAGATGAGAGAGAGAGAGAGAGAGAGAGAGAGTGTAGAGTGGATGAGAGGAGAGAGAGTATCTGAGAGAGAGAGAGAGAATCTTCTCCCCAGGGGAAATCTTCAAAATTCACATGCAGCACAAACACTTTTGGTGCTTCAGAGGTAAGGTAAGGCATCCATGTAGAAAGTGGGTTTGACCCCTACTTGAATCAAAGCTTCCCCCTATCCTTTAGACCTTAGTGTAAACAGGGTTTTATTTATTCATTAAGCTAAAAAAAACAACAACAAAACCACACACACACAAAACAAGTCCTTCGGATGAGACTATAAACCGAGGCCCCCTGTGCGAACACATGCAGAACATCTTGCGCACACGATAAATCCTGTTCCGCTTTTTGGAAGAGTAGGCCATTGTGTGCCGGTGGGAACAGATGACAAAATTTATAAAACCGCATGCACACGGGGACTGGATGTAAAAAAGCACATGAGTGCTTATTCCATTATCCTCGATATAAAAGAGTAAATAAATAAATAAACAATCAAAAACCAACCAACATAAATAAAATAAAACAAAGAATAATATGATGAACAGCATAGAAACAACAAGCTAGAACTAGAAGCTCCAAGATTCATCAATGGTGACATTTTTGCATAAAATACGCAACCGTTTTTACCCACCACTTACATAGCTGCATTCCAACTTAGGAGATCATGTCTAAACACAGCACCTTTAATTATAAAATGCATTTTAAGTTTTTAAAAATATTCTGTCATCCGAACCAGCATAACATGGACTTTGAACTGAAAGAAAGAACTGGCTTAACATGTGTGCAAGATTTCTGCATGCATTCCATATGGGGCTTCAGTTTATAGTCTCATCTGAAGCACTTTGACATTCACTGATTCAGTTTGATTTTTTTGGGTCAAACTGGGAGGAAAGGGTGAGGCTGGGAATAGAACCCTGAGCCTCAGGGTTTACTTGTTAGGCAAGTGAACAATGATCTTATTCAAGGATAGCATCAACATTGGAAGGAAGGTGGCAGGATGGGTAAGACGTTTGCCTGCCAACAAGTAAACCATGAGGTTCTGGGTTCGATTTCCAGCCTCGCCCTTTCTTCCCAGTTTGACAAAAAAATCAAACTGAATGTCAAAGTCCTTCGGATGAGACTATGTGAACGCATGCAGAACATCTTGCGCACATGTTAAATCCAGTTCTGCTTTTCGAAAGAGTAGGCCATTGTGTGCCGGTGGGAACAGATGACAAAGTTTACAAAACTGCATACGCACGGGGACTAGATGTAAAAAAAAAAAAAAAGCACATGAGTGCTTATACCATTATCCTTGATATTATAAGGTTCAGCGCTATATAAATTCCATACATTATTAATTTATTATTATGACATAATTTATAAATGTCATAAACAGTATAAAAAGTATGTTCTTTCGAGCCAGAAGGCCCATAGAGCCGGAGCTTATCCCGGTTTCCGTAGCGTTAAGCGAACAGATGGTTTTTTCACCACCCCTGTGACAGGACGCTAGTCTGTCGCCAGATACTTCCCCAGCAGAGCTGGTACCCACTTGTACACCTGGGTGGAGTGAGGAAAATAGGAGTAAAGTGTCTTTCCCAAGGACACAACACCGAGCCCAGCGGGGATCGAACCCGCGACCTCTGGATCACGAGTTGACCGCCTAAACCACTCAACCGCGGTGTCTCGTCATAAACAGAGTTTGTATATATTCCGAATAGTTTCATGTAATAGTTAAGGGTTTGTTTCAGACTGTGTTGTTGTTGGTTTTTTTTTGGTTTTTTTTTGGGGGGGGGGGGGGGGAAGAGTTCTCCAGCATATCTTAATTTATGTTTTTACTTTTTTTATTGTGCTTAAGAATACCTAGATTCATGGCTGTCACTCTTTCTCTGTTTCTGGTCCATCGATCTGGAATGATCTCCCTTCACCAACAGACTACTTATGACACTTAAATCCGGCCTCAAGACACATTTATTTCAAACCTAAAATTCTCCCCTCTTGTTTCATCTCATTTCTGTCCCTGCCGAGTGTACTTGTAACCTTTATGTGTGTGTGTGTGTGTGTGTGTGTGTGTATACATACATTTGGATTTGTAAAACTATTAATTGTAACTTGCTGCATGTGAAAGAGTTGGATAAATGAGAGCGCTTTGATTTGTTGGTTTTGTTGTTGTTGTGTGGTTGTTGTTTTTTTAGCAAGATATACTATAGCACTATATAAATTCCACTTATTATTATAATTACTTTATCTTTTTTTTTATTCTTTTACTTTAAAAACAATGAAAGCTGTGTGTGTGTATTTTATCTTTTATTTCGAAAATAATGGAAGCTGTGTGTGTGGGGTGTGTGTGTGTGTGTGTGTGTGTGTGGGGTGTGTGTGTGTGTGTGTGTGTGCATGTTGGGGCAATTGACACAAGACAAATTCTATAATCTATTTCTTTGCAATTAAACATTAGCTCGGTGGTCAGTGGTCTAGATCGGTGGTCTAGAGGTAACGCGCCTGTCTAGAATGCGAAAAGTCCGGGTCAGGTGTGTGCGGTGGTTCGTATACCGTTTGGGCCTGAAATTTTTCCCCATCCATTAGACCATGAGTGGTGGTCTGGGCGCTAGTCTTTCGGATGAGATGATATACCGAGGTCCCGTGTGTTACACAAACATTTTCAGCGCACGTAAAAGAACCCACAGCAACAAGAGAGTTGTCCCTGGCAAAATTCTTAGAAAAAAGCCACTCTGATAGGGAAACAAATACAGTTGCAGACCAAAATAAAAAAAATTAAAAAGGGTGGCGCTACTCTTGTGGCGACGCGCTCTCCCTGGGGAGAGCAGCCCAAATTTCATGCGGAGAAATCTCGTGGTACTTTAAAAAAAAAAAAAAAAGCTGTTTTCATAGACACCATGCATTAGAAATGTACTTCATGAACCTGGTTTTGGCTATGTTTGAAGTAATCAATATTTTACAGATATATATTATATATATATATACATATATATATACATATATATATACATATCTATATATTATATATATATATATATATTTATATATATATATATATACATATCTATATATTATAATATATATATATATACATATCTATATTATATATATATATATATTATATCTATATATTATATATATATTATATATATATATATATATATATATATATATATATTATAAATACTATAATATAAATACTTTGTGTAGTAGTGTAAAAAAAGTACTACAAAACTCTTTTCGTCAGAAATGGCAATATGAAATTGAAGCAAGTAATAAATCTTTTAGTAATGAATCTTTTATTCTACAAATATTTTTAATCTGATTTTGGAGAGGAGAGATATACTTCTAGTTTACCATTTATATTTATCCCCTAATCAACTGTAATTTTAAATGCTCTTGAAAACAAAAAAAATTACCAGCTGAAGTGGACTGCCATAGTTCTGAGGGAACACAAATTATGTGATAAAATGTGTATGCTTGAAACTGGCGATGAGTTTCATTTTAATATGGAATGCTCACTGTGTCAAATTGCAGCAAAAAACCCAACATCAAACCACTTTCTAACCCCAAAATCAGTTAATGATTTATGTGGACTGATGTCCTCTGCAAATTAATAGACTATATTTTATAAAGTTGTGAAATTATTTGCTACATATATTACAGTGAATTTTTCTTTGTCATAGTTTTGCTTCTTCCTGTTATTACATGATGTACCAAAAAGGGCAAAAGGAATAAATTAATGGTCAAGTGTGTATGAGCTATTTAAAAGTAAACAATGAATTTGTTGTGTTGTATAAGAGGGGTTAGGGAGTTAGGAAGAAGAGATGAATTATTTTAAAAAAATCAATTCAATATATTTCAGTCACTGAGTGGCACTGTCTTTTAAATTTGTTTTTAAAAAAAACTTCCTTTCTTTGATGATTTTTGTTGTTAATTCCTTCTTTTTTTTTGGGGGGGGGGGGAGGGTAATGTTTCTCTATCTCTTTTTTGTTTTTTTTTGTTTTTTTGGGTTGTTTTTTTTTGGGGGGGGGGGGGGGGGAGGCTGCCAATTAACTGGAAGATTACTCTTTTTTTCAAAAAGTGGATACATATCTATACTCACATTCCCAGTACAACACTAGGCCTAACTTAAAACTTACCAAGTCATGACAATTGTAATTTTTCACATAATTATTGCGGTGTATTTTATTGGTCATGACATGTGTAATTTTTCACATAATTATTGCAGTGTCTTGTATTGATCATGAAAAGTGTAATTTTTCACATAATTATTGCAGTGTATTGTATTGATCATGACAAGTGTAATTTTTCACAGAATTATTGCAGTGTTTTGACAAGTGTAATTTTTCACAGAATTATTGCAGTATATTATATTGATCATGACAAGTGTCATTTTTCACATAAATAGTACAGTGTATTGTATTGATAAAAAACAAACACGAAAACATCAGACAGAGACAGAGAGAGACAGGAACAGAGAGAGAGAGAGAGAGAGAGAGAGAGAGAGAGAGAGAGAGAGAGAGAGAGAGAGAGAGAGAGGAGAGAGAGAGAGAGAGATTAAAATATACATAGAAATAATCATAATGGAAAACACAGAGAGAGAGAGAGAGAGAGAGAGAGAGAGAGAGAGAGAGAAAAGAGAGAGAAGAGAGAGAGAGAGAGAGAGAGATTGAGATTAAATATACATAGAAATAAATGGAGAGAAAAAAATAGATGTTGAGAAAGCATTTGATAAAACAAAAAAAATCAACAACCCAACCCCTCCCCCCCCCCAAAAAAAAAGGGAAAAAAACCCAAACAAAGTCACCCAACCATTAGGAACTATTCTACCTCACCACTTAAGTGTTATGGTCATCATTATCATTCTGTATGATATTGCTTCATGTCATATCACACAAATAATAGAAAACTAACAACAACAACAACAAACTTACTAAGAGCTTTCCCTCCCTTTTATCATCTACCCTTCTCATTTCCCACTTTCCTAAATGCACAAAGCAACGGGCTCCACCAAGTTATAGTTACTAAGTTAGTATGTTCTTTTCAGCCAGAAGGCCCATAGAGCCGGAGCTTATCCCGGTTTCTGTAGCGTTAAGCAACTGATGGTTTTTCACCACCCCTGTGACAGGACGCTAGTCTGTCGCCAGATACTTCCCCAGCTGAGCTGGTACCCACTTGTACACCTGGGTGGAGTGAGGAAAATAGGAGTAAAGTGTCTTTCCCAAGGACACAACACCGAGCCCAGCGGGCATCGAACCCGCAACCTCTGGATCACAGTTGACCAACTGAACCACTCGACCACGGTGCCTCCGCAGTTATAGTTAGCCTGTCTGTGAAAATCATCAATATCAAAATCATCAATAACCGTGTGCCTAAGCCTAAGACAAGTTGTGGATTCCAAAAACAACCAACCACAAATTCCTAAATCGAAAATGTCCTCTTGGGAGTAGGGCTCGATCAACATAAAAATCGTTGCAAGTTGTAACATACCGAAAGCAGAGAGCTGTTCACAAAGCGAAACACCCACTCTTGACGAAGTGGTGACGAAGAGAAAATCCCCAGTCATGGCCCTCTGTTACTGTCACACTGTCCTCTTTTGCTGGCTGTTTTTAAGAGTCCTGTCTTCACACTTTTAGTGTTGTGTGTGGTTCCAGTGACAAGTGCAACGATGACAAAAATAAAACAGGGTGGTCAGAACTGAAGCGATGGATCCGCCACAATCCAAAAAATTGCTGTTGGTGTTGGTGCATTTGAACACGTTAGGCCTACGTCAGTGATTTCCGATCTAGCCTAATGACACCACCCAGACCGTCAATTCCAAGACCCTGAGCTCCTTCAAAGGGGCCCTCACCAGGGAGAACCAGCACTAGGTTCAGAACCAACCAGCATTAGTACTAGCAGTTAAGCGCAAACCCCCAATCCGTCGCGTAAAGCCAGAAGTGGTTACTGCGACGTATTGATCCAGATCCAGATCCAGACCACGCGATCTAGCCTAATGACAACACGCGGAAGCATTGTTGATTGTGATTGCCGACATCCACAGCTGCATATTAGGCCTAAGTTTATGTCCCCTTTAGATGTTTAAGATTTTGGACTGTACAGCCACACTGGTAGTAGTCATGATTGTATTTACGTCCCAGAGGAGGTTTCCCATTCAGGGACCATACATTGACATTTGCTGTTGTTCTGATCATACTAACATCCAAGCTGAAATTTCCAATTTGAGGACTTTCTTAAATCAAAAGGAAACTGCTTTTGATTTCATACTTTCGGACAGGCTATATGCACGGCAGCCGCGATGGTGCTTGTCATTCTTCACAGTTTTGAAGGCACAGCAGATGGGAAAAGAAAGATTCTGTTAAAACATTATCTGAGCCTATGATATGGTATCTAATGATATTGGCCTATGATCTGTGTTCAGTTTTTGGGCCAGGTAGGACACACTGTACGATTTTCTTTGCACCCAGATTTAAAATTAAAAAAAAGGAATCCTTTGACCTAAAAACATTTTATCCTTGTTTTACTTCAGTACAATTGTTATGAACTAAAGTGCTGTTGATATTCTTGACCTGATTTTATTTGTTTTTCTATGAAATAGATTTTAATGCCTTTTTTGTCAATGAATCCCAAATGGTTTGCCGTCTTCTCACCTGATTTTACTTTTGAAATATACTAATTTCCTTTTTCAGTAGATTAGTCGGCCATTTTTTTTTCCTGACGATCAGTAACACAGCAAGAAATGACTACATTATTTGAAATTGATTTCTTCAATAGAAAACAGAATGCCAGACATCATGTATCACAAAGAAAACAAAATGCTAGACAACATATATCACAATTATTTAACAATCCTAGAATTAAAAAATCCTAGAATTAAAAACTACAAACCTTTGGCCCTCCTCCTACTAAATTACTAGTCTTGACCACAAACAGCAGATGTTTAAATACAAGTACATTTACAAAGTAGTCACTCCGACTTTGATATTCTGGCAGGGCTATACATACATGGGAAAGATCTTCAGTCCTCAGAAACATATATTGGGAACAGGAAGCAGCCATTAGAGTCGACAATGACATCAGTCAATATAGACCAATCTGCAGGGCTGCATGTTCTCCCCTGATTTATTTAATGTATATAGTGAAATAATTCTACAAAATATTGAGAATCATGAGGGAATTAGTGTAGGTGGCCACAAGATCAACAACCTGAGATATGCAGCTGACACAGTCCTTATTGCTGACTCTGAAGAAAAACTGCAAAAGATTTTAACAACAGTAACAGATAATGAGCTCATGAGAGGGACAAGAACAAAGAAGAATGATGACCATAGGACACTTGAAAAAGAAAGAAGACATTTTCTTTCTTCTCATACAGTCTTACTTACCTCCAGTTCAAAGAAATATCAACATTCAATGTCAAATGAACTTCAATGCCTTCTGTACTTTGGATATATATGCTTTGATCAGCCAATGCTTGCTTTGACTTCTTAGACAACACAGGACACCGATTTTTCTAGGCAGGAAATAAGATTCACGCATCCATTCTCGTGATATCTCACGTGACAACATCCAGTTTTTTTCAAATTAATTTTAAGAAACTTTCCATTGAGTAGACTTTTAACTCTAATGTGACACAAAATAAAATGGTTTAGACAATAAAAGAACGTATTGCTGATGAAAAAAGTGCTTAAAAAAAAAAAACCTAACACCTGCAAAGAATTTGCTCCCCTTAGCTTCTTTTTAAAAAAAATTTTTTAAAAGGCCTAAATCAGCGCCACCTGCCCACTTGAGAAAGGGAGACAAGTCAGTCATTAGACTTGCTTATTCAAGCATTCATTAATAGGACTAAGGTTTCACATATCTTACATAATTATGACCTGTAACTGTTCTGCAATACATAGATTCTACAGCCAACAAAATTCCTTTTTAGAACAGGGCATGATTTTTGTTTCTAGCACATAGTAGATTGTTCTAGCAACAGATTTCGGAAGCAAGAATTACACCCCCTCCTGCGTCTCAATAGAAAATCATTTTTGAAGACCCGAGTTTGTGCGCATTTCGAGCCCACAGATCTAGAAGGGCTAGCTGCGTGTTCTCTCGATCTGTTCGTGAATCACAAGCCACCTCACGACTCGAGTATACGTGTCCAAATGACCTTTGCAATTTTTAGAACAACTGCCAAGGTCTCTCGTCACTTCCGATAAAAACTTCCGCCATGTTGAGTGGCTACAAGAAGAGGTGGAAGTGGTAGAATTTGGCTTTCGCCTCGTAATATTTGATCACAAACTAAGCTTTTCCACACTGCATCACATAGTCCAATATGTGAAACGTTCTTTCAAGCGCAGTTTTCAGTCACCGAAGAAAAAAAAAGGTCACAACATGGATAATAGCAACGGATCCGTCGGTGATTCGGTGGAGACTGGCGACACCAAATAGACCTACAGCCAGGAGGAATCGTCTGTTCCTTTAACTCGCGCGGAGATGATCTTTCTTATAAATCTATATTCAGAAAATAAAACTCTTCTCGAACAACATCATTGTCCCGCTGTGACAGGGAAAGGATATGTGACAAAGTTAATTCTTCTTGTGGCAGAGCAGGTGGGAAACCAACAGTCAAACAATTGAAAAAGAAAATTTGCGACATTAAAGCCAATGCTCGAAACTGGGCCAATTCTGTGAACAATCCCCCATCTAAAAGCAGAAAGTGGAGAAAAAAAATTATGGTATTACGATATTGTCATTGATAACATTCTTGGAAGAGATTCACCCATCCTACACGGTGTGGAAGGTAATTTTATGCAGTGTGTTAAACAGCTACAAACACAATTTGAAGAATACTTTTTTTTAAAGGTTTAAGGGTATTTGTAATGTTCAGTTATTATATATATATATATTATATAATTAATATAATTATGAACACCTAACAATAACACTAGTAACAGCACCATCAGTTTCACTCCTTTTGGAGGTGATATAGGCCTATATACTTCTTTTTGTTGTTGTGTTTCTCCCAGGGGAGGTTTGACATTGATGAGCCTTCTCCATCTCTCTCTGTTTTGAGCTTCCTCCTTATTTATGCCCCTTTCTCTAAGATCATCTGCAATACAGGCAGCCCAGGTTTTGATAGGTCTTCCCCTTGGTCTCTTTAACTTTCCATCCACTACGAAGTTCATTGCTCATTTTATGATGTGGTGGTCTGCTTTCCATTGAACATGCCCCAAATTTGTTAATTTGTGTGTGTTGTTGGGGGGAGGTGCATTCATACACTATAAATTCTATATATGTCAGTATGGATATGTTTGTGTTAGTACTGTCTTTGTGTCATTGTTAGGTGTGTGTGTGTGTGTGATGCACATGTACATATAATTTATATATATATATATATATATATATATATATATATATATATATATA
>CM054163.1:28160783-28198283 GCA_028751875.1 Rapana venosa
TATAAAAAAAATTGTGTGTGTGCATGCATTGATCCCCTGAAATTCCTTCTCCCATACATTACCAACTGTTCTACACCATCTTCCCCTGACACTCACACACCCTCCTCCTCCCCTCCTCATCTAATAAAAGTAATATCACAACTTGTGAAAAGATGTTAAATAAATTTGAACACACGCACACACACCACACACACACACTCTCTCTCTCTCTCTCTCTCTCTCTACAACATGTACAAAACCAAAGCATATTATTAGGGTCAAATATAATAATATATAATAATTATCACCACATCAGATGCTCTATACTTTTACTTTTAAAAACAAATATTAATAAATGTTTTAATATACGTATTAACTATTATATCTGGAGTATTTATATCAAATTTTTTTTGTTCCAGGTGGCTTTGATTCAGCACACCAGGGCTTGTTCGGAGTTGACTGGAGAACTGAAAACTGCGAAACAAATATGATAGGTATGCAGATTTTTGTTTTGTTTTTGTGTGTGTTTTTTGTTCCTTGGGCTAGCGTTGTGAGGTTCACCAGTGATGCGATTTTGTGTATACATGTAATGTATGCGATCGGTTTTTACCCACCATGAAGGTGGGCTCTGCGTTCCGACTTCAAGGATGTATTTATTATTTATTTATTCTTTTATATCAAGGATAATGAAATAAGCACTTTTGTGCTTTTTTACATCCAGTCCCCGTGTGTATGCGGTTTTGTAAACTTTGTCATCAGTTCCCACCGGCACACAATGGCCTACTCTTACGGAAAGCGGAACAGTATTTAACGTGTGCGCAAGATGTTCTGCATGCGTTCGCACACGGGACCTTGCTTTTTAGTCTCATCCGAAAGAGTTTTGGGGAGAGTGGAGTCTGCACTGATGTTAACTCCAGGGGAAAATATATCCCCTTGAACGGGAATTGAACCCAGGTCGTCAGATTGTGAGCACAATGTATGCTGGGTATACTTGTGTTCGCATAATGTACCAAAGGCTGATGATTTGCTGGATCTTTAATGTGTATGTTTGATCTTCACCGCCAAGGTCACGGGTCTGATGATGATGATGACAACTTTTTCCCCCAGTTTAAGTGGGAAGAAAGGGCGAGGCTGGGAATGGAACCCAGAAACTCACGGTTTACTTGTTGCTGGTGAACGTCTTAACCGTCCTGCCACCCTTCTTCTTAATGCTCATGGTGTGAAAGTAACTGAGTTTGCGTGTTGACTGTTTTTGAGTGTCTGCGAGCCTGTCCATTCAAGGGGATAGCCTTTTTTTCTCCCCATAGAGGTAATGTTTACTGGGTTTGGTTAATTTCCCATGCCATGTGCATCACACCTTGCACACTTGGCGGGAACAGATGACAAAATTGACAAAACCAAATATACACACAGGGGACTAGATAGATGTATACATGTAGTAAAAGCAGGGGGACCGGGATAGCCTAGTGGTCAGAACATTGCGCTCGCAATCTGACGACCCGGGTTCGATTCCCGTTCGAGGGGATATTTTTTCCCTGGAGTTAACATCAGGGCAGACTCCACTCTCCCAAAAAGTCCTTCGGATGAGACTATAAACCGAGGCCCCCATGTGCGAACGCACGCAGAACATCTTGTGCACACGTTAAATCCTGTTCCGCTTTTCGTAAGAGTAGGCCATTGTGGGCCGGTGGGGACAGATGACAGAATTTACAAAACTGCATACACACAGGGACTGGATGTAAAAAAAGCACATGAGTGCTTATTCCATTATCCTCGATATAAAAGAATAAAATTAAAATAAAATTAAAAAAACAACAACAACACAAGTGGTAGTTCCATTATCCCAGAAATACAAAGAATAAGAATTTTTTTTTTAAAAAGCAACCCAGGTCAAGTCAATTTAGTCTGCTGATTTTGCTGTATTGAATTGTTTGACATTAATATCTGTTCTTTATGTTAAGTGTGTTGTTGGTATTGATCATATGACGGGGCAGTACTTAGAATACCTCCCACATAAACAGAGACCCTCCTACACACACAATGTCTTGTTGGACACCGGCAAATTGTGCAAGGTTCTGTTTCCATCGGTGGTGGTCTTGGCTTGTCCATTGTATTCACTTCACCCTCATTCAAATGTAGACGATGACGTAGATGTAGATGCTGTGAAATGTAGAATTTATGCTGCCTCCTTTTTTTAAGGCCACATCCTTCGTTGTTCTGAGTGTGCTTTAGTTGTACAGTGTTGTGGTTAGATTAAATTATGAATATCGCCACTCTGTTACAGTTATAATCAAGCACAAAGTGTAGGTTCTGTTGAATTTCATTCACGTAAGAAAGACTGAACATTAAAATTAACGGAGAAAATGTATGGGATATAACTTGACTGACTCATTTTCTTTTTGGGGCTTATCACACTTGGTGACTCACACACACATGCACACACACCACACACACACGCACGCACACACACACACACACACACATACACACACACACACACCACACACACGCACGCACGCGCACACACACACACGCACACACACACACACACAACACACACACGCATGCACGCACACACAACACACACACACACACACACACACACACACACACATGTACTTGATTTGTCACTGCAAAAAGGCTATCAGATCGTTCAAAAAGCACAGCCAATGTTATTCCAGTGTAATAAAAAGAGAGTTGGTTGTCTAGATGTATATATATATGTGGAGAAATGGTGCACTTTGAGTCTTGTGTTCAAAACATGAAACAGTTTGTTGCCGTATAAAACAGATTATGTTTCTCTGGCCTGCAGATGGAAATGGAACTTTTTAAAGATGAAGTCTATTGGACTCGTTTTTTTGGCATATGTGGTCTCAGCATAACTGTTGATCATGCATTAATATGCCAGATGCTGAAAGATTACATAGCACCTATTCTTACCTCATTATTGTCATCCACAATGATGTCTCATTTTTTTCAAATCGTTATTACATAGCCCGGTTGGTTCTTTATTATGATTTATTATGGACTTGCAAGACAATTCTCTTTTGGTGGGATATAATTTCCATTTCTGGGTTATAGTTAGACATACTGTTTTTAGTGTGCGCTTGATATATCTTGTTACAAATATGAATTTTTTTATTTTCTTATTTTTTTGTGTTTTTTTTGGTCTGTTGTACTTACGTATTTTTCTAGAGTTGCATATTCTAGCTTTCATTGTAGGTCAGTTATTTGATTTCTGTTTACTTGTCCACCGGTATTCAAAACATGTGTTGTGCCTCCAACACCCAAACACTGATCCAGACCCTTCCCCAAACTTGTCTGTCTAATAGCACAATTTGTGAAGAGACTTCAAATGAAATTGAACACACATGTACACACTCATACACACACACACACACACACACACATGCACGCACTTACGCATGCACACACACATGCATGCATGCATGCACACACACACACACCTGCACACATATGCATAGTCCAATTGGTTTGTTATTGTGATTGCTTTGGACTTTAAAGATGCTGTAGTCCAGAAATTATTTTTTCTTGCTTGTTAGATTTAAAAAAATTATCATTATCCTTTTTTCTTTGCAATATGTCTCCTGTTTCATGGTTGTTGCATTCCTATTGTTTATCTTGTTTGTTTCATAGGAGGGGGCAGAGGGCTAGAGATAGTGTGTTTGTACTTGGTTTTTGGCTGTTGTTGGGTGTTTCTTGCTCTTGTTTTAAGGGTTGAGCTTTTTTCTTGGGGGGTGGGGGGGGGGGGGGGTGCTTCTTGGGTTTATTTTGGGGGCAGGGGAGGGGTTACATACATTAAAATAGGTTTGGGTTTTTTTCCACATGAAAATCAGTAGTTGAAATTTTATTTACATTTTTCATTGGAATTACTGATTTCGTTAGAAATTGTTAGAATTGCATTTTCCTGTTGTTTATTGTAGTTCAATAGGTTAGTAATGAAAAGGTGTTGTTGTTTTTTCTATTATTTTGTTTGGGTTTTGTTTTTTTCATTTTTTTTTTCCATTTCGCATGCATTAATCCCCTGAAATTTCTTCTCCTATACAGTAACAACTACACCCTCCTCCCTTGACACTCACACACTCTCCTTCCCCCCCCCCCCCCCCCCTTCCCCTTCCCTCCCCTCCCTCCCTCTAATATCACAACTTGAGAAAAGACGTTAAATGAATTTGAACACCTGCACACACTTGCGTGCGCACACACACAAGATTCAAGATTTAATTCTTTTCACCCCTTTTGTTATGGAGGATTACAAACAAATTCAACAGGAGAATAAACCTAACAGCAATATATCCAAAAATAATATCAATACTAATAGGAACTGAAAAACAAGAGTTCATAACAAAATGATAGGTAAGAGTATTACAGACTCAAGACTTAACATTTTTTTTTAAAAAGTATACAAATTTCTTTAACAGACACGATCTACACACAAAGTGAAATTTCATGAAATATCTGCAAATCTTATAAATTTTGAGAGAGACAGGAGAACTTATTGAGATTTACATTTCATTAGCCTACAAAAATTATAACTGGACATGGGTTGAAGAAAATGTTGGGGAATTAAAATCTTGTCGTAAATGCTTGAAGCGAGGGCACTCCATGATAAAATGAAATTTATCCCCTAAAACGGACATATTGCATTTTGAACATTTTCTTTCTTCTCGTGGCATATTATGGAAACGTCCAACCTTAGTAGCAAGCTTGTGACAGCTACTGTGAAATTTCGTAAGAGCATAAACATATACATCTGGTAGACAAGTTATATATTTTTCCATACCAGAGTCAATCTGATAGTTTTTATATAATTTACAAATACTAAAGGCATCTACTATTATTCCACAGCTCAGTTCTCCATTCATTAACAAAAATTTTTAACAAGAAGGCTTTGATATGTGAACTTGTAGAATTAATACTTGAACAAAACTGTCTCTCCCTCAAACAGTCAAATCCACTTTGTACTAAATAATGATTGAATCAAAGATTTCTATGTAAATCTTTCATCATATGATAAGCATTTGACGATAGCTTTTCAGACTGGATGTCAAGATGCTGCATCCAGAAACGAATCATTCGAACAGAGACCAAAATAGACAAGGGATATCTGACAGTGTCTCTCTATATACTAGCGAAGTTGACGTTGTACGCTTTAAACGAAAAACATACTTTAAAAATCTTAACTGAAACTGATCAATTACTACTATGTTTTTATATCCCCAAGTTTTACATCCATATAGCAGGATAGGTACGATTTTATCAAATAAATCAAGTTTCACCTGTATAGGTAGTTCTTTTTGCTGTGCAGTCCTTATCAAACTAAACATAACTTTAGTAGCTTTATCATAAGCATTTTCCTTTTCATTTTGCTAAACTGCCACTCTTACTGAAGTTAATCCCTAAATGTTTAAAACTATTAACAACTTCTAATGCTTTTCCACCATACGTAAACATGTTACAAGATCTATTGCAGCTGAATATTATTATTTTTGTTTTCACTGGATTCACAAAAAATTTTCACTGAGAGCAGTAAGCATATAAATTGTCTAGAGCATCTTTGTATTGGAGAATAAAATAGTATCATCAGCATATAGCAAAATTAAAAGTTTACAATAGCTGATAAACATTTTTCCATTAGATGAAAGTTGAATATTCAGTGACAAACAATTTCTCTCGTCAAATATTGTTCCAAATAATAATAATAATGTATGGAATTTATATAGCGCTGAATCTTGTAAAGCAACAAATCAAAGCGCTCAAATCATTCAGAAACATAGAAAACAAAACAGGAGAAAGGCTATCCCCTTGATGAACACCAGTAAAGGTTTGGAAATAGTCTGAACAGGTTCCATCATTAACAAAAACACAAGATTTTACATTTTCCAACATATTCATGATGACTTTCAATAATTTTCCATTTCCATTTTGTTTTGCCAGTTTATACCATAAGGCACTATGTCATACAGAATCAAAAGGCTGATAATCAACTAAAACACAGTATAATTTTTTTTACATAGAAAAATACCCAGATGACATTTTAAAATGAAACAATTATCTGAAGTAGAGTGATACTTTCTGAATCTGATTGGTCTCAGAAGTGATAAGGTTTTCAAAACAAGTCAACAAAATTACACCTCTATAATTATCACAGTCATATTTGTCTCCTTTCCCCTTATAAATAGGTTTTATAAGGCCAACCACCTAAACATCTGGTAATTTTCCTGTATCTAAAAGTTTATTAAACAGCTTGCAGTACAAAGTTTTAAGCACTGATTTACTATACTTGACGTAATCTGAATAAGCATTATCTATATCTGCTGCCTTACCACTTTTCATAAAATCAAGGGCAATTTCCACTTCTTGTTCAGTTATAGATCTGTTAAGATCATTGGAACTGAAATCTGGAAGGTATTCAAAGGTATTGTCTGTAAATTGAGGACTGACCCGATTTACATCATTTATTGTTCAAAAAGAGTAGATAGACTAACTGGTCAGTCATCAAAAGAGTGCACTTTCACTTCTTTCCAAAAATCTTAAGTATTGCTTTTTTTCATTTTCTTTATTAAAGGTTGACACCATTTTTTCTTTGCTTTCCGACATGCTTTTCTGATGGTATTTTTGTATTCTTTACTGGCTGTTTTCAGGAGAAAACGTGTTTCTGGAGTGTCTCTGTGTTTACACACAGCTTTACTTTTCAGATACAAAAATCTTTTTATAGAGCAGTCTGCATCGAACCACACCTTTGATGACTTTTTACGACTATGTTTTAACCTGTGAACTGGTTTTCACAGAGAGAGAGAGAGAGGAGGCAAGTTCATATGAGAAAAAGTGTGTGTGTTTTTAAATTTTTTAAAAATCTTTTTGATTCACACACATATACAGTTAAAAACAAACAGATTAACTGTTCATCCAGACAACATTAAATCATGTCCACTTTTCAGGCGTACAAGGCTACTAGCTACACAAAGTACAAAAAGAATCAATCATCATTTTCGTTGTCAAGTCAAGATTTATAGATTACATACAGAATCTTATTAATATTTTGAAATGGTACTCAACTTTCTACTAAGTTTATGTACTGGAACCATTTTTTTCTGAAAATTAGTAAACTGCATTTGTTTGCTATGCTTCATCTTTCCCATTTCATATTTATATTTTTGTTCATTCAGAAAATTACCAACATTAGGTTTTGTTTTACCAATCCGACATTTATAACAAAGAACTTTGCTAACAGTATTATTAAGTCGAACACTGGCACAGAGTATTAAAACTGACAAATAAAATTAAAGAAATGAAATTGAAATGGTTTCAAATAAAGGTTTGTTATAGAATATTAGTCACGAACAAAATATTAAAGAAAATGAAAGTTAAAAATAATGACAACTGCAATTTTTGTGGCAAGGAAAAGGACACAATAAACCATTATTTATGGGAGTGTCAGTATGTACAGAATTTCTGGACAGAACTTGAAGTGACTATAAAACACAACTGTTCTTATTGCGAGAGACTGGAGCTTAATGTGGAAATAGTGCTTTTTGGCACTGATGCAATTACAATAACTGATGAAAAGTGTGGGTTTTTTGTCAGGGTTGCTTGGGGGGGGGGGGGGGGGGGGGGATGTATCATTAAAAAAAAAAAAAAGTTCTCGAGATTACAATTATTGCATTTCTTTCTTGGAGGTTTGAGTGAAGTATTTAAGCCTTTGTAAAGTCTGTGTAAGATTTCATGTGTTCATTTATGCGCTTGACTTTGTTTTAGCATAATATGTATGTGTGTGCATTTGGTGTGTGTATTTGTGTGTGTGTGTATGTGTGTGTGCGCATGTGTGTGTGTGTGTGTGTGAAAGTCAAAGTCACTGTCAAACTTTTATTTTCAGATGGTACATTGAATAAGCAGTGCAATAGCTTAATTTTTTTTTTATCATCAAGCCATCCATCTAAGACAAAAAATCATATATATATATATATATATATATATATATATATATATATATATATATATGTATGCATGTATGCATGTATGTGTGTGTGTGGATGTGTGTGTGTGTGTGTGTGTGAAGTCAAGTCAAGTAAAATTTTTATTTCAGAGGGTACATTGGATGAGCAATGCATTTGCTTTTTTTTTCCTCAAGCCATCTTGGAACAAAAATTTCTTAATGATAATATTTAACTATAACATTATTACAAACCTCACCAATAAAATGTACCAATAAAATAAAACCCAGTAAAACAATACACTGCAATACACACACACACGCTCGTCTAATATCACTTTAAGTGAACAGATGTAAAATGGAAGACACACACACAACACACACACACACACACAACACACACACACACACACACACACACACACACGCATGCATACATACATGCGCATGTGTACACTTTGATAAATTAAATTAAAAAAATTACAATATCTAGCTATCAGGTCAACCATTTGATTTTCTCCTTTCCATTGTTTCATAAATTGCAGATTATACACGTGATTATATAGATTACTCTTACGCTTTCATGAGCATTAACAATAACTTAATAAAAATGCCTCTTTTTAAAAAAAATATTAAAATTTTTTTTGATAGCCACACATATACAGTTCAAAACAAACAGATTAACTGTTCATCCAGACAACATGACATCATTTCCATTTTACAGGCGTGCAAGGCTACTAGCTACACAAAGTACAAAAAGAATCAATCATCATTTTCGTTGTCAAGGCAAGATTTGTAGATTACGTACCTAATTTTACTAATATTTTGAAATGGTACTCAATTTTCTACTAAGTTTATGTACTGGAACCATTTTTTTCCTGAAAATTAGTAAACTGCATTTGTTTGCTATGCTTCATCTTTCCCATTTCATATTTATATTTTTGTTCATTCAGAAAATTACCAACATTAGGTTTTGTTTTACCAATCCGACATTTATAAACAAAGAACTTTGCTAACAGTATTATTAAGTCGAACACTGGCACGGAGTATTAAAACTGACAAATAAAATTAAAGAAATGAAATTGAAATGGTTTCAAATAAAGATTTGTTATAGAATGTTAGTCACGAACAAAATATTAAAGAAAATGAAAGTTACAAATAATGACGACGGCAATTTTTGTGGCAAGGAAAAGGACACAATAAACCATTATTTATGGGAGTGTCAGTATGTACAGAATTTCTGGACAGAACTTGAAGTGACTATAAAACACAACTATTCTCATTGCGAGAGACTGGACCTTAATGTGGAAATAGTGCTTTTTGGCACTGATGCAATTACAACAGCTGATGAAAAGTGTGTTTTTTTTTTGTCAGGGTTGCTGGAGGGGGGGGGGGGGGGGGGGGGGAGATGTATCATTTAAAAAAAAAAAAGTTCTCGAGATTACAATTATTGTATTTCTTTCTTGGAGGTTTGAGTGAAGTATTTAAGCCTTTGTAAAGTCTTTGTAAGATTTCATGTGTTCATTTATGTGCTTGACTTTGTTTTAGCATAATATGTATGTGTGTGCATTTGGTGTGTGTTTGTGTATGTGTGTGTGCGCATGTGTGTGTGTGTGTGTGTGTGTGTGTGTGTTTGTGTGAAAGTCAACGTCACTGTCAAACTTTAATTTTCAGATGGTACATTGAATAAGCAGTGCAATAGCTTAATTTTTTTTTAATATCGTCAAGCCATCCATCTAAGAAGAAAAAATCATATATATATATATATCTGCATGCATGCATGTGCGTGTATGTGTGGATGTGTGTGTGTGTGTGTGAAGTCAAGTAAAATTTTTATGTCAGAAGGTACATTGGATGAGCAATGCATTTCCTTTTTTTTTTCCCTCAAGCCATCTTGGAACAAAAATTTCTTAATGATAATATTAAACTATAACATTATTACAAACCTCACCAACAAAATGTACCAATAAGATAAAACCCCAGTAAAACAATACACTGCAATACACACTCACACACACACACACACACACACACACATGCGCATGTGTACACTTTGGGGGGAAAAAAATATTTTAAAATTCATACAATGTCAAACAAATTATATCAGGTTACAATATCACCCATTCTTTCACTTTCATACTTTATCCAAATACCCCCCCCTCCCCCCCCCAAAAAAAAAAACAACAACAACAAAAAACATCAACCCCCCATCCCCTCCACACACACACACACACACACACAAACCCTGAAAAGAAAAGGAAAAAAAAGAACAGGAACAAAACACAAAAAAATAATAGGTATTCATTGTCTTTAGCATTGACATTACTCTCAGCAATGACATCCCTCATCTCCCCCTCCACCTACGCAAATGTGTACTCATATAATAATAATGATAACAATAATAATAATGTATGGAATTTATACAGCGCTGAATCTTGTAAAGCCACAAATCAAAGTGCTCATACTCTTAAAGTAGCACTTTTTAAACAAAATATATCCATATAATAACAATCAAACAACAACAAAAATATCAGACAAATAAATCAGTAATAATAATGTTATCATTGATACAATAATAATGATAACCACCCATCACCACCGAGAGCAGCAACAACACAACAGTAACAAACAACTAACAACAATAAGAGCGACATCCATGATAAAACCTATTGAATTGGACAAGAGAAAAGGCATGAAGAGAGAGAGAGAGAGAGAGAGAGAGAGAGAGAGAGAGAGAGAGAGAGAGAATATCACAATATCTAGCTATCAGGTCAACCATTTGATTTTCTCCTTTCCATTGTTTTATAAATTTGCAGATTATACACGTGATTATATAGATTACGCTTACGCTTTCATGAACATTAACAATAGCTTAATAAAAATGCCTCTTTCTCCACCCCCCCCCCCCCCCTTCCACACGCATACACAGCATGTAACTGAGTAATATTTCCAGTCATAGTAAATCATACCTATTTAAAGGATGCACAAAGAGTCAAAGTGCTGATGCATTTAGTCTAAGCACGGCTAACTTTGACTTATTAGTCAATTCCTAGGCATTTATACATGAAATGGTTTTTCAGCTGTGTCTTGAACTGATTTTTGATTTTTGATACATTTTAAACGTTTCACTACCTGAATATAAGAAGCTTGTTTTGTAAAGATTATTTCTGGGTCTCGGAAATGTTAGTAGATGATTATGTCTGTGCGCATTGATTTTGAAGCTATTGGTGATATTAGGAGGGGCATTTCCTTTGACAACTTTCTGTACAAATAAGAGCTTTATTGAAATATTAATTTGCTAATAATCATTGATGGTTAGGGAACGTGATTTTAATGGAACAAGTTTCAGTGCTCTTTTATATAATTGATGAATTAATTTTAAATTCGTTTCACTACAGCTGTCCCAAAGATATAGTCCAAAGCATAGTCAACTATAGGCAAAATATGGCCACCCCCCAAAAAAAAGAGTGTGCCTGAATGGTTATTCAGAAAATGTTTTATTTTTGATAATCAAAGTAGCTTGTAAGCTAGACGTTTTCCGCTAGACGTTTTCCTAGTACCATCATGTGGTCAGTCCAAGTGAGATTTTTGGTCAGTAATTACACCCAGAATTTTGTATGGGTCAGCTTCTTCAATTGCTCTTTTACCTATCAACAGAGGTTGGAATTTATCTTTCAATGTGTGTGTGTGTGTGTGTGTGTGTGTGTGTGTGTGTGTGTAAGAGAGAGAGAGAGAGAGAGAGAGTGTGTGTGTGTGTGTGTGTGTGTGTGTGTGTGTGTGTGTGTGTTTATTATTTTATTTTATTTCTATTTTTATTTATTCTTTTATATCGAGGGTAATGGTATAAGCACTCATGTGCTTTTTTACATCCTGTCCCCGTGTGTATGCGGTTTTGTAAATTTTGTCTTCTGTTTTCACCGGCACACAATGGCCTACTCTTCCGAAAAGCGGAACAGGATTTAACATGTGCGCAAGATGTATGTGTGTGTGTTCGTGCCTGCGCGTGTGCGTGCACGTGTGCACATGCATGCAAGCATTACCCACGTGTTAAGTAGATAACTTCATGTGCTGGAGTGAAAAGTGTGAGCACATGTGCTGGAGTGAAAAGTGTGAGCACAGCACACTGACTGGCCACTAGTAATGATTCAAGATTTTTGCTCTTCATTAGATTTTTGTTGTTGTAGGCCTTCCTCGGCTAGTTGTTCCAGTAGTCATTCGAATTCTAAATTCAAAAAAGCACTGACCAAACAGTTTTACATTCTCTGATAAACCCCCCTGATTGTCAAGTGCATGTGTGTGTGTGTGTGTGTGTGTGTGTGGGGGTAATGAAAATAAGTACTCCTGTATCTAGCTTTTGGCTTTCAAGAATGATTCTAAGTTTTGTATGTGTGTGTGTGTGTGTGAGAGTAAGTTTATGTCTTTACTATGAGTCTTTACTAGACAATGGTCATTATGGTGCACGTGTGTGTGTATGTGTGTGTTTTCTAGTCAATAGTCTTTATAAATTTGTGTTCATACATTGGTGTGTGTGTGTGTATGGGTGTGCGCTTGTGTGTGAGTGCGTGCGTGCACGCGTAAAAAAATAAGTTTATGTCTTTTTCAATCAACTTTTTTACAACATTGTATTCCTACATTGGTGCGTGTGTGTGTGTGTGTGTGTGTGTGTGTGTGTGTGTATGCAGTGTGTGTTTGTGTGCGCACCTGGGTTTGTGTGTGTGATAATTTTTTTAAAGCTATCTTGGAATGTTTATAACAATCTGAAATGTATTTTTCTTGTGTCTTGTGAGATAATTATACAAGTATCAATGTGCCTGTCAGTATTGTAATTGCCCTTCATGGGATGATTAAAGTGTTTTTGACTTGACTTGACTTGACTAGAGCTCTGAGGTTAAATAACCAACGTTATTCAGATTTTTGCGTATGTGACCGTTTTTCTCTCCCCCCCCTCCCCACTATTTTGGTAAATGCATTTCAACTTTGGGGATGGTGTCTGCAGTAAGCACAACACTTGTGTGTATGTGCTTTTTACAAAACAAAACAAAAATGTCGTCATTGATTCCTACTGGTACAAAGTTGCCTTTTCTTCTAAAAGGCAAAACAGGCTTTTTAATGTGTGCGCAAGATGTTCTGCGTGCGTTTGCACACGGGGCCTCTGTTTATAGTCTGACCCAAAAGACTTGACATTCAGCTCGATTTTCTAGTCAAACTAGGATGAAAATATATAAATTCCATACATTATTATTATTATTATTAAAGGGGCAAGGCTGGGAATTGAACCCAGAACCTTTTTTTTTTTTTTTTTTTTTTTTTTTTTTTTTTTTTTTGTAGGCAGGTGAATGTCTTAACTGGTCTGCCGCCTACCTTCTTTATAAGAATGAATCTGTAAGACTGATTTTTTTGATTTTTTCAATTTTAATCTGCGAGGACTTTGTTGCAGACACTGCAGAGTATGATGATGGATTGGAGCAGGAGGATGACATGGTGTACAATGACATCGACTCGGTCGCAGGTGAGCATTCATTTACACATGTTCTTTTCTTTTTTTTCCCCCCCGCATTGCTGTGTTTGTTTCACTTTCCCATTCATCAGCTTGACTTCTTGCCCGGGCCAAAAGCTGGGTCAGTTATTGGTGTCAGCTCATTGCCAAGGCCTGGAAGTCATATCCAACAAACAACTGTGGGACATCATCATCATCATCATCAGTCCCGTGACCTTGGCGGTCGTGGAGGAGACATGAAAGACGATGCCGTGGTAAGCCTCCTCCATCCATCTCAGTCCTCGGCTCTGCGCAGTAGTGCCGAGTCATTCATCCTGGTCCATTCTCTGATGTTGTCCATCCATGACTTGTTCTGTCTTCCCCTCCTTCTGCCACCTTCGAGTGTTCCCTGCAGTACTGTTTTTGGCAGAGTGTTGTGGCGGGTGACGTGGCCGAACCACGTCAGTTTTTTCTTCTTGACGATGGTGAGAAGGGGTTCCTGTGGACCTGTCAGCCATGTTGAAAACTGTGGGACAGGACCAGACAAACCCCAATCGAGTCCATTATTTAACAAAGGAAGTGTGTGGATGGATCGGCCATACACTCCGCAAGCCTGCGTCAAATGTCACCAGGCAGGCCCTTGACTGGAATCCACAAGGGAAGCGGAAAGTTGGTCGACCAAAACAGACCTGGCGCAGAAGTGTTGACGAAGAAACAAAGGCAGCCGGAATGACATGGGCCGAGCTGAAGAGGATCTCCCAAAACCGAGTTCGTTGGAGGGAAGGGTGTTGTTGCAGCCCTATATGTTCCCCCAAGGAACCAAGAGGCATAAGTCAAGTAAGTCAAGTTAATTGCCAAGGCCTACTACACTAAAATGTTGTTACGTTGTAAAATGTTGTGTTGAGATTGCTTTCTTCAGCCATGACAAGCTATTAACATAAAAACCAGCACTCTTCTTTAAAGGAGAAAAAAATACTCTGAAGTCAGAGTGTGGCTGCCAATTTAGTGAGGTACTTAAAATCAGCCATACACGTAAAACTTCTCATTCAGTATGCAATCTCAATCTCACTGTGATTCCCAGGTGGGATGATGAGTGAGTCAAGAGCGCACATTCTGGGTGACCCCCAGAGTGTTAAGCTGGGGAACGCACAACAACAACAACACCAGCAACAACTTGACTTCTCCCGTAACTCCTGGAGGATGAGACTGTAAACCAAGGTTCAGTGTATGAACAGACACAGAACATCTCGTGCCCATGTAAACCCCATTCCACCATTCGGAAAAGTAGGCCTTCTGTGGATGGCAAAATAAAAAGCCAAACCAAATGTGTGCACACTCAGACACTGGTGGTGTGTTTAGGCATCTTCTCTGAAGTTGGAATGTGGCAAACTGCAAAATCTCACCATTGGTGAATCTCAGAATTTTTAGCAGAGGAACGAAAAAAAGGAGAAGTTGTTTCAAGCTAAGGTTACCATGAAAACAGTGCATAATAATAATAATAATAATAATAATAATAATGATGATGTATGGAATTTATATAGCGGTGAATCTTGTAAAATCAACAAATCAAAGCGCTCAGATTTTTTTTCCCGAGCATAATGGAACAAGCACTCATGTGCTTTTTTTAACATCCAGTCCCCGTGTGTATGCGGTTTTGTCAATTTTGTCATCTATTCCCACCGGCACACAATGGCCTACTCTTTCAAAAAGCAGAACAGGATTTAACGTGTGCGCAAGATGTTCTGCATGCGTTCGCACACGGGGCCTTGGTTTATAGTCTCATCCAAAGGACTTTGACATTCAGTTTGACTTTTTGTCAAACTGGGAAGAAAGGGCGAGGCTGGGAATCAAACCCAGAACCTCACGGTGTACTTGTTGGCAGGCAAACGTCTTAACCATCCTGCCACTGTCCTTCAGAATGGCGGACAGAAATAGGAATCCCTAAAACTTTTAAACTTTCACATCCACCTTGTTTTATTTTTCTGCATGTAATCAATATTATTAATATTAAGCACATTAATTTGTTTTTTAATAATAATAATAATAATGTATGGAATTTATATATTTTTATTTATATATTTTTTTGCAAGATATGGGGCTAAATAAATTCCATGTATTATTATTAAGCACTTTGATTTATTTTGTGTGTGAGATATAGTGCTAAATAAATTCCATGTATTAATATTAAGTGCTTTGATTTGTTTTTTGCAAGATATGGGGCTAAATAAATTCCATGTATTAATATTAAGCACTTTGATTTATTTTGTGTGTGAGATATAGTGCTAAATAAATTCCATGTATTAATATTAAGCGCTTTGATTTGTTTTTTCAAGATATGGGGCTAAATAAATTCCATGTATTAATATTAAGCGCTTTGATTTGTTTTTTCAAGATATGGGGCTAAATAAATTCCATGTTTTATTGTTAAGCGCTTTGATTTGTTTTTTTGCAAGGTATAGTGCTAAATAAATTCCATGTATTATTTAGTAAGTGCTTTAATTTGTTTTTTGCAAGATATGGGGCTAAATAAATTCCATGTATTATTATTAAGCACTTTGATTTATTTTGTGTGTGAGATATAGTGCTAAATAAATTCCATGTATTGATATTAAGTGCTTTGATTTCTTTTTTGCAAGATATGGGGCTAAATAAATTCCATGTATTAATATTAAGCACTTTGATTTATTTTGTGTGTGAGATACAGTGCTAAATAAATTCCATGTATTAATATTAAGCGCTTTGATTTGTTTTTTCAAGATATGGGGCTAAATAAATTCCATGTATTAATATTAAGCGCTTTGATTTGTTTTTTCAAGATATGGGGCTAAATAAATTCCATGTATTAATATTAAGCGCTTTGATTTGTTTTTTCAAGATATGGGGCTAAATAAATTCCATGTTTTATTGTTAAGCGCTTTGATTTGTTTTTTTGCAAGGTATAGTGCTAAATAAATTCCATGTATTATTTAGTAAGTGCTTTAATTTGTTTTTTGCAAGATATGGGGCTAAATAAATTCCATGTATTATTTAGTAAGCGCTTTGATTTATTTTGTATGTGAGATATAGTGCTAAATAAATTCCATGTATTATTTATTAAGCACTTTGATTTGTTTTTTGCAAGATATGGGGCTAAATAAATGTCATGTATTATTATTAAGTGCTTTGATTTGTTTTTTGGCCAGATATAGTGCTAAATAAATTCCATGTATTATTATCATTATTATTATTATGTACAATTTTCTTCTTTGATATTGAGGATAATGGAATAAGCACTTATGTGCTTTTTTACATGCAGTCCCTGGGTGTATGCGGTTTTGTAAATTCTGTCATCTGTTCCCACCGGCATGCAATAGCTTACTCTTACAAAAAGTGGAACACGATTCAACGTGTGCACAAGATGTTCTGCACATGCTCGCACTTGGGACTTGGTTTAAAGTCTCATCCGAAGGACTTTTGGGGAGAGTGGAGTCTGCACTGATGTTAACTCCAGGGGAAAATATCCCCTTGAACGGGAATCGAACCTGGGTTGTCAGATTGCGAGCGCAATGTTCTAACCACTAGGCTATCCCGTCCCCCTATTGTCAAGTCAGTAGCCTAGATGCAACCTAGAAAGTGAGAAGTGTGGGTTTGATCCCCATTTCATAGTCAAAACTTCTCCCTCATCCACTAGACCATGAGCGGTGGTCTAGGTGCTAGTCTTTCGGATGAGGAGATAAACTGAGGTCCTGTGTCACAACATGAATTCTCCACACGTAAAAGAACCCAACAAGGCAACAAGGGAGTTACCCCGTGTCAAAATTCTGTGGAAAAAAGCCACTCTGATAGTGGTACAAATACAGACAGGAGGAAAAATAATAGGAGTAATAATAATAATAATGGGGGGGGGGTGCTGCTGTTGTGGAAAGCAGCCTGAACTTCATGCTGAGAAATCTGCCATGACTGGTTAAGTACAAAAATTCATAAAAACATTCAGAAACCAGTGTTTCAGTCACTCTGATTTTGTATATTTTGCACGCAAATTTTCTCCAGAAATACCAAGATGTGGCCTGCTTTTACACCATATTGTCTTTAATTTTTTTTTTTTTTTTTTAAGCCAGAGTCTTTACATTTTGCATGGAGATAACTTTTACTAATCCCCAGGTCCTGTACTGAAATGATAGGCATTACAGTGATAGGATTAGGTTGCCAAGTTTTAAGTTTGTTGAATATTAAAGAAAAAAAATTGTACAAATTTATACGTGTCGCATATGTAGGCTACATCATGATGGATACAGCATACACTTTTCCTTAGTACAAGTTCCAGAAAAATGTTTTTCTTCTCTAAACCAAAGGATGTCATCCACAAATTAAAAGTGTAAAAGATAGAGTGACCACATGCAGTCAGAATATCTACCAAAATATTTTGCAGTTAGTTGATTAATTAATTAATTATTTTCTCAAAATGTAGCTAAATGTGTGACTTGAATATATTTTTCCTTCTAAAGAGTATTAATCAATCAAGGTTATCACCAAATTGTATGCTAGTCCGTTGAACCGTTTTTGAGAAACAGAAATACATAAAATTTATAGCACTCTGTCAGTTAAGTCTGGCCCATTAAGTTCCTGACACGTCAGGCCCAGAGCATCCGACTTTGGCATGGCAATGACAAATTTTTTGGACAATGACAAATTCTTTTATTTCGAGGATAATGAATAAGCACCCATGTGCTTTTTTTTAACAATCAGTCCCCGCCCTTAGGTATATATAAGAGAAAGAGAGAGACACAGAGAGAGTGTGTGTGTTGAGGTGGAATTGAACCTAAGACTGTTTTTTGTCCACCTGCTGAGAGAATGGGAGAGAATTGTTATATTCTAAGTCTTTCTGGACTAGAAGGCGGGAGAATGAACCAAGAAGGCAGAAAATAGACAAGAAGGAGGTGACAGGAAGAACAAGAACAAGGCAGAAGCAAAGAGAGGGATAGAAAAGAGGGAATTCCTAGCACAGGATTTCCAGAAGGTGGGTATGCTATTTCTACTGACAGGTATCTCCGTAGGGAGCCCCTTTTCCAACTCGGATCACAGAACATTATAGAAGCAGAGCCACAAAGTAAATTAAAAGTAAAAAAAAAATTTTGGTTTGTTTTGAATGTCAAGTTTGCCTCTACAGAATCATGTACAAGTAGAAAAGTATCCCAGTATTGAAATATCTATTTGAAGAAAAAACACGCCCACAAATGAATGAAGGATTTCCTGTGTACTTGCAGATTTTGTTGTGTTACTGTTTGTTTTGTTTTGTTTGTTGTTCCTTAACCTCAGCTAGAGTTCCGAGGTTCACCAACGGTGAGATTTTTGTGTATGTGACTGTTCCCCCCTCCCCCGAGGGGTAGAAACATTCTGACTTCATGGATGGTGTTTAAACATGACATCTGCGTGAATGCGTTTTATAAAAAAAAAAAAAATTGTCGTCCGTTATTACCAGCACGAGATAGCCTACTCTTCTGAAAGATGGCACGGGTTTTTAACATGTTCTGCATGCATTTGCACACGAGGCCTCAGTTGTCAGTCTCATCCAAAAGAGACTTTGACATTCAGTTGAACTTTTTTTTTGGGGGGGTCAGATTAGGAAGAAAGGGCAAGGCCAGGAATGGAACGCAGAACCTCACAGTCTGACTCGTTTGGAAGGTGGACATCTCAACCTTTCTTCCTTATTTGCAGATACGAACTCAGGAGATGGACACATTGTGTACGGTCAGCCAGAATCCACCACCACGGAAGGATGTCCAGCGGCGCCGAACAGCACAACGCCCTCGAAACCAACAACAACACAACAATAGCAATCATCCCCACCTCGGCCACTCAATCACCCACACTTGCTGCTGCCGCCGCCGCCACCTCAACATCCACAGGTGGGCAGAACAAGGAATCCCTGTTCGCCACACCTGACGGATCCCGCACACCTCTAGCTAACGGTCAGAAAAGGGAGCTGACAGACATTTCATCCACGTCATCGTCATCATGGCGACTTTCTGAGGACCCCGCGCGACAGGGGTGGCTCCCAGTCGTGCCGAACCGTCCGCCGACCCGCCGCAAGAAAGGCAAGTACGACCACCTGGTAGAGTTGGAGATCCTCAAAACCAGGCTCCAGCTGGAAGAAGACATAGCTCTGGGGCGAGGAAGGAGAAGGAAGCGGGAAAGTGCGGTGGCGGCCATAGCCGAGAGACGAGAAGAACTGGTCTCCCTTCAGAGGCAGCGGCTTCAGCTGCGGAAAGAGCGAGCCTCGTTCGCCCTGGAGGTCCAGAGAGAGGCTGCTGAGCTGGCCCCACTGCGGGCAGAGACAATGACAATGACAATGACAAATTGTAATGAATTTAGGCCTCTGCCCATTTTCATAAATCTCTTTAAACACAAGGCTGCGTATATCAGGAAAAAAGTGACAAGAACATACAAGCATACATGATTAACATCAAGAGTTACAAAATTCTAGGTGGGCAGGAGACTCAGTTTACTGTCTCTTAGTTTGAAAGCTTTTAAACAAAAAACCATGCTTAGTTGTCTAATCATTGAAACGTTCTGGGTGGCCATAAGGCTCAAATATTTTGCTTTCTGATAGTGAGCAGGAATCTCTTTCAGGATATTAGGTCTTAGCGCAGCTGCGGGTGGAGAGAGCGAAAGGGCGAAGCTGGCTCGGGGGAAACGGAGCTGGGGGAGATCCCGGGTGGAGAGAGTGAAGGTGGAGCTTGCCCAGGGGAAGGAGGAGAAGCTGGAGGAGGTGCAGGTGCGCAAAGCCGAGTTGGAGCTGAGGCGTGTGCGGCAGGCGGTGATGAGGAGCGTCGACAGGGTTGATGATGGCGGCGATGTCTCTGACAGCAAAAAAAGTATGTTCTTTCGAGCCAGAAGGCCCATAGAGCCGGAGCTTATCCCGGTTTCTGTAGCGTTAAGCGAACTGATGGGGTTTTTTCACCACCCCTGTGACAGGACGCTAGTCTGTCGCCAGATACTTTCCCAGCAGAGCTGGTACCCACTTGTACACCTGGGTGGAGTGAGGAAAAATAGGAGTAAAGTGTCTTTCCCAAGGACACAACACCGAGCCGAGCGGGGATCGAACCCGGTCTGACAGCAAAGGAGAGGGAAATTTGATGGGGGAGTTAGTTGTCGTGGGTGAGTGTGTAGTTTTTAATGGGGGGGAGTAATCTTCTGAGAATGCGCATGTTGACAGGGGGGGGATGATTTTTTTGAGATGTGGAATTATGACAGGGAAATAGGTTGCAAGAAGCTCAAAACGGAGAGATGGAGAAGGCTCATCAATGTCAAACCTCCCCTGGGAGAAACATGACAAAAAAGGAAGAAGAAGAAGAAATAGGTTGCAGGAATGTGAATTTTTGTGTGTGGGGCAAATATGCGTTGTGAATGTTGATTTTGGTGGTGAAATAGTGTTTGGAATGTTAACTTTGATGAGAAAATAATCTGTGGGAATGTGAGTTTGACAGGAATAGCATGGGTAGGAATGTGAATAGTTTGATGGGGGAACAATCTTTGGAAAGTAAATTGTGATGGAAAAATAATCTTCAGGAATGGGAATTTTGATGGGGAAATTATCTTGGGGAATGTGTATTTTGATAGAAAGAAAATCAAGGAAATAATTGTTGAGAATGTAAATTTTGACAAGGAAATAATTGTTGAGAATGTAAATTTTGACAAGGAAATAATTGTTAGAATGTAAATTTTGACAATGAAAAAATTGTTGGGAATGAGAATTTTGACAAGGAAATGTTGGGACAGGGTTCGTACAAATCTTTAAAAGCCCTACAAGGCTCTGATTTTTTAAGAGCCCATTTAAGGCCCCTAAAAAGCCCTAAAAGTGAGAATCATGAGTGAGAGTTTCTGTTGAAATGTAGACTAAACAAATATACAATATTAAAACATGAGAATTGAAAGCAAGAAGAATGTCCAAAGATTGTGATATCACTGATAGAAATGCCTGTCGTCTAGTATTCTGTCCTGCTGCCTATTTTGCGTGAGTGTGATTGCTTCGTTTTTTCCAATTTTTTTTCCATGGGTAGGACTACATACCCTGTACGGTATTACGTAATTTGTTCAGAAAATGATGTTTAACTATGGTACTGCGATCACGAGTCGAAAACCCCCCCAGTTTTCTGTTTATTGCACTACAGTCCTTCTCTACGATATTTTTCTATTTCAGCGCAGCTGCCCTGTGAAATAATTGTTGAGAATGTAAATTTTGACAAGGAAACAATTCTTGGGAATGAGAATTTTGACAATGAAATAATTGTTGAGAATGTAAATTCTGACAACAAAATAATTGTTGAGAATGTAAATTTTGACAAGAAATAATTCTTGGGAATGAAAATTTTGACAAGGAAATGTTGGGAATGTGAATTTTGACAAGGAAATAATTGTTGAGAATGTGAAGTTTGACAATGAAATAATTGTTGGGAATGTGAATTTTGATAATCAAATAATTGTTGGGAATGTGAATTTTGACAACGAAATCATTGTTGGGAATGTACATTTTGACATGGAAATAATTCTTGGGAATGAGAATTTTGACAATGAAATAATTGTTGAGAATGTGATATTTGACTGTGAAATAATTGTTGGGAATGTGAATTTTGACAACAAAATCATTGTTGGGAATGTACATTTTGACATGGAAATAATTCTTGGGAATGAGAATTTTGACAATGAAATAATTGTTGAGAATGTGAATTTTGATAAGGCAACAATTATTAGGAATGAGAATTTTGATAAGGAAATAATTGTTGAGAATGTAAATTTGACAAGGAAATAATTGTTGAGAATGTGAATTTTGACAATGAAATAATTGTTGGGAATGTGAATTTTGACAATGAAATAATTGTTGGGAATGTAAATTTTGACATGGAAATAATTCTTGGAAATGAGAATTTTGACAAGGAAAAAATTATTGGGAATATAAATTTTAACAAGGGAATAATTCTTGGGAATGAGAATTTTGACAAGGAAAAAATTGTTGGGAATGTAAATTTTGACAATGAAATAATTCTTGGGAATGAGAATTTTGACAATGAAATGTTTGGACAGGGTTTGTACAAATCTTTAAAAGCCCTAAAAGGCCCTGATTTTTTAAGAGCCCATTTAAGGCCCCTAAAAAGCCCTAAAAATGAGACCTACGACCCTGGAGGCCCTAAAAATGGGAATCATGAGTGAGAGTTTCTGTTGAAATGTAGACTAAACAAATATACGATATTAAAACATGAGAATTGAAAGGAAGAAGGATGTCCAAAGATTGTGATATCACTGATAGAAATGCCTGTCGTCTAGTATTCTGTCCTGCTGCCTATTTTGCGTGAGTGCGATTGCTTCGTTGTTTACAATTTTTTTCCCTATGGGCAGGACTACATACCCTGTACGGTATTACGTTATTTGTTCAGAAAATGTTTAACTATGGTACTGCGATCACGAGTCGAAAAAAATACCAGTTTTCTGTTTATTGCGCTACAGGCCTTCTGTACGATATTTTTCTATTTCAGCACAGCTGCCCTGTGAATAGCCAGGCGTATTCTTTCTCCTGTGCCCTTGCCCAGTTTACAAAAGGGCAGTCAGTGATAAAGTCCGTTTTGAGAATGGAAAAACAATAAAACCTGTAGCCAAATCTATTCTTTATTTGAGGAGATTACCCCACAGATTTCCTGCAGAACACATACAGAAACAAATCCAGTTCATAAGGCAAGTCAGACATTTGCATATTTTTCACTGCTCTTGTGGTGGTTCAGTCAACGTTACTTTGGAATTTGCAGCGTATTGGCTGACTTGATCCGAAGATTCTTGCTTTAAAAAAGAAAATTACTATGGGGAGAGGGGGTGGGCATCCTTTTCAAGCCAGTGTTAGGCCTACCACTCGGTCTGTGTTGACCATACCAGACTTGTACTTGAAGAGAATTTGCGTCCAACAACCCATCTCTCTGTGTCTCTCTTTCTTCTTTTTTGTATGCACGTGCATGTACGCACGCGCGCCTGTGTGCATGCGTGTGTGCGTGCGTGCGTGTGTGTGTGTGTGTGTGTATGTGTGTGTGTGTAGGAATGCCTGCATGTACACATGTAAGAGATTGAAATGAAGCCATTGAAGGAGCAGAATTTGGAAGAGGCTTTTAGGGGATTGTTATTACAGTTCTAGTACTGGGTAACCATCTGTGTAGATTTTGCTAAGGCAAGGAGACTTGGTTCACATCAGATGAAGTTTGAGGGATAGTGTCTGAAGTTCACTTTGCTTTCTAGAGTTGTTTGTGAAAAACATTTTAAAATCAGACACACTTGTATCAGTTTTCACTTTGCTTGGTATTTCAAGACATGGAGACTTTCACGCCATGACTTGGAAGTTTTATTGTGTGAGGATTTTAATTCATTGTCGTATGTATAATTATATGATTGAAAGACATTTCATTCTAGAACTTAGCTTGCATTTGTGTCAACAATCCATATCCAACATGCAGTTTTAGACAGGGAGACTTTGCTTACATGAGGTTGAGACTAGTTTATCAAAGTAAACGTGTACACAGGTTGATAAAATATTCTTTGATACCTTGCAGCTAGGCCCTAAATTTGAACATAATGGCCCTTAAAAAGCCCTAAAAAGGCTCTAATTTTTTTCCATAAAGTCTGTATGAACCCTGCTGGGAATGTGAATTTTGACAATGAAATAATTGTTGATAATTTGAATTTTGATAAGGAAATAAATGTTGGGAATGTGAATTTTGACAATGAAATAATTGTTGAGAATGTAAATTTTGACAAGGAAACAATTCTTGGGAATGAGAATTTTGACAAGGAAATAATTGTTGGGAGTGTAAATTTTAACAATAAAATAATTGTTGAGAATGTAAATTTTGACATGGAAACATATCATGGGAATGAGAATTTTGGCAAGGAAATAATTGTTGAGAATGTAAATTTTGACAAGGAAACAATTCTTGCGATGAGAATTTTGACAATGAAATAATTGTTGAGAATGTAAGTTTTGACAAGGAAACAATTCTTGGGAATGTGAATTTTGACAATAAAATAATTGTTGAGAATGTAAATTTTGACAAGGAAATAATTGTTCTTCTTCTTCTTCGTCGAACGCTCAGACAGCAACTATTGTTGTCTGTTATATGAGCGAAAATGCGTCACGCTGCTGTTAAGTGCCTGACAAGTCAGGCCCAGCACATTTGACTTCGGCACAAGAGAGAATAATTACCTTTTAAGTTCTTTCTGGAAAAAAGGCAGGAGAATGGACCAAGAAGGCAGAAAATAGACCAAGAAGGAGGTGACAGGAAGAAAAGGAACAAGGCAGAAACAAAGAGACTGATAGAAAAGAGGAAATTTCTAGCACAGAATTTCCAGAATGTGGGGATGATATTTATACTGATAGGCCCCGGCATCCCCTCGTGGAGGAAATAATTGTTGAAAATGTAAATTTTGACAAGGAAATAATTGTTGAGAATGTAAATTTTGACAAGGAAATAATTCTTGGGAATGAGAATTTTGACAAGGAAATGTTGGGAATATGAATTTTGACAATGAAATAATTGTTGAGAATGTGAAGTTTGACAATGAAATAATTGTTGGGAATGTGAATTTTGATAATCAAATAATTGTTGGGAATGTAAATTTTGACAAGGGAATAATAATAATTCCTGGGAATGAGAATTTTGACAAGGAAAAACTTGTTGGGAATGTAAATTTTGACAAGGGAATAATTCTTGGGAATGAGAATTTTGACAAGGAAAAAACTGTTGGGAATGAGAATTTTGACAATGAAATAATTCTTGGGAATGAGAATTTTGACAAGGAAATGTTGGACAGGGGTCATAGAAATCTTTAAAAGCCCTAAAAGGCCCTGATTTTTTAAGAGCCCATTTAAGGCCCCTAAAAAGCCCTAAAAATGAGACCTACGGCCCTGGAGGCCCTAAAAATGGGAATCACGAGTGAGAGTTTCTGTTGAAATGTAGACTAAACAAATATACAATATTAAAACATGAGAATTGAAAGCAAGAAGGATGTCCAAAGATTGTGATATCACCGATAGAAATGCCTGTCGTCTAGTATTCTGTCCCGCTGCTTATTTTGCCAATGGAGGTAATTCACGTGCGCACACACGCGCGCGAGCATGTGTTCGTGTGTGCGTGTGTGTGTAGGAATGCCTGCATATACACATTGTGATATTAAAATGAAGCCATTGAAGGAGCAGATTTTGGAAGAAGCTTTTAGGGGATTGTTTTTACAGTTCTAGTACTGGGTAACCATCTGTATCTTTGATAAGGCAAGGAGACTTGGTTCACATCAGATGAAGTTTGAGGGATAGTGTCTGAAGTTCACTTAGCTCTCTAGAGTTGTGTGTGAAAAACTTAAAATCAGAGACACTTATTAAAATCAGAGACACTTACATCAGTTTTCACTTTGCTTGGTATTTCAAGATATGGAGACTTTCACGCCATGACTTGGAAGTTTTACTGTGTTAGGATTTTAATTCATTGTGGTATGTATAATTATATGATTAAAAGACATTTCATTCTAGAACTTAGCTTGCATTTGTGTCAACAATCCATATCCAACATGCAGTTTTAGACAGGGAGACTTTGCTTACATGAGGTTGAGATTAGTTTATCAAAGTAAACGTGTACACAGGTTGATAAAATTGATACCCCATGGCTAGGCCCTAAATTAGGAAAGGTTGAGACTAGTTTATCAAAGTAAACATGTACTCAGGTTGATAAAATATTCTTTGATACCCCACGGCTAGGCCTTTAATTAGAAAATAATGGCCATTAAAAAGCCCTAAAAAAGCCCTAATTTTTTTCCACCAACTCTGTATGAACCCTGCTGGGAATGAGAATTTTGACAATGAAATAATTGTTGTGAATGTGAATTTTGATAAGGAAATAATTGTTGGGAATGTGAATTTTGACAATGAAATAATTGTTGAGAATGTAAATTTTGACAAGGAAACAATTCTTGGGAATGAGAATTTTGACAATGAAATAATTGTTGGGAATGAGAATTTTGACAAGGAAATAATTGTTGAGAATGTAAATTTTGACAAGGAAAAAATTGTTGGGAATGAGAATTTTGACAATGAAATAATTGTTGAGAATGTAAATTTTGACAAGGAAACAATTCTTGGGAATTTGAATTTTGACAATGAAATAATTGTTGAGAATGTGAATTTTGATAAGGAAATAATTGTTGAGAATGTGAATTTTGACAATGAAATAATTGTTGGGAATGTGAATTTTGATAATGAAATAATTGTTGGGAATGTAAATTTTGACATGGAAATAATTCTTGGGAATGAGAATTTTGACAAGGAAAAACTTGTTGGGAATGTAAATTTTGACAAGGGAATAATTGTTGGGAATGAGAATTTTGACAAGGAAAAAATTGTTGGGAATGTAAATTTTGACAAGGAAATAATTGTTGGGAATGAGAATTTTGACAAGAAAATGTTGGGACAGGGTTCGTAGAAATCTTTAAAAGCCCTAAAAGGCCCTGATTTTTTAAGAGCCCATTTAAGGCCCCTAAAAAGCCCTAAAAATTTGAATCATGAGTGAGAGTTTCTGTTGAAATGTAGACTAAACAAATATACAATATTAAAACATGAGATTTGAAAGCAAGAAGGATGTCCAAAGATTGTGATATCACCGATAGAAATGTCTATCGTCTAGTATTCTGTCCTGCTGCCTAGTTTTGCCAATGGAGGTAATTCACCTCCATTGGAGCGTGATTGCTTCGATTTTACTTCTTGGTTTGTTTACAAAAAAAATTATTTTTCATGGGCATGACTACATACCCTGTACAATATTATGTAATTTGTTCAGAAAATTATGTTTAACTATGGAACTGCGATCACGAGTGAAAAAAATACCAGTTTTCTGGTTATTGCGCTACAGACCTTCTGTACGATATTTTTCTATTTCAGAACAGCTGCCCTGTGAATAGCCAGGCGTATTCTTTCTCCTGTGCCCATGTCCAGTTTACATAATGGTAGTCAGTGATAAAGTCCGTTTTGAGAATGGAAAAACAATAAAACCTGTAGCCAAATCTATTCTTTATTTGAGGAGATTACCCCACAGATTTCCTGCAGAACACATACAGAAACAAATCCAGTTCATAAGGCAAATCAGAAATGCCAGCACTTTGCATATTTTTTCAACGCTGGGTGTGGTTGGTTCAGTCAACTTTACTTTGAAATTTGCAGCATATTGGCAGACTTGATCCGAAGATTCTTGCTTTAAAAAAGAAAATTACTATGGGGAGAGGGGGTGGGCATCCTTTTCAAGCCAGTGTTAGGCCTACCACTCGGTCTGTGTTGACCATACCAGACTTGTACTTGAAGAGAATTTGCGTCCAACAACCCATCTCTCTCTGTCTCTCTTTCTTTCTGTCTTCTTTTTTGTATGCATTCGCATTTGCATGCACGCATGTGTGTGTTCGTGCGTGCGTGCGTGGGAATGCCTGCATATACACATTGTGATATTGAAATGAAGCCATTGAAGGAGCAGAATTTGGAAGAAGCTTTTAGGGGATTGTTATTACAGTTCTAGTACTGGGTAACCATCTGTGTAGATTTTGATAAGGCAAGGAGACTTAGTTCACATCAGATGAAGTTTGAGGGATAGTGTCTTAAGTTCACTTAGCTCTCTAGAGTTGTTTGTGAAAAACATCTTAAAATCAGACACACTTGTATCAGTTTTCACTTTGCTTGGTATTTCAAGACATGGAGACTTTCACGCCATGACTTGGAAGTTTTGCTGTGTGAGGATTTTAATTCATTGTCGTATGTATATATTATATGATTGAAAGACATTTTATTCTAGAACTTAGCTTGCATTTGTGTCAACAATCCATATCCCACATGCAGTTTTAGACAGGGGGACTTTGCTTACATGAGGTTGAGACTAGTTTATCAAAGTAAACGTGTACACAGGTTGATAAAATATTCTTTGATACCTTGCAGCTAGGCCCTAAATTGGGAAATAATGGCCCTTAAAAAGCCCTAAAAAGGCCCTAATTTTTTTCCACCAAGTCTGTATGAACCCTGTGGGAATGTGAATTTTCTCAAAATCGCATCAGTAAAGTGGATGAAGCTCGACTGTGTGGTCCCAGTCTTCCCAATGAAATAATTGTTGAGAATGTAAATTTTGACAAGGAAACAATTCTTGGGAAGGAGAATTTTGACAATGAAATAATTGTGGGAATGTAAATTTTGACAAGGAAATAATTCTTGGGAATGAGATTTTTCACAAGAAAATAGTTGTTGATAATGTGAAATTTGACAATGAAATAATTCTTGGGAATGAGAATTTTGGCAGTGAAATAATTGTTGATAATGTAAATTTTGACATGAAATAATTCTTGGGAATGTGAATTTTGACAATGAAATAACTTTTGGGAATGAATTTTGACAATGAAATAATTGTTGAGAATGTAAATTTTGACAGTGAAATAATTCTTGGGAATGAGAATTTTGACAATGAAACAATTGTTGAGAATTGAAATTTTGACAATGAAATAATTCTTGGGAATGTGAATTTTGACAAAGAAATAACTTTTGGGAATGAATTTTGACAATGAAATAATTGTTGAGAATGTAAATTTTGACAAGGAAACAATTCTTGGGAATAAGAATTTTGACATGGAAATGATTGTTGGGAATGTAAATTTTGACAAGGAAATAATTCTTGGAAATGAGATTTTTCACAAGAAAATAGTTGTTGATAATGTGAAATTTGACAATGAAATAATTCTTGGGAATGAGAATTTTGGCAGTGAAATAATTGTTGATAATGTAAATTTTGACAATGAAATAATTCTTGGGAATGTGAATTTTGACAATGAAATAACTTTTGGGAATGAATTTTGACAATGTAATAATTGTTGAGAATGTAAATTTTGACAATGAAATAATTCTTGGGAATGAGAATTTTGACAATGAAACAATTGTTGAGAATTGAAATTTTGACAATGAAATAATTCTTGGGAATGTGAATTTTGACAAAGAAATAACTTTTGGGAATGAATTTTGACAATGAAATAATTGTTGAGAATGTAAATTTTGACAAGGAAACAATTCTTGGGAATAAGAATTTTGACAATGAAATGATTGTTGGGAATGTAAATTTTGACAAGGAAATAATTCTTGGAAATGAGAATTTTGACAATGAAATAACTTTTGGGAATGAATTTTGACAATGAAATAATTGTTGGGAATGTGAAATTTGACAATGAAATAATTCTTGGGAAAGTGAATGTTTAATGGGATATATCTATCTACCTATATATATATATATCCCATTAAGAATGGATACAATTACATTGGAGTTGAACGGTCTTAAGCAATCAGCTGTGGCATCTGTCTTGACACTACCTAACAGGGCTGTACTCTGCATTTCCTATCATAATATAGCCCAGCGTCAACCAGGGCCGAGAGATACACACACCTGCAGCATTGGTCAGGTAATTTGAACACCACTCTCAAAACCGCATCAGTAAAGTGGATGAAGCTCGACTGTGTGGTCCCAGTCTTCCCTCCCAATGAGCCCATACCGAACTCATTCTGGGTAGTAGCGGCCAGGAGTCTGAAAAATCACTATGCTTCTTATGGGGGATTTGAACCTGTGATTTTCTAGTCGGTAACCCAAGGTGCTAACCACTGCGCCAAGGTGCCTGGGCAGCAAATAATTTTTTGGGATTGTGAGTTTTGATTGGGGGGGAAAAGATCTGTGGAAACTGTGAAATGGGATGGAGGAAAATCTTTGGAAATGTAAATTTTGACTCGGAAGTAATCTGTGGGAAAGTGAATTTTGATGGGGAAATATTTGGGAAGATGAATTTTGACAGAAAAGTTGTCTGGTAGGGATGTGAATTTTGAAGGGAAAATATTTTTGGAAAGTGAATTTTGACATGGAAATTATGTGTAGGAGTGTGAATTTTTGTGAGGAAACATTTTAGGTGAATTTTGATGGGGGAATATTTGGGAATGTGAATTTTGACAGGGAACTAATCAGTAGGAATGTGAATTTTGATAGGGGAAGTAATCTGAGTGAACTGTGGATAAATTGAAGGAATTGAAATCTTTGCATACTTTTGTGTGGTCAGTATGTCTTGTAACATGCTTTCTGTCTATGATCATCATAGTATTGTTGTGTGTAGCCTTGGCAGCCGTGTAGATTTCTCTGCATGAAATATGGGCTACTCTCTTTGGGAAGAATGAGTGGCACCATTTGTGAGTGTGTGTGTGTTTGTGATGGGAGGGGGTGGGGTGAGTTTGTGTGTGTGTGTGTGTGTGTGTGTGTGTGGTGTATGCATGTGTGTTTGTTTATTTATTTATTTATTCTTGTATATTGAGGATAATGGAATAAGCACTCATGTGTTTTTTTTCATCCAGTCCCCATGTGTATACAGTTTTGTAAATTTTGTCATCCGTTCCCACCGGCACACAATGGCGTGCGCGCGTGTGTGTGTGTGTTAATGTGTGTATGTGTGTGTCTGGGTGTAATTTTTCCTTCTGATTGTGATATTTATTGTTTCCCAATATATCAAAGTGGATTTTGTTTGATTTTTTTAAAACAAAATTATGACGAACTATTCCCGTATTGGCATATGTTCTTTTACTCACAATGAGTATATTATTATTATTTTTTTTTTTACAACGAGCATATTATATACAGTTTACAAGTTGGTATTATTAATTTTATCTATTCATTTTACAATGAGTATATTATATACATTTTACACGTTAGAACCTCATCTTCTTGTTCAGTCCAAAAGGCTAGCACCCTGGTCACCCTTCATAGTCTAATGGATGGTGAAAATAATAATGTATGGAACTTATATAGCGCTGAAAAGAGCCCAGTTTGGGATTGGGATTGAACCTGTAACCCCCCCCCCCCCCCCGCCGCGTTTTCTAAACGGGAGTGTTAACCAGTGGACCATCAATGCACCAAATGCTAGTCACTTGTGTTCACAGTATGGTGTTGAATTTTTTCCTGTGGATTTTTGTTTGTTTGTTTTAAATTAAACGTGGCCGTCAGTTTTCTTGGCTGCTTGTTTTGTTTTGAAATTCTCCTTTTTCTATCACTCTGGTTTTTTCATTTTCTTTTTATCCCCCCCCCCTCTCTCTCTCTCTCTCTGTGGTTTATTTTCTCCCCTCTCTCAGTCTTTTCTTCTGGTATTATTATATTTTTCCAGGAAAAGTCATGGCAAATTTATTGCTCATAACACAGTACATTTTTAGATGAGACTATAAACCGAGGTCCCATGTGCGAACGCACGCAGAACATCTTGCGCACACGTTAAAACCCGTTCTGCTTTTCGGAAGAGTAGGTCATTGTGTGCCCGTGGGAACGGATGACAATATTTACAAAACGGCATACACACGGGTACTGGATGAAAAAAAAGCACATGAGTGCTTATTCCATTATCCTTGAAATAAAAGAATAGATAAATAAATAAAAGTAGAGGACCTTATTTTTACCTGTACTATTTTGTTCTAGTAATGACCAGAAAGTAACGCTGTACACAATGTACTGGGATGTTCACAGGATGTTCATCCTGCAGTGTTTGTTATTTTGCCTTAAGTATATATTTATAAAATTTTATATATATATATATATATATGGAAATATATATTTTTTAAAATATATATTTTAAAAAATTTTTGTTCATTGGCTAGAGCTCCGAGGTTAACTCACTGAGGTTGTGCCAAACCCTAAGCTTCGGCACTCCTCTCTTTCACTGGACGTGCTGAAGCTTAATTAAGCTTCGGCAGAGTTACGAATTTTTTAAAAATACACTGTTAAACTAAAGGGAAAGTACTCTAGCCTGTAGGGCAATCATTTTTCTAAACACAGTTGCTTTCCTTGACCATAAGCTTACCTAGTTTGTGTCAGTTGGCTAATTTTGTTTGACATGTCAACTAGTGATATCTTTGGGATTTCATGCTCTCCAGTGTTATGATTCGTTAAAAAAAAAAAATCTGTTGTACAAAAGTGACATCAGATGGATTCAGCCAACTTCAGGGCACTTTACTTTGGTGAAAAATCATCACATTGTTTGAAGGGGACTAGTTGATGAACAGTTCAAGCCATGTAAGATACCAGCCCTAATTTTCAAACTTTTTATTTTCAGCATTCAGTGACATATTTTGAAAATTTATAAAAAATAAATACAATCAATCATCTATTGAAAAACTGTGAAACAATCTCAAAAGTAGACATTATAAACTTTTCAAAGATGCATAATGTGTATGTCATTATTATGTTGTGTGAGTCTGCTGAATTTTTAAAATATAGCCAAAATCACGTGTCACCACAAAATGGCGGGATCCATTTTACCGCGACTTCATTGAGTTAAGTAATAGCAAGATTTTTGCGTAGGTAACCGTTTTATTCCCAGCATTTAGGTAGCCACATTCTGACTTCAGGGATGGTGTCCAAACATGACATCTGTGTGCGTGCGTTTGAAAAAACAAAATCTTGTCATCTATTCCAACTGGCATAAAATGGCCTACTCTTCTGAAAGGTGGAACAGGTTTTTAATGTGTGCGCAAGATGTTCTGTTAGCATTCATACAGGGGGCCTCGGTTTATAGTCTCAGCTGGAGGATTTAGCAGTTGGATTTTCTCGTCAAACTGGGAAGAAAGGGGCAAGGCTGGGAATCGAACCCAGAACCTGACAGTTTACATCTTGTTAGGCAGAGTGCATGCGATAACTGTCCTGCCACTTTTCTTCTTTTTTTTAGTTAATATGAAGTGTGTGCTATCATTTTACAACCATTTCATGACGCGAGTGTGTGTGTGTGTGATTAAGTGCAATATCTGGCATTCTCAGCATGGCCTGGTTTTATTGCCTTAAGGAATAGAATGGGTAACTGGTAAGGCACTGTGTCATCTTCTATTCTTTCCTTCTTTTATTTCGAGGATAGCGGAATAAGTACTCATGTGCTTTTTTATACATCCAGTCCCCGTGTGTATGTATGCAGTTTTGTAAATTTTGTCATCCGTTCCCACCGGCACACGATGCATGACCTACGCTTCCAAAAAGCAGAACGGGTTTTTAACGTGTGTGCAAGATGTTCTGCGTGCGTTCGCACACAGGACCTTGGCTTATAGTCACATCTGAAGGAGGGGGAAATGGAGTGGCATCGGCACTAATGTAAACTCCAGAGTTAACATCAGTGTGTGTGTGTGTGTAAATCTAAAAGCTGTTATTCTTATTTGTGGATGGTCGCATGCGCGTGAATGATTTAAATGCAAGTGCTTTGATTTGGTTGCTTTACAAGATTCAGCACTATTTAAAAAAAAAAAATCCAAATAATTATTATTATGTTTGTGTTGTTTTTTTGATCAGGTTGAAGGTGTTTGGTATTTGAAAGGGTTAGTACAAAGTGTTTTGTTTTTTCTTCTTTGTTCCATGGCTAGAGCTCTGAGGTTCACCAATGGTGACATTTTGCGTATGTGACTGTTTTCACCCAAGGTAGTCCCCATTCAACTTTGGGATGCTTTGCTGGGTATGTTTATGTTTCCGTAACCCACCAAACACTGACATGAATTACAGGATCTCTAACGTGCAAATTTGATAATCTGCATGCATAATATACACTCAAAGGGAGTTAAGGCCTTGGCAGGTCTGCACTTGAAGTTGACCTGGGAGATCGTAAAAATCCCCACCCTTTATTCATCAGACTCCTCCGAGATTCGAACCTATGATTGCATGGACTCATAGGATTGATGTTGAATGGTCTTGATTAACCACTCAGATATGGGATTCGTGATTGGATTGGATTGAAAGATAATATGTTTTGGGTGATGAAAGATAATGTGTTCTGGAGATAACATGTTCTGAGTGATGAAAGATCACATGTTTTGGGTGATGAAAGATAAAGTGTTTGGGTGATGGAAGATAACATGTTTTGGGTGATGAAAGATCACATGTTTTGGGTGATGAGAGAATATGTTTTGGGTGATGAAAGGTAACATGTTTTGGGTGATGAAAGATCACATGTTTTGGGTGATAAAAGATAATATGTTTTGGGTGATGAAAGATAACATGTTTTGGGTGATGAAAGATCATATGTTTTGGGTGATGAAAGATAACATGTTTTGGGTGATGAAAGATCACATGTTTTGGGTGATGAAAGATCACATGTTTTGGGTGATGGGTGATGAAAGATCACATGTTTTGGGTGATGAAAGATAACATGTTTTGGGTGATGAAAGATGACATGTTTTGGGTGATGAAAGATCACATGTTCTGGGTGATGAAAGATGACATGTTTTGTTTGGGTGACGTGAATGTGTACTGTTATCAAATCGTCTTGACTTTGTTGCATTGTGACATTTTTGTTGCTGTTCCACTTTATGCAGTTATGTGAATATTAATTTGACAAATAAATGCTGGATGAATTGGAGTTTTGCATGTGTTTTTTTCCCCCTTAAAAGCAACACAAAATAATGCTAAGTACACACATGTACACACACACAGAGAACTTTCCAAAATAACAACAGACTTCTCTCTGTCTCTTTTTTTTAATAATCAAGTCTTTAATTTTGTGTTGTAAAATCTTTTCAACATGACATTTGGATCTAAAAGCACCACCACCAGTGCTATCAGTTGTGTGTGTGTGTTTTTTGGATACAAGTCATGAATACACTTGTCATAAGACTATAACTGACATTACAAACTGGTCATGATTGTGAAAAGATGTATGAGTACAAAGAAGGAAATACTGATCCTTTTTACCATTCATTTCTGAACACTGACTTTTTACAGCCCATTCCTGAATACACTGGTGTGTGTGTGTGCGTGTGTGTGTGTGTGTGTTGTGCATGTGTTTGTGTGTGCTGTGTTTGTGTGTGTGTGTGTAAAAGCAGTAACAGTAGTCGTCATCTTTTATTTTACATCTTTCTACATAAAATGATAACCAGATGAGTAAAAACTTGCATTGTATTGTGTGGTATTGTACTGTATTGTGTTGTGTTGAATTGTCTGGTGTTGTGTTGTGTATCATATTGTATTGTCTGGTGTTGAATTGTGTTGTGTACCATATTGTGTTGTCTGGTGTTGAATTGTGTTTGTGTGTATCATATTGTATTGTCTGGTGTTGAATTGTGTTGTGGTGTATCATATTGTATTGTCTGGTGTTGTGTTGTGTATCATATCGTGTTGTCTGGTACTGAATTGTGTTGTTGTGTATCATATTGTATTGTCTGGTGTTGAACGGTGTTGTGTTGTAGTGTATGGTATTGCACTGCATTTGTATTGCATTCCATTGTATGGTATTGTATTGCATTATCTTGTATTGCATCGTTATTTGTATTGTGTTAAATTGTATTTGTACTACATTGTATTATATAGCATTGTATTTGTACTTTTTTTTTTTTTTTTTTTAATGGAGATCAGATTTGAGTTGTTCTTGTCAGCAACTTGTACTTATTGTATTGCCCCACTTTGCACTGTATTGCACTACACTGCACTGTATTGCATTGCACTACACTGCATTGCACTATATTGTATTGCATTACACTGCACTGTATTGTATTACATTACACTATATTGAATTGCACTGTACTGTACTGTATTGCGTTGGATTGAACTGCATTGGCTTGGTATCTATCGTACCGTATTGCGCTGCATTGGCTAAATCAGGCTGCGGGAGTGGTCAGTTCAGTCAGCAGTGCTGGGTGTAGGCCTGGGTAAACTCTGGTCCCAGCATCTCAAGGTCCTCCTCTCCTTGGATCACCCCCTGCCACCACCACCACCACCACAGTATTATTATTGTGATATCAACCACAGTATTGACCAGTATAAACAACTTGATTGATGACCCTTTTTTTTCTTTAAAAAAAAAAGAAAAAATAGAAAAAATGTAAATTTTTATTTACATTTACCCCCCCCCCCCCCCACCACCATTTTGCACATTAAAAACAAAACCTTGACTGAGTGATGATCCAGTCTTTTTTTTTCCTTCTTCTTTCTTTTTTTTCCTTTCCTACACACAATACTGCACAGTAACAACAACCGGACTGATGTTCCACGCACAAATTTGTTGTTACAATATAACACAGTAACAACCCACTTCACTGATGATCCATTCCACTTTTTGGAAAATATTACACAGTAACAACCGTTTGACCAACGATCCATTCCTTAAAAAAATTTTTTAAAACAATATTGCACAGTAACAACAACTAGACTGATGATCCATTCCATTTTTTTTTTTACAATATTGCACAGTAACAACAACTGGACTGATGATCCACTGACATTTTCTTTTTACAATATTGCACAGTAACAACAACTGGACTGATGATCCATTCCATTTTCTTTTTACAATATTGCACAGTAACAACAACTTGACTGATGATCCATTCCATTTTCTTTTTACAATATTGCACAGTAACAACTTGACTGATGATCTATTCCATTTTCTTTTTACAATATTGCACAGTAACAACAACTAGACTGATGATCTATTCCATTTTCTTTTTACAATATTGCACAGTAACAACAACTAGACTGATGATCTATTCCATTTTCTTTTTACAATATTGCACAGTAACAACTTGACTGATGATCCATTCCATTTTCTTTTTACAATATTGCACAGTAACAACTTGACTGATGATCTATTCCATTTTCTTTTTACAATATTGCACAGTAACAACAACTAGACTGATGATCTATTCCATTTTCTTTTTACAATATTGCACAGTAACAACAACTAGACTGATGATCTATTCCATTTTCTTTTTACAATATTGCACAGTAACAACAACTAGACTGATGATCTATTCCATTTTCTTTTTACAATATTGCACAGTAACTAATTGACTGATGATCCATCCCCACACAACACAAACTACACACACACACACACAAACTACCACACAAGACAGACTCACCTTGGGCAGGTGCCCCAGCAGCTTGGCGGCGTGTTCCTTCAGCAGCCGCCTCCGCTCCTCCTCCACCAGCCTCTTCCTCTCTTCCTCCAGCTTCAGCTCTTCCAGGCGCTCCTTGGCCTCCTGCTCCCGCTCGCAGGCGTACTGGGCCCGCCTGTCCTCCAGCAGGCTCTGCAG
>CM054163.1:28203283-28235783 GCA_028751875.1 Rapana venosa
GTTTGCATGCATGTAGGGCTGTTTTCAAGTACTTCGCCCATACTATAGGCAGCCATACTTAAAGAGTTCAGAGGATACACGGAAACGAAACGAATGAAGAGAGAGAGAGAGAGAGAGAGAGAAGAGAGAGAGAGAGAGAGAGAGAGAGAGAGAGAGAGAGAGAGAGAGAGAGAGAGAGAGAGAGAGAGAGAGAGACAATGACAATGACAAAGGTTTATTGTGATAAGCAAGATGCCCATTCACAAGGGGACAGTGGGAGGGGGCTGGGCACAAAACACATAATATCAAATACCGAGAACATAACAAATTTCAGCCCAAATAGTCATCATGTCATGGATTCCAGAACATGGTTACGTAGAGATTCAAATCCTTTTTTCATAAGGAATTGTCAAGGTGGAGGAGTTTCCACAAAAACTGTACACATTCAAAATCAACTTTTTACAACAAACTGGTCTGCGAAAAGAATACAAGGTCACAATGTCTCTTCTTCCTTTTTTTCATGGCATGTGCAATTTTTACACGGCTAACACGTGACAGACTCGTGACAATCTAGGTGGCATGTAGCCTACAGCTATTCTCTCTCTTTCTCTCTCTCACACAAACACACACACACAGGCACGCACGCACACACACGCATACATACACACAAACACGCGCACTCACGTTTATACACACACATATACACACATACCTATACACACATGCATATCCACATCTTCAAACACACACACGTACGCGCACACACACACACAATCACACACACAAACACACACATACAGATACACACGCACTCATACATACACACACGTATACGCTCGAACGCATGCGCACGTACGTACGTACGTACACACACACACACACACACACACACACACACTGGTCATCCAAGCAAGAATCGAACTGCGTCCACTATTACATGCATCACATCAAGTCCGGCACTGATTCGATCTTTCATTTTCTCCCGGTCAACAGGGCACCACAGCTTCAGCTTCTGATAGACACAGGATTCCTCATTGGTCATCAGCCTGGTGTTCCTTTTCACAAACCAAAACAAATCTGGGGTGTATCATCAGCAGCAGTCCATTTAAAACGAAAAACAAGATCGTCTGTTTCACATACCATCGTGTCTGGATGCCGCTTACTACTGAACACCTTACTAAAGTCTTGGTTCCTATGCCTGTCCCTTAGCTTTCTCTGCAAAGATCTATCAGTCAGTTTAGCCACATAGTTCTTGATGACGTCGGCACTAGTTCCAACTTGCTGAACTTTTGCCAGAGGATCGTCACAGTCCAAAGTTTCCTTTGTAAACACAGGGGCAAGGTCAATGTCACGTTGCACTTCAGCATGCTTTTCGTTCTCCGACTCTTTGACAGAACTTGGTGAATGACGGATTGCACGTGCAGCTTCTTGCGGCAGTGTGTTGCTGGCAGAAGGGGGTGTGTCAGTGTGTAACACAGCACAGCTTGTAGGAGGTGTGGGCACGAATAAAACTGGTGAATGTTCTTCTGGCATCACACTTTCACTTGCCTCCAGTTCCTCCTGCCTCTGTGCTGTCCTTCTCCTCTCCTCTGTCCTTCTCCTGTCTCTGTCAGTCTGACTGGGAGGCTTCCTGCGGTAGCTGTGGGAGATGACAGGGTATGCTGTTGCGCCATGTTGCTGTTGTTGGCTGGACTGGCTTTCAGTCGTAATACCACGACTGTGCTGTCGCCACTTCCACTTATCTTCCAAGAAGTGAGGTGCTGTTCTTGGAGCAGGGCATCCAAAGTGACTTCCAGCGTTGTGGGAAGACCGACAACGGCATGGTGTTGGATGAATTAAGTATTTTTGACAAGTTACTTCACAGCAAAATAATTTTCCTGCCTACCTTCAAGGGAGATCACCCGCAGCCGAGAGAGAGAGAGAGAGAGAGAGAGAGAGAGAGAGAGAGAGAGAGAGAGAGAGAGAGAGAGAGGAGAGGGAGAGAGAGAGCGACAGAGAGAGAGCGACAGAGAGAGTGAGAAAGAGAGAGAGAGGGAGGGAGAGAGAGAGAGAGAGAGAGAGAGAGAGAGAGAGAGAGAGAGAGAGAGAGAGAGAAAAGAGAGTGAGAGAGAGGGAGAGAGTGAGAGAGAAGTGAGAGAGCGACAGAGAGAGTGAGAGAGAGAGAGAAAGAGAGAGAGAGAGAGTGAGAGAGAGAAAGAGAGCGACAGAGAGAGTGAGAGAGAGAGAGAAAGAGAGAGAGAGAGAGAGAGAGGGAGAGAGTGAGAGAGAGCGAGAGAGAGAGAGAGAGAGAGAGAGAGAGAGAAAGAGGAGAGAGAGAGGGGGAGAGGGAGAGGGAGAGAGAGAGAGAGAGAGAGAAGAGGAGAGAGGAAGCAGACAGAGAGAGAGAGAGAGAGAGAGAGAGAGAGAGAAGGAGGAGAGGAGAGGAGGAGAGAGAGAGTGAGAGAGAAGGAGTCGAGAGAGAGAGAGAGAGAGAGAGAGAGGAGAAGGAGTGGAGAGAGAGAGAGAGAGTGAGTGAGAGAGAGAGCGACAGAGAGTGAGAGAGAGAGAGAGAGTGAGAGTGAGAGAGAGAGCGACAGAGAGAGAGAGAGAGAGAGATTAATTATAACCACACGTGCACGCTCGCACAGCGCACGAAATCACCGTCCACTTACCCCTACCCTCCACTCCGCACCACGACCACCACCACCACCCACTCCACCACCGCCACCATCACACCTCCACCACTACTCACCTCCGCCACCCCCTCCACCACCGCCATCACCCCCCCACCATCATCACCACCACCACCTCCACCACCACCATCACACCACCACCACCCACTCCACCACCATATCCTCCCACCCACCCATCATCGTCCCCCCCCCCCCACCCACCCACCACACCCCCACCAATACTTCCCACCCCCCAAAAAACAAAACCACCAACAACACACACAACAACAAAGCAAGCAACAACCAAGTAACAAACCACTCTCACCTGCTCATCACTCCAGGCTTGCTGTCCCCTCCTCCATCGCATTCCTCCAGAGTTTTCCCACATCCAGCTTCTCGTACTCCCTCCCTGACACGAATCCCCACTACAACACACACAACACAACAACACAACACCACCACACCCACACACCACACACACACCCCCCACGCAACCACCCAGCCGCATCACACTCGATGCCTCTGACACATCACACACACAAACCACTCAACACCAACACACACACACACACACACACCCCCACACCACCCCACATCACACATTACTGATGTGAGACATCATCACCACATAGACGCATGTTCAGTATCCTCTATTATGTTGTATCTGTTTTAGGGATTTTTTTATTTTATTTTAATTTTATTTTATTCTTTTATATCGAGGATAATGGAAGAAGCACTCTTGTGCTTTTTTTTTTTTTTTTGTCCCTGTGTGTATGCAGTTTTGGGAATTTTGTCGTCTGTTCCCACCGGCACACAATGGCCTACTCTTAACGAAAAGCGAAACAGGATTTCACGTGTGCGCAAGATGTTCTGCGTGCGTTCGCAACACGGGGCCTCGGTTTATAGTCTCATCCGAAGGACTTTTGGGGGAGAGTGGAGTCGGCACTGATGTTAACTCCAGGGGAAAATATCTCCTTGAACGGGGATCGAACCCGGGTCGTCAGATTGCGAGCGCAATGTTCTAACCACTAGGCTATCCCGTCTTCGAGAGCGGAAGGATAGCTGCACACATAGACACCCACTGGTGCGATGATACATGCGATGGAAGGAAGGTGGCAGGATGGTTAAGACGTTCGCCTGCCAACAAGTAAACCGTGAGGCTCTGAGTTCGATTCCCAGCCTCGCCCTTTCTTCCCAGTTTGACCAAAAAATCGAACTGAATGTCAAAGTCCTTCGGATGAGACTATAAACCGAGGCCCCGTGTGCGAACGCATGCAGAACATCTTGCGCACACGTTAAATCCTGTTCCGCTTTTCGGAAGAGTAGGCCATTGTGTGCCGGTGGAAACAGACGACAAAATTTACAAAACCGCATACACACAGGGACTAGTTGTAAAAAAGCACACGAGTGCTTATTCCATTATCCTCGATATAAAAGAATAAATATATAAATAAAATACACCACCACATACATGATGCCCGTTCAGTATCATCTATCATGTAGTATCTTAAAACATTTTGTTTTCAGGGATTCCTGTTTTAGGGATTCTTCGAGAGCGGAAGGATTGCTGCACATATAGACCCCCCCTACCCCCCCCCCCCCCCCCCCACACACACCCCACCCCGACATCACTGATGTGGCACACCACCACATTGATGCTGCCCGTTCAGTATTCTCTATCATGTGGCATCGGTTTTGGTGATTCTGACGAGAGTGGAAGAAGAGTGACAAGGATGGTTGAAGGTTGTCAAAGTCTTATGAAGATTTTCAAATTCTAATGGTACTTTTCAGACAATCAGTTTTGGTGATTTTTCGAGAGTGGGTGAAGAGGGGCAAGGATGGTTGAAGATTGTTAAATTTATTAGGATACTTTTCAGAAATTCAGTTTTGGTGATTTTTAGAGAGTGGAAGAAGAGTGACAAGGCTAGTAGAAGATTGTGCTTGTCAAATTCTTACGATACTTCGCAGAAAATTGTTTTTAGAGATTCTTAGAGAGTGAAAGAAGAGTGACAAGGATGGATGAAGTTGGTTAAATTCTTTTGATGAGTTTCAGATCTCAGACGAGAGTGGAAGAAGAATAACAAGGTTAATAAAAAGGTTGTTGTCATAAACATAATTATGCTTTTGCTGATTCAGACAGAGTGGCAGAGGGATGATAAGGATAGCTATAGGTAGTGATTGCAAATCAATCTGATTTCAAGAGAGAGGAAGATAGGCAGACGAGAACTGTGGCAAGACTGAGGAAATGTTTGGATGGTTTCTAGCGAGGGGCAGATGGTAGATAAGGGAGGAAGGACGTGACCACATCATTTTGCTCTGGATTCCCAGGGAGCTTTAGAAGAAGATAGATAAGGACAAAGATAGACAAGAACAGAACAACCGTCTTTCACAGACTAGAACATGTGTAACACTCATTCGCGCCCGTGCACGTAGAGACACAGAAACACAGACGCAGAAGCACACACACACCATTTTCCCTCTTTCCCCTCACACACACACACTCACACCATTTTCCCTCTTTCCCCTCACACACACACACACACACACACACACACACACACACACACACCATTTTCCCTCTTTCCCCTCACACACACACACACAACACCACAACACACACACACTCCCCAACACACACACACAGAGACTGTGAGTGCAGGATGAAAAAAAAAGTTGTATAAACTTAAATCTTTTACCCTCAATAAAGATCATTTTTGACTTGACTTGACAGACAGACAGACACACACACACACTCACCCCCACGAGCACACACACACACCACGAACACTCCCACACCCCCCCCCCCCCCCCCCCCCCCCCCACGAATACACACACACGAACACCCACACCAACCCCCCCCTCCCCCCCACTCACCCACACACATCCCCACACACACTCCCCCCTCGAACACACCCCCCGAACACACAAACTCCCACTCACAACTCCCCCCCCCCCCCCCCCCCGACACCCCCCCCCCCCCCCCACGAACACCCACACTCACCCCTCCCACACACCCACTCACCCCCACCCTCCACCACACCCCTCTCCTCCTCCACCCCCAACTCACCGCCTGCTGTACTTTAGCCATGGCCTCCTCCCTCTCGTTTTTGGCTGAGCAGTACATCCTCCCTCTCCTTCTGCAGGCGCGCGTACTCTTGATCTTTCGGTTCTCCTCCTCCATCCTCTGCCTCTCCTTCTCCTTCCACTTCTCCCTGGCTGCCAGGAACTCCTGCATGTACTCTTTGGTTCGCTGCTGTTTCAACGCCGCCTTCTCCACTTCTCTGCCAGCCGTAATGATAATAATAATAATAATAAATGGAATTTATATAGCGCTGTATCTTGCACAGACAAATCAAAGCACTTACGCTCAACTCATTCTTACACAGCCATGCAACCAAATAGCGAGTAATAGTTCTAACAAGTCCAATTCCACACACACACACACACACACACACACACACACACACACACACACACGTTATACACTTTGGCAGGGTGATGGAATTTTTGGCTGTTGAAAAGCAGGGATAGCTATGAAATGAAACAGGAGAGGAAATTCTTAGGTTTGAAACAAATATGTCTTGAGGCCGGATTTAAAAGTGTCATAAGAAGGCCTTTGGCGAAGAGAGATAGGGAGGCCATTCCAAATTGATGGTGGGTCATGGTGGGTCATACAGCGGGTTGTGTTGGAAACAAACAAATAAGGAAGATTTGAATCCAGTTTTTGCTTACATAGAAGTAAAAAAAGATGTTCAAACATCAATGATTAAGATTTGAATCCTGTTTTTGCTTACATAGAAGTAAAAAAAGATGTTCAAACATCAATGATTAAGATTTGAATCCTGTTTTTGCTTACATACAAGTAAAAAAAAAGATTTTCAAACATCAATGATTAAGATTTGAATCCAGTTTTTGCTTACATAGAAATAAAAAAAGATATTCAAACATCAATGATTAAGATTTGAATCCAGTTTTTGCTTACATAGAAGTGGGGACAGGGATAGCTCAGTGGTCGGAGCACTCGCTTTCCCCCCTACCAGCCAAGTTAAGCAGCGTCGAGCGTGGGTTACCAAGTTGGATGGGTGACCGTTTGCGCCACGCCTTGGCTTCAGTACAGTTCCCCCCCAGTTCACCCAGCTGTAAATGGGTACCTGTCCTCTTTAGGGTCAGGGAAGGTAAAGCAGCGAGGGAGAGGAGATGGGCGCCGCCCTCAATATGCTGGCCTTAGAGAAGTTGAGGTCTCTGACGCCTCGCTCCCCTACGACCTTATAGGTTATGGGACACCTTTACCTTTTTTTTTTTAGAAGTAAAAAAAAGATTTTCAAACATCAATGATTAAGATTTGAGTCCAGTTTTTGCTTACATAGAAGTAAAAAAATTTCTTTTTTCAAACATCAATGATTAAGATTTGAATCCAGTTTTTGCTTACATAGAAGTAAAAAAAGATTTTCAAACATCAATGATTAAGATTTGAGTCCCGTTTTTGCTTACATAGAAGTAAAAAAAATTCTTTTTTCAAACATCAATGATTAAGATTTGAATCCAGTTTTTGCTTACATAGAAGTAAAAAGAGATTTTCAAACATCAATGATTAAGATTTGAATCCAGTTTTTGCTTTAGGGTCAGGGAAGGTAAAGCAGCGAGGGAGAGGAGATGGGCGCCGCCCTCAATATGCTGGCCTTAGAGAAGTTGAGGTCTCTGACGCCTCGCTCCCCTACGACCTTATAGGTTATGGGACACCTTTACCTTTTTTTTTTAGAAGTAAAAAAAAGATTTTCAAACATCAATGATTAAGATTTGAGTCCAGTTTTTGCTTACATAAAGATTTTCAAACATCAATGATTAAGACTTGAATCCAGTTTTTGCTTACATAGAAGTAAAAAAAGATTTTCAAACATCAATGATTAAGATTTGAATCCAGTTTTTGCTTACATAGAAGTAAAAAAAGATTTTCAAACATCAATGATTAAGACTTGAGTCCAGTTTTTGCTTACATAGAAGTAAAAAAATTTCTTTTTTCAAACATCAATGATTAAGATTTGAATCCAGTTTTTGCTTACATAGAAGTAAAAAAAGATTTTCAAACATCCATGATTAAGATTTGAATCCAGTTTTTGCTCACATAGAAGCAAAAAACAACCCGAAAACCCCAACCCCCCCAAAACAACCACACACACAAAACCGGATGCGTTCCCTGATTTTTATATTATATAAAAAAATTTTTTTTAACAATTCATTGTTAGCATGTTCTTTATTTGTAATAAAAGAGCTATTCAATTGAAACTTGAAAAATTGAAACTTGGATAGTTCTATGAAAAGTTATGACCAAATGAAATGCTAAACACCAGAAAGTGATACCAAAAAAAAAGAGGCGAAATTTGCATCATCATAGATGATTAGGAAGAGGAGTTGGATGGTGGGTTTTCTTGTTGCTGTTGTTTTAAAAAAAAATCGTTTTCAAAAGCAAAAAGACAACAAAATCACGCCTTACTATATCAGTACAACGAAGAACAAAGCTTATAGTTTTACAATCAACCAAAATATCAACATCACGTACCCCCCCATCCCCCACCTGCCTAAAATGGCTACTAGCAAAACAACCCCCTCCACCCCCCCCCCCAAAAAAAAAACAAAAAAACAACCCACCACAACAACAACAACAACACAACCAACCAAACAAAAAACAACAAAAAAAACTGGGTCTGGGACGCAATGCGAATCATTTCATGGTGAAAGGATCACCAAAATTCTTTCCAGGAACAAATCTGTCAGAGCCTGACTGACGCAAGGTATCAAAGTAAATTGATGATAAATAAAAAAAACAACTAACAACCCAACCCAACCCAACCCCAAACCCAAGCAGCCAGCTCTCCAGCCCTCTCTTTCCCTTTTCAAACCCAAACCCATGACTCACTTCTGGTCTTCCTCGTAGAGCTTGCGCACGATCTCGTCCACCATGAGCTTGTCCTTGAGGGACTGCTGGAAGGCCTGCTGCTTGGTGATCTCCTGCTCCTCCAGCTGCCTCTCCAGCTCCTGCTGGTAGCGAAGCTTGTCTCGCATGCGTCGCGCCTCGCACTCCCGCTCCTCCTGCTCCGCTTGTTCGTTGGCTTCTCGCATCAGCCGAGCCATTTCCGAGTCCTTGCCCTGTAAGTAATAATAATAATAATAATAATAATAAATGGAACTTATATAGCGCTACTGCAGATACCTTGTGCCTACGAATACCTAGATTCAACCAATCCACTGTTGGCCGCCGCTCTTTCTCTATTTCGGGTCCATCGACCTGGAATGAGCTCCCTCTCTCTCTTCGCCAGAAACCTAGTTATGACACTTTTAAATCCAGCCTCAAGACATATTTATTTAAAACCTAAGATTTCCCCCCTCCTGTTTCATATCAGAGCTATCCCACCTTCACTAACCCATGTCCTATCACCCTGCTAAAGAATACGACCTAAGTGAGTGTGTGTGTGTGCTTTTGTAAAACATTTGGCAATTGAAATTTTATTTCATAGATTTTGTCTGCAGCGCGCTATGTTTGTAAATATCTGTTTGTTTAAACTATTGATCATTTATCATTGATTGCATGACTGTGTAAGATTAGGTTGAATGCATGCGCTTTGATTTGTCTTTTCAAGATATAGCGCTATATAAGTTCCATGTATTATTATTATTAAAGACAAAACAAAGCGCATGCATCCAACCTAATCTTACACAGTCATACAACCAATGACAAATAATCAATAGTTCAAACAGATATTACAAACATGGTACGCTGTAGAGCAAAATCTATGAAATAAAATTGCAATAGTCAAATGTTTTTCAAAAGCACACGAACACACACACAGTGTGAGTGTAGTGTGTAGTGTGTAGTGGTGTGTGTGTAGTGTGTGTGTGTGTTGTGTGTAGTGTGTGTGTGTGTAGGTGTGTGTGTAGTGTAGTGTGTGTGTGGTGTGTGTGTGTAGTGTGTGTGGGTGTGTGTAGTGTGTGTGTGTGTAGGTGTGTGTGTAGTGTAGGTGTGTGTAGTGTGTGTGTGTGTAGTGTGTGTGTGTAGTGTGTGTGTAGTGTGTGTGTGTGTAGTGTGTGTGTATAGTGTGGTGTGTGTGTAGTGTGTGTGTGTTTAGTGTGTGTGTGTGTTGTGTGTGTGTGTGTGTGTGTGTGTGTGTGTGTGTGTGTGTGTGTGTGTGTGTGTGATGTGTGTGTGTGTGTAGTCAAGTCAAGTCAAGTCAAAATTTTATTTCCAGATGGTACACTGAATAAGTAATGCATTTGCCTTTTTTTCATCAAGCCATCTATCTAAGAACAAATTTCTTAATGAATATACTGAAATACTACATTATTGCATCCTTTACCATTAAATTAAACCAGTAAAAAAAGGAAAATCGATAAGGTAATACATTGGAAATACAAATTACCACATATACATATGCACGCACACGTGTAGTGTGTGTGTGTGTGTGTGTGTGTGTGTGTGTAGTGTATGTGTGTGTGTAGTGTGTGTGTAGTGTGTGTGTACTGTGTGTGTGTGTGTGTAGTGTGTGTGTGTAGTGTGTGTGTGCAGTGTGTGTGTGTGTGTGTGCAGTGTGTGTGTGTGTGTGTGTGTAGTGTGTAGGTGCAGTGTGTAGGTTTGTGTGTAGTGTGTGTGTGTGTGTGCATAGTGTGTGTGTGTGTGTAGTGTGTGTGTAGTGTGGTGTGTGAAGTGTGTGTGTGTGTGTAGTGTGTGTGTGTGTGTGTAGTAAGGAATGTTACATTTAAAAAAAAACAACTTATGTGATAAGAGAAAATGTAGAAACCCGCCATAGTTACAAACGCATACATGGGTACGCACACACATGGACACGTGGCTCACGCGCGCGCGCGCGCCCCACACACACACACACACACACACACACACACACACACACACAGAGGCTATAATCACAAGTCCATACACACCCACAACACAACACAACACAGCACAGCACACAACACAGCACATAACACAAACACACACACACAAGCTATAATCACAAGTCCATACACACCCACAACGCAACACACACACACACTACAACACACACACACAAACACACAACACAACACTAACTCCAACACAAAGCACCTACATACACCCTCGCCTACAAAGCACAAACCCTAATGCACACTCACGTACCCCCCAAAAAAAACAACAACCGAGCGTACACGCTGACCTACAGACAGACTAAACACCATCACACTCTGGGTATGCGTCAGCGCCCGGGCTTTATCCCAGCTCTTGATTAAACCATTGACGCTGGGGGCAACAACAGCAAAGTGAGAGACTGTACGACCAGTGGCTTTCTTTTCCACTTATGGAATTCCACTTTACAGCTTAGTCTTTTAGTGATCGACTAGGACTCTCTGACTAGGAGGCTTGACTCGCTACAGTCCTTAATGTGCTGCAGCTCTTGGGGGCTAGTTGGCCTTTGGAGAACATCTCCAACGCTGACTGTCCTTATGCCCACTTGGCCGAGAGAGTGAGGATGTACTGTGGGCAAGGCATCTTCACTATAATCAAATTTCTGCCCAGTTTCTAAAACAGCAGCTGCCTCCTCTGCTGTTGTGGAGGTCATCGTGGGACAGGACGGAGAAACATCCAATAATAATAATAATAATAATAATAATAATAATGTATGGAATTTATATAGCGCTGAATCTTGTAAAGCAACAAATCAAAGTGCTCAGATGACTTATTTTTATGTGTGTGTATGCGGTTTTGTAAATTTTGTCATCTGTTCCCACCGTACTCTTCCAAAATGTGGAACAGGTTTTTAATGTGTACACAAGATGGTCTGTGCACATTCACCCACGAGGCCTCATTTTACAGTCTCATCCTGAAGTACCTTGACATTCAGTTCAACTTTCTCGTCAAACTGAGAAGGGAAAGGGAAAAAGGCTGGGTGGGAATCGAACCCAGAACCACACAGTTTACTTGTTAGGCAGGTGAACGTCTACATACATACATACCTCCTCTCTGGCCAGCATAGCCTTCTTGTAGGCGATCTGGGCCGCTCTCTCCTTGTTGGTGTAGGCAGCCTTCAGCTTACTCTCCAGTTCCCGCAGCTCCTGACTGTTCCCATCACACATGACAAGGACCAATGACACCAATGACAAAGTCTTGTATTTCCAGGGTAATGAATAAGCACCCATGTGCTTTTTTTTATTTTTTACATATCCAGTCCCCGCCCTTAGGGATATATATATAAGAGAGAGAGAGAGAGAGGGGGGAGAGAGTAAGTGGGGAGAGAGAGAGAGAGAGATGAGAGGAAGAGAGAGAGAGAGAGAGGAGAGAGTGAGGAGAGAGAGAGAGAGAGGGAGAGAGAGGAGAGAGAGAGAGAGAGAGAGAGAGTGAGTGTTGGGGTGGAATTGAACCTAAGACTTTTCGTGTTTTTTGTCCACCTGCTGGACACACACACACACACACACACACACACAACACACAACACACACACACAACACACACACACTCACACACACACACACTTATACACACTCTCTCTCTCTCTCTCTCACAGACACACACTCTCTCACACACACGCACACACAAACAAACGCACACACTCTCTCTATCACACACACAGTCACAAACACACAAACACTCTCTCTCTCTTCACACACACATACACTCTCTCTCACACAGACAGACAGACACACACACACACTCTCTCTCTCTCACACACACAGACACACACACTCTCTCTCACACACACTCTCTCTCTCTCACAGAGTCACACACACGCAGAGTCACACAGAGAGTCACACACCCCACACACACACACACACACACACACACACACACACACACACACACACCCTCTCTCTCTCACATACACACACAGTCACAAACACAGTCACAAACACACACCCACACACACATACACTCTCTCTCACACACACACACACATTCTTTCTCTCTCTCTCTCTCTCTCTCACAACACACACACACATACACACAGTCACAAACACACACACAGAGTCACAAACACACACACACAGAGTCACAAACACACACACACACACGCACGCACACCACGCAACACACCACACACACACACACACACACACACACACACACACACAGACAAGAGGAGGCGTGCGCACGAACATACACACACACACACACACACACACAGACACACACACACACACACACACACACACACGTACGATTCTCTGCTTATTGAGATAATTTAAGTATTGGTATGGACTCGCATGGCACACGCTCGCACAGATACATAACCACACACACACACACACACACACACACACACACACACCACACACACACACACACACACACACACACACACACACATACACACATACCCCGAGGCTTACTTATGCTGAGATTTCGCGCATGCGAACGTTTTGTTTTTTTACCCACCATGAAGATATCCACATTCCAACTTCGGGAAATCATACTGGGAATATTCGTGTTTCCGTAACCCGCCGAAAGCTGACATTAATTACGAGATCTTTAACGTGCATATTTGATCTTCTTGCAGGTGTATATATATATATATACACAATGGGAACGAAGGCACTGGCAGGTCTGCACTTGGAGAGAACCGGGGAGATCGTCAAAATCCCCTCCCTTTATTCACCAGACATCGCGGGATTCGAACCCACGACTTCATGAACCAATGGGCTGAAGCCGAACGGTCTTAACCACTCGGCTATAGCGTCCATCAGGTATAGTATCTAAAATCAGCCGTAGGCCCAAATTTCTCATCCAGCGTGTGCTTTACGATCTCAAGGTGATTCCCAGGTGGGATGAGTGGAACAGAGTGTGTAATAGAACTATTCTGACTGATCCCCGAGGTGTTAAGCTGGGGAACGCTCGACAACCAACAGCAACATTGCTGCCTATTCACAACAAGCCACCACCACCTATCACATGCTACATCATCCCAGCTAATCACACACCACCACACCATGCCTAATCACACATCCACACAACACCAGCCACAACACGCCAAACAATGCCTAATCACACACAGCCTACACACCACACAACGCCATCACAACAGCTTCACCCACACACACACCAGCCTAATCACACACAACCACACACACCTACACCAACCACCACAACGCCTAATCACAACACCACACCCCACCACACACGCCTAATCACACCACACATAACCACCACCACACCACGCCTAATCACAAACAGCCACACCACAATACACACCACACCCACGCCTAATCACAACAGCCCACCACACACCTAATCCACAGCCTAAACTAATCACAACAGCCCACCACACCAACACGCCTATCACACAGCCCACCACACCAGCCTAATCACAACATCCACACACACCACACCACGCCAACACACAGCCAATCACACCACACATCACGCCAACACAAGCCCTACCATCACCACGACACAACAGCCCAACCACACACACGCCTAATCACAACAGCCACCACACCAAGCCTAATCACACACACCCACCACACCACAGCCAACACCACCCACCACACCAAGCCTAATCACAACACACCACCCACCACACCAAGCCTAATCACACCACACAACAGCCCACCACACCAAGCCTAATCACATCACACAACGACACCACCACACCACGCCTAATCACAACAGCCACCAACACACACACACACAACACCCACCACACCACGCCTAATCACAACAGCCCACCTACCAAGCCTAATCACACACAACACCCACCACACAATCACACACACACACCCACCACACCAAGCCTAATCACACCACACAACACCCACCAACACCAAGCCTAATCACACCACACAACAGCCCACCACACCAAGCCTAATCACACACACCACCACACCAAGCCTAATCACACCACACCCCACACACCGCCAATCACAACACCCACCAACCAAGCCTAATCACATCACACAACAGCCCACCATCCACACCAACCTAATCACACACACAACACCCAACCACACCGCCTAATCACAACACCCACCATACCAAACCTAATCACATCACACAACAGCCCACCAACCAACCTAATCACACACACACCACCACACCAAGCCTAATCACACCACACAACACCCACCAACGCCTAATCACACCACACAACACCCACCACACCAAGCCTAATCACATCACACAACACCCCACCACACCAAGCCTAATCACACCACCACACCACCACACTAAGCCTAATCACACCTAACACAAACACCCCACCATACCAAACCTAATCACACACACAACAGCCCACCACACATCACACGCCTAATCACATCACACAACAACCCACCACACCAAGCCTAAATCACACCCACACACACACCCCACCAACGAACCTAATCACACCCCACAACACCCTACATCACATCACAACAACACACCCAAACACCACCACACCAAGCCTAATCACACCACACAACACCCCACCATACCACACCACACCACGCCTAATCACATCACACACCACACACGCGCTATTCACACCAGCAACACACACTACTCCAACACACACACCACACCACATCACACCACACCACACCGCACCACGCCACACCACACCTGTTATCTCGGATGTGCTGTCTCTCTTTCTCTTGTTTCAGCTCCTCCAAACGACGTCTTTCCAATTCGTTGGCCAACTTTTCCTCTTGCTCTGCCAGCTGCTCTTTCACCAGTCTGTCTCTTTCCATCTGAGGAAGAACAATTAAATGAAATGACGGACACCATAGTCGAGCAGTTAAGACCCGTTTTTGACATCAATACCAAGAGTATGTCCATCAAGTTATGGGTTCGAATCCCGGCGGCGCCTGGCTGGTGAATTATTAAGGGAGTTTTAGGCCTAGATCTCCCAGATCAGCTTCTAGTGCAGACCTGTCAGTGCCTTCATTCCTTTTTGTGTATGTATATTCACATGCAGAAGATCAAATAATTAATTATGCACGTGAAAGATCCGGTAATTCATGTCCGCGTTCGGTGAGTTACGGAAACACGAACATACCCAGAATTCATCTCCAAAGTCGGATTACGGCTACCTTCATGGTGGGCAAAATCGGCGAACCAGGGAGATAAAGCCGAGAAACGCACGCGCGCGCGCGCGCACACACACACACAAAGAGAAATGAAATGTCTATTTTTGAAAGCCATGGGCCCTACTAGAAAGGGGGGGGGGGGGGGGGATACAAATAACACAAGCAAATTATGATGGATATGTAATGGCACTGTTACATAAATACTTTTCCTTTAAATGCTGTACACACACACACACACACACACACACACACACACACACACACACACACACACACACACACTCCCATCCCCCACACTCTCCCCACCCACCTACACCCACTTACAGACTCATCATAAGTAGTGGCCTTACTTTTAGCAAGCTATTCCACTGCTGCAACAACTAATACACACACTCACACACATAAAACAACAACCAGCCCTGGTAGGCAAGCGAACAACATAATTATCATACCACCACACCCCCCAACCCCACCCACCAAACTACCCTGCTCCCCCCCCCTCCTCCCCCCCCAACGAAAAAATACAACAACCCAACCCCAAACAAACCCAAACAAAGAAAGTGTTACCCAACCTACCCTGAGGAGAGATTCCTGCATTTCCCTCTCATGGTCCATGATTTTCTGATTCCGCAGCAGATGTTTGATTTGCACTCGGTTGTCTGAGGCGATTTTCGCCTCTTCCTCCGCCTCTCTGTGTTGCTGGCGTATAACCTCCTCCTCCCGTTTGCCGCCTATGCCTTTGTTTGTCCGCTCCTCCTGGAGCTTCTTGATTTGCGCTGCAGTGGTCTGTGTGGGGTGGGATGGGAGGAAGGAAGGGAGTGAAAGAGGGATGGATGGAGGGAGGGAGAGAGGGAGAGGGGAAGAGGAAGAGAGAATTGAATGGAATGAATTTTATTTAAAGAGGGTTATGGCATTTAAGCAAACATGGTTTTATATAAAAATATATATATTTTTACAATCAGCCCTCTGGGCAGAGAGAGAGAGACAGACAGAGAGAGAGAGAGAGAGAGAGGAGAGAGAGAGAGAGAGAGAGAGAGAGAGAGAGAGAGAGAGAAGTAGTAGTAGTAGTAGTAGTAGTAGTAGCAGTAGCAGTAGTAGTGGTGGTGGTAGTAGTAGAAGCAGCAGCAGCAGTAGTAGTAAGAGCAGCAGTAGTAGTAGTGGTTGTGGTGATGGTGGCGGCGGCGGCGGTGGTGGTAGAAGAAGAAGTAGTAGTAGTAGTAGTAGTAGTAGTAGTAGCAGTAGCAGTAGTAGTAGTAGTGTTATGAACGACAATGCATCATATGTTCTTATGAGCTCGTAATATTTTGCGTCAACTGGTTTCTATGTTTGATTTTTTAAACATAGATCCAAGTTAACCTACACACACACACACACACACACACACACTCACACACACACACACAGAGGGTGCAACAATCACATTCATGAAATTAGCCATTTCCAAACAAACTCAGTTTGTTTTGTTGAGACTCAATCTAAACTAAGATTTGAATAAAATCAATCAATTCAGATTACGATTTAAATTACGTTAATTGCTGGAAACACAAAAGTACTCCAAAAAAATGTGACATGCTCCTGTTCTTATTCTCTTACATTCCAACATTTACTCTGTGAATGTCCTAATCTTAAAGAACTGTATACAAAGTATACTGATTCCAGATCAAAATATTGGGACATTCAAAGTATATGATTTTCAGGCAATGTATAACATCAATTCTTGACGTCATAGATCATTCAACTGTAGGAAGGTTACTATAGCCTTTCTTAGAACACTACATACTCCTGTCTCCTTTTAATCAACAGTTTTTTGTTATAAAAGTTTGCTTGTCTAAATCACCTAGTAGTGAACAGACATTAAAAACAAGGGAAGAAAACACAAGAACTCCTTTAGACAATGTTGACTCTAGATCTGAATAGATCTAACAACCCAACGTAAAGTTTATTTGCCGTCTGTATACAGCCAGCTACATTTTAACCTAAAATAGATAAAACTTACCATGATGGTGGTTGGAAAACACCAACGATTACTTCAAATAAGTCTAGTTTCACACTGCCTTGTCTGTCCGAACGGTTTTTCGAAGATCTCTTGCCGAATCAACAAACCTCGTTTTCGATTTGGAAGCAAACATTGCGAAGAGGGAGAACAGATTGTGTTTTGTCTTTTAAAATTAATGATCTGCTCTTGTGAATGATAGAGTTTCGACACATCGCTTGCTTTGATAGGACATGAAAAGAGGATGTACAGTCTTAAACTTGTAAAAATAAAGTGTTTATTTTAAAACAGGCGTTTTGATTTTATAATACTACATCCTATCTCCCCCCACCCCTCTTGAACTAATAATGGGTTTAACTTCCCAAGTAAATCTTGGCGTGAATGATTGGGAGAAATTTAAGGGGTTCAAAATGATCTACTTAAAAAAAAAAATGAGGGAAGGGGGGGGGGGGGGGGGGGGTTATGGGACAGAAGGAATGGTGCAGTAAAGTACAATAATCTGGAAAGCGCCCATCACATTGCAAGTGGCTGTGAATTTTTATGATCTGGTCTGGCCAGTTTGTGTGTAGACGTGTCTGTTTACAACTAGCTTTCCCAAATAACAGAAAATCATATCCTTTTTATTTAAAGGAAAAAAAGCGGGCAGGAGACTAGGGAGAGAGGCACATTAAGGAGGGGGAGAACAGGGAGGGCGACAAGAGAGTAGGGAGAGATGTTGGGGGAGAGCAGAGGAAGATTATGGTGAGAGGGAGATTATGGGGAGAGTAGGAGAGATTATGAAGACAGGAGAAACTAGAGGAAAATTATAGGGAGACTATGGGGAGAATAGAGGGACAGCTATGGGGGAGACTATTGGAAGAGTAGAGAGAGACTATTGGGAGATGATGGAGAGAGTATGGGGGGAGAGTAGTGAGAGAAATATGGGGAGAGTAGTGGGAGAGGGGTGTGAGACAATGGGGAGAGAAGAGGGGAAATTATGTGGAGAGTACCAGGGAGACTTATGAGGAGAGGAGAGTGAGAGTAGAGGGAAGACTATGGGGTAGATTATGGGGAGAGTAGAATGAGAGTACAGGAGATATTATGTAGAGACTATAGGGAGAGAGTAGAGAGAGACTATGGGTGAGAGTAGAGGGAGACTATAAGGGGAGAGTAGAGGGAGACTATGGGTGAGAGTAGAGGGAGACTATGGGTGAGATAAGGATATGGGAAGTAGAGAGAGACTTTGGGGGAGAGTAGAGGGAGACTATGGGGAAAACTATGGGGACAGTACAGGGAAGATATTATGGAGAGTACTGGGAAACTGTAGAGAGAGAGTAGAGGAAGCCAATGCGGAAGAGTATAGGGAAACTATGTGGGAGAATAGGTGGAGAACTATGGGGAGACAAGAGGGAGATTATGGGGAGAGAAGAGGGAGAACTATTGAGAGAATAGAAGGAGACCATGGGGAGAGTAGTGGAAGAACTATGAAGACATTAGAGGGGAGATTACGTGGAGAGTAACGGGAGACTATGGAGGAGAGTAGTGGAAAAATAGAGGGGAAGTTATGTGGGAGATGAGGGGAGATTATGGAGAGAGAGAGAGGAGAACTATGGGAGAGACGGAGAGAGAGAGAGGAGAGAGAGAGAGAGAGAGAGAGAGAGAGAGAGAGAGAGAGAGAGAGAGATAGAGGAAGACTATGGTAGAGAGTAGAGGGAAACGATGGGGGAAGCAAACTTCTCACCCGGTGTACTTCCCATCTCACAGTGATTCCCAGGTGGGATGAGTGAGTCAATAATGCTTGTAGGGCCCAAACATCAAACTCTCTTCCATCACAACAGCTTCAATGGAATTCGGCAATACGTCTGTCCCTCTATCTACTGCTGTGAAATATCTAGGGGTCGTTATAGACAGCATTCTCCTTGCAAAAATTCATCACCCAAACCTGCCAGTCGTGCTACTATCAATTGTGGCGCATTTTGAAAGTATCTGTCCACTGATGCAACATCCAAACTAGTCATGTCTCTCATTCTCTCATGTCTGGAATATTGCAATTATCTTCTGGCTGGTCTGCCAGCATCATCTATCCACTCCCTTCAACGTATACAAAACTCTGCAACTCTCCTAGTCCTCAGAAAGAAAAAAATCTGAGCACATTACTCTTCTCTTGCGAACTCTCCACTGGCAGAGTAAGTTATAAGATCATTACCCTCTGTTACAAATGCCTCCATAAAACAGTACCTTCCTACCTCTGTGAATGTCTTCACCTGTACACTCCTTCTCGTTCCCTCCACTCTGCTGCAGATACCTTGTGCTACAGAAGCCGTCGCTCTTTCTCTGTTTCTGGTCTAACGATCTGGAATGACCTCCCTCTTATGACGCTTTGAAATCCGACCTCAAGACACATTTATTTCAAACCTAAGATTCTCCCCTGTTGTTCCATTTCATTTTGTCCTGCCCTCAACAGCCAAAACCCCATCACCCTGCCGAAGTGTACAACCTTTATGTGTGTGCTTGAGTGTGCGTGCGTACGAGCGTATGTGTATACATTTGAATTTGTAAAAAAAACCCACCCTATTAATTGTATCTGGCTGTATGTGAATGAGTAGGATGAATGAAAGCGCTTTGATTTGTTGTTTTTGTGTGTGCAAGATATAGCGCTATATAAATTTCATGTATTATTATTATTATCATTATTATTATTATTATGATTATTATTATTATTATATTCTGGGTGATCCCCAGGGTCTCACACACACGCGCGCGCACACACATAAAGAAATAAAGTCAACAAGAGATCAGAGAAAACAATTCAGTGCGTATAATTGCCACCCTTTTTTTTTGACGGTAGAAAAGATAAACAACAACAGCAACAACAACAAACACAATCTAGCAAAATCCTTTTCCGGAGACTGCAGTCATAAGACAATATTATTCAAAAATGAAGGTGGCGGAACGGTTAAAACGTTCACTTGCCTAACAAGCAGGCTAAAACCATGAGGTTCTGGGTTCGATTCCAGCCTTGCCCTTTTCTTTCCAGTTTGACGATAAAATCGAATTGAATGTTAAAAGTCCTTCAGTGGATGAGACTGTAAACCGAGACCCCTTGTGCGAACGCACGCTGAACATCTTGCGGGCACACGTTAAAAACCCGTTCCGCCTTTCGGAAGAGTTGGCCATTTCGTGCCAGTAGGAACGGATGACAAAAACTTAAAAAAACACCACAGCAACAAACAAACCAAAAACGGTCACACACGTAAAAATCTCGCCATTAGTGAACCTCGAGCTTTTGCTGAAGACTCCCCTCCCCCCCCCCCCCCCCCCCCCACCCCCCAAAAAAAACCACCTTGGAAAAAAAGACAGCCTTCACACTCTCTGGAATCTTGACCTTATATATATATATATATATATATATATATATATATGTGTGTGTGTGTGTGTGTGTGTGTGTGTGTGTGTGTGGTGTGAACGTTTTCATACAATCTCGTCATTTCTGCAGTGTTACTGATTGTGACATAATTATAGTTTAAACAGATTTTTTAAAAACGGAGCATCAATTATTACACATTGTATATAATTATATGAACAACAAGCAAGCATAGGAACAAGAAGCTTGAAGCTTATTTTGTGCTCAAAAGACATTGTTAGTATGACTACTGGTGGACAGAGTACACAGGCCTATGGTCTTCATGATAATGCTCAGTGCTGCTATCATTCATTCCTAAAAAAACCAATTTTTCAGGAAGAAGAATGAAGAAGGCGAATAATTCTGACAATGTGGTTTTTCTTTCGAAATGAATTCTTTGAAGCTGATGTTTAAAAAAGTCCATCTATGATGCCAACCCATGTTATTTCTTTCAGTTAAAAAAGAGATGAAAAAAGAAAGAAAGAAAGAAAAGGAAAACCCCACCCAACAATTTTTTAAAAAAATCAACTTTTAAAAAATCGTTAATTTCGAGTATAATGGAAGAAACAATCATGTGCTTTTTAAACTTAAAAAAACAACCAAAACATCCAATCCCCGTGTGCATGCGGTTTTGTAAATTTTGTCATTAACTTTGTTCCCACCCAGCACCCAATGGGCGACTCTTCCGAAAAGTGGAGCAGATTTCAACATGTGCGCAAAATGTTCTGGGTACGTTTACACACGGGTGTCGGTTTATAGTCTCATCCAAAGGACAGCAACAACCACCTCTCTCCCCTCCCTGTGATTTTAAGACAGCAACTCTTTCTAACATAATCTTATAGTGCCGAGATGTGCAGTTTTTTTGGGTGGAGATTGGTTTCTGACTGTGTTTTGTTTTTTTTTAATCCAAAATTCTTTGAGGGTTGTCTAGATGAAAATCTATAATATCAACCGATATTTCTGTTACGATTTTTTTCTGTAATCATAACTGCTTTCAAGCCATCATGGAGTAATGAGTATCATTCCTGCAAAAATTTTTTGTTGATGTTGCCGCCTCATCTTCTGTGACGTTCCTGTGCTTCTTGCTCATTTCAATCTCCCCTCCCAAGCCGTACCTAGATTCGTTATGTCGCATCCTCAGGGTCGTTAGTTCGCAGGGAGCTCATCAATGTCAGGCCGCCGTGGGATCGCCAGTCAGAGGGGCCCTGCACTGTTGCTGGGTCACTTTAGTGGTGTTCAGTGGTGCCTGCTCTGAGCTAACATATGCAGGACACCACCCACTTAGCCCCTACTTACAATAGCTCATTCGTGGAGCCAGACTGACTGAGTCGCCCACCCGAGGTAGTGACAACCACAACGTCCCTCCAACGACCCTTTCCCGTGAACTTTCATCGCCAAAGGCTTTGACACAAACTCACCACAGGCACACAAGTGTATCAGGAAATCTAAACTGAGGTCACCTTGAGACCAGAGCAGTCAGGGCCATCGAATCTGAGACCTTTTTTAAATATTTTTTTTTATTGCTTGATGATCCATAATGATGAGGATGATGTAAGCTGCTGCCATGGAAGTACATGTGCTTTAAGACTACTTGACAGAGTTGTACTCTACGCTTTCTATTATGATACATCCCCGTGTCAACCGGGCCCCGAGAGATACAGACACCTGCAGTGTTGGACAGGTAGTTTGAGCAACACTCTCAAACGTACATCCATAGAGTGGATGAAGCTGGACTGTGTGGTCCCAGTCTTCCCAATGAGGACACAGCACTCTCACCCTGGGTAGGAGCCAGTCGGAGTCCGAAAAAAACTCTGTAATTATTATGTAATGATTGAAAGCAGTTATGACACAATCTGGTTGTTCTAAGTTCTACAATATCATATATACGTAATTGCAAATTCTCTGATGACTGTAAAAGTGAATGTTGATGATAAAGGCAGCTCAATTTTCCTTTAGTGTTTTACAAAAACCAACGATGCTTTATGCCATACATTTATGAAAAGCCAAATTCTGCACAATCTGTCTGTAGAATCTGGTTGCTGAGTCTGGCTGCTATTTAAGTTATCTAAAAATGATTATAGTTTGCAATTGTCTTTGGCTGGTCTCTGTATTTCTTTTGGCGGTTGTGAAATCAGGACAGAAGTAGGTTGCAGTGTTGGGAAGTGTCTGGAACATCAGGAACTGTTGGTCTTCTGCTTGGTACCCTCGAGGACCTGCAACAACAGTAACAACAATATCATCATCATCATCATCATCATCATCATCATCATCATCAGCAGCAGCAGCAGCAGCAGCAGCAGCAGAAGCATCAGCAGCAGCAGCAGAAGCAGCAGCAGCAATATTAACAGGAACCAAAACCCAACCCAACAGCAAAAAGAAAACCAACAACAAAACACAACGATACAGCATCTTTGATCATTGTCTCTTTCAACGGCAATAGACGAGTGAATGGCCAGCAGTAGCTGCAGATCAGCCGCAGTAGTAGTATTGCCGTAGTAATAGTAGTGATGCTGCACTTGAAAAGCTAAAAGCAACAGCAGCAGCAGCAATAAAGTAGCAGTGACAGTAGCAGCAACGGCAGCATCAGTGTATCAATAGGCTTCGATGAAGTAGCAGCAGTAGTAGTAGCAGTAATAGTAGTAACAGCAGCAGTAGCAACAACAGTAACAGCAGCAGCATTCTATCAATAGGCTTCGCAGAAGTAGAAGCAGCATTAGTAAAAGTAGCAGCAACAGTAGTAGAAGCAGTAGCAGCAACAGTAGTAGAAGCAGTAGCAACAATTATAGTAGTAGCAGCAGCAGCAACAGTAGCAACATCATCATCATCATCAGCAGCAGCAGCAGCAGCAACATCATCAGCAATATCTGCGGTAGCAGCAGTAGTAGTGGTGGTGATATCAGCAATTAACATGAGCACCAGAAGTAGCAATACTACTGGAGAACGAAAAATTGGCCTCATGGTCACTATGTTGAGGGGAAAAGCAAGACGTGAAACTTAGCTCCGCCCATACTGTAAAGGTACCTTTAGGTAAACTTGACTTACTTGACTTATGCCTCTTGGTTCCTTGGGGAACATAGGGCTGCAACAACACCCCTCTAACGAACTCGGTTTTGGAAGATCCTCTTCAGCTCGGCCCATGTCATTCCGAACTTTAGGTAAAGGTGTTCCCATAACCTATGAGGCTGTTGGGGAGCAAGATGTCAGACACCTCAGCTTCTCCAGGAGCCAGCATATAGTGAGGGCGGCGCCAATCTCCTCTCCCTCGCTGTTTTACCTTCTCTGATCCTAAAGAGGGCAGGTACCCATTCATGTCTGGGTGAACTGGGGTAGGAGGACTGTACTGAAGCCAAGGCATGCAAACTATCACCGACCCACTTGGTAACCACGCTCAATGCTGCTTAACCTTAGCTTGGGGAAAGCAAGTGCTGCTTAACCTTAGCTTGGGGGAAAGCATGTGCTCTGACCACTGAGCTATCCCGTCCCCAACCCATACTGATTAAGCAGCAACTAATGACGGCAGGACACTTGACAGACGAGGTCCAACCAGCCTGGAAATTTAAAAAGTGCACACAGTTTTGCTCCGCCCCCGAGGAAAAGGCAACAGTTTTATCACAGGCCCAGGGCACAACTTCACTGCCTGCCACCACTGATAAAATGCAGATAGGACGCCAGGGCATATTAATCCCGCCCTGTCATGCCGCTGAGATGACGTCAGAGAATGTGACATGACGTCGGCAATGGCTGCTAGAATGGAGAGGGAGAGGGTTGTGGGCGCTACATCGCAGCGTGATAAAAAATTAACCAGACAAAGTAGATGCAACGCTGAGACCCCCCCCCCCCCCCTTCCGCCCCCACCTGCCAATAGTAATAGTAGTAGTAGTAGTAGTAGTAGCAGCGCAGAAGCAGTAGCAACCGCGGTAATAATGATAATGTAAAAAAAAATATTGTAGTAGCAATAGTATAGAGGCAGGACCAGCAGCAGCAGCATAGCAGCAGCATAGCAGCAGCAACAACAGTGGCAGCAGTAGCAGTAGTAGTAGTAGTAGTAGTAGTAGCGGCAGCAGCAGCATCAGCATCAGCAGCAGCAGTTATTGCTACTGTTGTTGCTGTTGTTGTTGTTGTTGTTGCTGTTCTTATCGTACATTCACTTACGTATTAAAAAATCCCCCCAAGATAATACCTTTCGCGCAAACTCGGGTAGAACGAAAGCCGCGCGGTGGATGCCGGGATTGTAGTAGCGCAGTTCCATGTCAGTGATCTCCCTTGCACTGGCCACTCTGCGAGGCTCTGCGAAGTTCATCGTCTGGCAAAAAATGATGATTACTATTTTATTTCTTTCTTTCTGTCTATCTTTCTTTCTTTCTTTCACATCGCCTTTTCCATCTGTCTTTCTTTCTTTCCAGACTTCAGTCTAGTTTTTCTTTTGGAGGCAAAAATTGGGTAAGTGGGTGGGTATATAAGCAGATATACCCATTTACATTATAAGATATCACATAAATGGCAAAAATATGCAAGGACATATACATGATCATGATCATGATCATGATCATCAAAAAGATACACAGTACTTTGCAATACAGCACAATACAATACAATACAATACAATACAATACAATACAATACAATACAATACCACACTATTCTACACTACACTAACTACACTACACCACACCCACCACACCACACACTACTTACTCCCCTCCCCACCACTCCTCCCCTCCTCCCCTCTCCCACCCCCCCCACCCAACACCCCACCACCCACACCACACACACACACACCACACACACACACCACACCACACACACACCAAACACCACACACCCCACACACACCACAACACACCACACCACAACCACACACACAACACAACACCACACCACACCACACCACACCACACACACCACAACACACCACACCCACCACACACACCAACACACCACACACCACACCACACCACACACAACACACCACACCACACCACAACCACCCAACACCACACCACCAACACACCACACCACACCCACCACACCACACCACAACACACCCACAACACCACAACACACCACACCACACCACCACCCACAACACCCACACCACCACACACCACACCACACCAAACACAACACCCAACACCACACACAACACACCACATCACCCACACCACACCACAACACCACACCACACCACACACAACCACACCACACCACAACACAACACACCACCAACCACACCACCACACCACACACCCACACCACAACCACACCACACACACACAACTACACCCCCACCACACACACCACACCACACCACACCAACTCACACACCACACCACACCACACCACAACACACACACCACACCACACCACAACACACCCACACACCACACCACACCACACCACACCCACCACACCACACCACACCACCCACAACACACCCACCACACCACACCACAACACACCACACCACACCACAACCACACCACACCACACCACACCACACCACACCACACCACACCCACACACACACACCACACCACACCACACCACACACCACCACCACACAACAACCACCCACAACACACCACACCCACACACCACACACACCACACCACACCACACACACTCCACACCACACAACACACCACACCCACCACCACCACCCACACCACAACACACAACACACACACCACACCACACACAACACCACACCACAACACACCACACCACACCCCACCCCACCCCCCACCCCCCCCCCCACCCCCCCCCCCCCACCCCCCCCCCCACCCCCCCCCCCCCAAAACCCCCCCCAACCCCCCCACCCCCCCCCCCACCCCAAACCCCCACCCACACCCCCCCCAAACAACCAACCCCCAACACCAAACCAAAAACCAAACCCCCCCCAACCAAAACCCCCCAAAAAAAACCCCAAACCCCAAACCCCAACCACCAACAACCCACCAAACCAACCAACCAAACCAAATCAACCAACCAAACCAAACCAAACCAACCAACCAACCAAACCAAACCAACCAACCAACCAAACCAACCAACCAGACAACCAACCCAACCAAACCAACCAGCCAAACCAACCAAATCAACCAACCCAAACCAACCAACCAAACCAACCAACCCAACCAAACCAACCAGACAACCAACCAAACCAAACCAACCAACCAAACCAACCAACCAACCAGACAATCCAACCCACAAAACCAAACCCCTTCCAACTGTGTTAGCAGCCTAGAAGCCTAACTCATATGTAGTTTACTATTGCTGTTACCTCCCATAAAAGCACAAAGATTTGTTGACGTGTTTTTCTCCTGTTAGCCAAAATGAAACTATTTACGTGGTTTGTTCTCCTTTATTTTATGGAGGTTTTGCTTTGTTTGGTTCTGTTTTGGTTTGTGTTTGGGGTTGTTTTTTGTTTATTTTTATAGGGGGAACTAATCGGTTGTCCCTTCTCCCCTTGTTTTTGTTGCCGCTTTTGTTTTGCTCTTGGTTCTGGCTATTTTCCCGGTTGTTTCTGTGTTTTCTGTTCTGCTTTCTTTCTTACTTCTTGCTACTTTTTTTTTCTTCTCTCCCTCTTCGGTGATTTTTGTGGGGATTTTTGGTAGATATTTTTTCCCGTGTACTGTGTAAGTGTATCGCTATGGGCTTTATTTTATTTCATTATCATATATATCCTTAAGGATGTAAAAAAGCACATGGGTGCTTATTCATTATCCTCGAAATAAAAGAATTTGTCATTGTCATTGTCATTGTCACTCACTCACCGGATCCAAAGAGCACAGCAAGAAGCCAATCTGTCCGCTGGGGTAGGTGGGGATGGTACAGTGAGCGTAGGACACCGCCGGGAAGAGAGAGCTGCAGAACTGCTGCATGCTGCTGATGAGGTCCAGGTGTAGCCACAGGCACTCCCCTGAAAAAGTACCCCCCCGGAGTCTTTTTTTGTTTGTTTGTTGAAAAAAAAAAAAAGTAAATATTTTCTGTGGTGGTTTTTTGGGGGTTTGTTTGTTTGTTTTGTTTGTTTGTTTGTGGTGTTGTGGTGGTGGTTGTTTGTTTTTTGGTGTTGTTGTTGTTGTTGGGAGTGTCGCTTTTTTTAAAATTAAAAAACCCAAATTCTGTTGGTTTTTAAAGGGAAAAAAATGTTGTTGTTGTGAACTTTGTTGTTGTTGTTGATGTTGTTTATTTATTTATTTATTTATTTATTTATTTATTCTTTTATAGCGAGGATAATGGAATAAGCACTTTTGTGCTTTTTTTAAACATCCAGTCCCCGTGTGTATGCGGTTTTGTAAATTTTGAGAGTTGTTGTTGAGAGTGTCGCTTTTTTAAAATTAAAAAAAAATTCTGTTGGTTTAAAAAACACCCAAAATGTTGTTGTCATGAACTTTGTTGTTGTTTGTTTTTGTTGTTGATGTTGTGGTTTTTAGTGTTGTTGTTGTTGTTGCTGTTGAGATTGTTGCTTGTTTTTGTTGTGTTGGTTGTGGTGGTTGTCTTCGTTGTTGTTGTCGTCATTAACTTTGTTGTTGTTGTTGTCTTGTTGCTATAGTCGTCAAAGTTGCCGTGGTTGCCAACATTGTCATCAACGTCATCGTCATTATAACCCCACCCCTTGAAATCATCATCATCATCATCATCATCATCATAAAAAACAAAAAAACCCCCACCCCAAAACAAACAAAAACCAAATTTAAAAAAACCCTCACACACCTCACAACAAACAACCCCTCCATACACTCCACTACACACAACCAAACCACACCAAACACCACATCTCACCACACACCACGCACACCTACCACAACACACCACCACACAGCCACCCAAAACACACCACCAACACTCCCATACACACACACACACCACCACACCACACCACCACACACACCACACACACAAACACAACACACCACTCACACCACACCACACACACCACAACACACCCCCACACCACACCACAAACACAACACCACTCACACCACACACACCAACAACACCACACCACAACACTGCAAAACCACAACACACCACAATCCACACCACACCACACACACTCCACACCACACCACAACCACACCACAAACACCACACCACACCACGACAAAACACAACACACCCACCACACCATCCACATCCACAAACCACCACAATCACCACCTCAACACCCCACATACACACACCACAACACACACCACACCACACACATCCACAACACACCTCTCCATCACACACCACACCACACACAGCACAACCAACCATCCACACACTCCACACCACTCACACCACACTACCACACCAACACAACCCCCACACCACTACACCACAACAACCAGCCACACCACACCCACCACACACACCACACCCACACCACACCACACCAACACACACACACACCACAACACACCACACCACCCCCACAACACACCCACACCACACCACACCACAACACACCACACCAACCACCACACCACAATACACCCACCACAACACACCACACCACCACACCACACCACCACCACACCACAACCCCACCACACCACCACTCACCACACCACCACCACACCACACCACACTCACACCCACACACACCACACCACACCACCCACACCACACCACACCACACCACACCCCACAACACACCACACACACCACCCACAACACACCACAACACACCCACAACCACACCACACCACACACAAACCACAACACACCACAACACACACACACACACCACACACACCACACCACAACACAACCACACCACACCACAAACCACACCACACCACACCACACACACACCACCACACACACCACAACCACACACAACCCACAAACACACCCACAACACACCACAACCACACCACACCACACACACACCACACACACCACACCAACACCACACCACACACACACCACACACACACCACAACACACCACACAACACACCACAACCACAACCACACCACAACACACCACACCACACCACAAACCACACCACACCACACCACAAACCACAACACACACCCACACACACACACAACACACTACACAACACCACAACACACCACACACACCACACCCAACACACCACAACACACACACACCACACACACCAACACCACACCACACCACACCACAACACCATCACACACCCACAACACACCAACCACACCACACCACAACCACACCACACCACACCACAACCACACCACACCCCAACACACCACAACACACCACAACACACCAACACCACAACCAACACCACACCACACCACACCACACCACACACACACCACACCACACCACAACAACCACACACACCACACCACACCACACCACAACAACACACACACACCACACCACACCACAACACCCACACCACAACCACACCACCACACCACACCACACCACACCACACACAACCCAACAACACACCACACCACAACACCACCACCCAACCACCCACACACACACACCAACAACCACACCACACACCCCACCACACACATCCCCACACCACCACCCTCCACTCCCCCACCCCCCATCCACCACACACTCCACACACCCCCCATCCCTCACCCCCAACACCACCACCTACTCCTCCCCCTCTCTCCCTCACCCTCCTCCACTCCCCTCCCACTCCCCTCCCCTCCCCCACTCCACTCCCTCCACTCCCCTCCCTCCCCTCTTCTCCCTCCCCTCCACTCCCCTCTTCTCCACTCCCCTCCCTCACTCCCCTCCCCTCTCCCTCTTCTCCACTCCCCTCCCTCCCACTCTCCACTCCCTCCTCCCCTCTTCTCACTCCCCTCCCTCCCTCTTCTCCACTCCCCTCCCTCCCCTCCCCCTCCCCTCCCTCCCTCCCCTCTTCTCCACTCCCCTCCCTCCCCTCTTCTCCACATCCTATCCCTCCCCTTCTCCCTCCCCCCCTCCCCTCTTCTCCCCTCCCCTCCCTCCCTCCCCTCCACTCCCCTCCCTCCCCTCTTCTCCACTCCCTCTTCTCCACTCCCCTTCCTCCCTCCCTCCCTCCCTCCCTCCCCTCTTCTCCACTCCCTCCCTTCTTTTTTACTCCCCTCCCTCGCCTCTTCTCCCCTCCCATCCACTCCCCTCTTCTCCACTCCCCTCCCTCCCCTCTTCTCCACTCCTATCCCCTCCCCTCTTCTCCACTCCCCTCCCTCCCCTCTTCTCCACTCCCCCTCCCCCCCCTCTTCTCCACTCCCCTCCCTCCCCTCTTCTCCACTCCCCTCCCTCCCCTCTTCTCCCCTCCCTTCCCTCTTCTCCACTCCCCTCCCTCCACTCTCTCTCCCCTCCCTCCATCCACTCCACTCCCTCCACTCCCTCCACTCTTCTCCCTCCCCTCTTCATCCACTCCCATCCACTCCCCTCCCTCCCCTCCCCTCCCTCCCCTCTTCTCCACTCCCCTCCCCTCACTCTTCCCTCCCCTCCCCCTCCCTCCTCCACTCTTCTCCACTCCCCTCCCCATCCCTCCCCTCCCCATCCACTCCCCTCCCCATCCTCTCCCCTCCCCATCCACTCCCCTCCCCATCCTCTCCCCTCCCCATCCACCTCCCCTCCCCACTCCCTCTACTCCCCTCCCCGCCCCCAGCCACTCCACTCCTCCTCCAAAACCAAACCAAACCAAACCAACCAACCAAACCAAACCAACCAACCAAACCAAACCAACCAACCAAACCAAACCAAACAACCAAACCAACCAACCAACCAACCAACCAACCAACCAACCAACCAACCAACCAACCAATCAACCAACCAACCAAAACAAACCCAACCAACCAAACCAACCAACCAACCAAACCAACCAACCAACCAAACCAACCTGACCAAACCAACCAACCAACCAGACCAAACCAACCAACCGACCAGAGCAAACCAACCAACCAGACAACCAACCCACCAACAAAACCCTCCAACTGTGTTAGCAGCCTAGAAGCCTAACTCATATGTAGTTTACTATTGCTGATACCTCCCATAAAAGCACAAAGATTTGTTGACGTGTTTTTCTCCTGTTAGCCAAAATGAAACTATTTACGTGGTTTGTTCTCCTTTATTTTATGGAGGTTTTGCTTTGTTTGGTTCTGTTTTGGTTTGGGTTTGGGGTTGTTGTTGTTTTTTTTTTTGAGCGGGGACTTATCGGTTGTCTTTTCCCCCCTTGTTGTTGTTGCCGCTTTTGTTTTGCTCTTGGTTCTGGCTATTCTCCCGGTTGTTTCTGTGTTTTCTGCTCTGCTTTCTTTCTTACTTCTTGCTACTTTTTTTCCCCTTCTCTCCCTCTTCGGTGATTTTTGTGGGGATTTTTGGTAGATATTTTTTCCGTATACTGTGTAAGTATATCGCTATGGGCTTTATTTTATTTCATTATCATATATATCCTTAAGGATGTAAAAAAGCACATGGGTGCTTATTCATTATTCTCCAAATAAAAGAATGTGTCATTGTCATTGTCATTGT
>CM054163.1:28238283-28243283 GCA_028751875.1 Rapana venosa
ACTGAATGTCAAAGTCCTTCGGATGAGACTATGAACCGAAGCCTCCTTGTGCGAATGGACGCGGAACACCTTGCCACACACGTTAAAAACAAACCCGTTCTGCCTTCTGAAAGAGTAGGCCATTTCGTGCTTGTAGGAATGGATGACAAAGTTTCGAAAACGCATTGCTCACAAGTGCCGTGTTTAGACACCATTCCCGAAGTCGGAATGTGGCTACCTAGATGGTGTGTGTGTGTGTGTGTGTGTGTTTGTGTGTGTGTGTGTGTTTGTGTGTGTGTGTGTGTTTGTGTGTGTTTGTGTGTGTGTGTTTGTGTGTGTTTGTGTGTGTGTGTGTGTGTTTTGTGTGTGTGTGTGTGTGTGTGTGTGTGTGTGTGTGTGTGTGTGTGTGTGTGTGTGTGAGTGTGTGTGTGTGTGTGTGTGTGTGTGTGTGTGTGTGTGTGTGTGTGCTGTCATATACGCAAAACTCTCACCATTGGTGAAACTCGGAGCTCTAGCCGAGGAATAACCAAAAAAGGATCAGTTAGGCCTAATTTATCGATTTAATGACTGACCAACCAACTGGGACAGGTCTTGCTAGGTTAAAGATCAGTCAATCAAGGAATCTGTCAACTGACTGATCCTGACCAACCAACCAACCGACCGACCGACCGACCGACCGACCGACCAACCAACCAACCAACCAACCAACCAACCTACCTACCTACCTACCTACTTACAACCTACCTACCAACCTACCTACCAACCTACCTACCAACCTACCTATCTACCTACCAACTAACCAACCAACCAACCAACCGATTAGCCAACTAAATAAGGTTAAATAAGTTTTCTGCCATATAAGCTTATAAATTGTCTTAAGTTCTGTATCTATCACTAGATTGTATATGATCATTTCATCTTTGCCAATGACAATCAATCAATCTTTGTCTCCACCTGTACACCCCTTCTCGTTCCCTTCGCTCTGCTGCAGATTCCTTGTGCTTACAAACACCTAGATTTAACCAGTCCACTGTTGGCCGTCGCTCTTTCTCTGTTTCTGGTCCATCGATTTGGAATGGCCTCCCTATCTCTCTTCGCCAAAGGCCTTCTTGTGACTCTTTTAAATTTGGCCTCAAGACATATTTGTTTCAAACCTAAGAATTTTCTCTCCTGTTTCATTTCATAGCTATCCCTGCTTTTCAACAGCCAAAAATTCCATCACCCTGCCAAAGTCTATAACGTGTGTGTGTGTGTGTGTGTGTGTGTGTGTGCATTTGGACTTGTTAGAACTATTACTTGCTATTGGTTGCATGACTGTGTAAGAATGAGTTGAGTGCAAGCGCTTTGATTTGTCCGTGCAAGATACAGCGCTATATAAATTCCATTTATTATTATTATTATTATTATTATTATTATTATTATTATTAAAAGCAGCAATAAATTCTTTTACATTTCCAACACCTTGATTTAACCAGACATATCTCAAGCCATATTTGAGGAAGCAAATGCATATTTGTGGGCCCAGTTTTTCTTTCCCATAGGAGCTAAATCAAAAAGCATCATAATACAAATAAGATTTGAATGGTAGTCTGTGCTCTTCCATGTTCAAGATTTCAAACCAATACCTGGTACGTCTTACAGCAGAGCTAATTGTAAGAGGACATCTATTTGTTTCGCTGTAGACAAAACCATTTGGTGTTCGTCTATCAACTCCTAAACATTGCTTCAAAGCAAAAAGATGCACTGGCTCAATTTGTGTTGCTGCTGCATTCAACCCCCCAGATCTCAGAACCATATAAAACGATTGGTTGTATTTGGACACACACACACACACACACACACACACACAGAGCTATGACAAGTCCGTTTCAAACTCATTCATACACAAATCCGTTTTTTAAACTCCAGATGACGTCATGTCCGGTCAGCCCCTCTTTCCAACTGACCAATGGGATCGCTGGAATCGGTGATGATGACGTCAAAGGAGGCGTGGTGATGCTCCATGAACTGACAGCCATCTTGCACGTGCAGCCGAAAGCGAGGGTCGGAGAAGCCAGTGGACAAGGTGGGGAGGTACTTCTTGCTGGCCTCCACCACCATCTGTGTAGTCACCATTGAACATGGAGCATAATATAATTTTATAGAACACCATGGTTTAGTATAGTAAAAGGTAAAGGTAAAGGAGTCCCATAACCTATAAGGTCGTAGGGGAGCGAGGCGTCAGAGACCTCACTTCTCTAGGGCCAGCATATTGAGGGCGGCGCCCATCTCCTCTCCCTCGCTGCTTTACCTTCCCTGACCCTAAAGAGGGCAGGTACCCATTTACAGCTGGGTGAACTGGGGGAACTGTACTGAAGCCAAGGCGCGCAAACGGTCACCCATCCAACTGGTAACCACGCTCGACGCTGCTTAACTTGGCTGGGGGAAAGCGAGTGCTTCGACCACTGAGCTATCCCGTCCCCGGTTTAGTATAGGATAGCATAAAAGAGGTAAGTGTAGGATAGGAATGCATGGTGTAGCGTAGTATTAGTGTAGCATAGCACAGCATAGCATTGTACAGCATAGTGCAGCATAGTACTGCATAGTATAGCATAATAAAGCGTAGCATGGCACAGCATAGAATGGCATGGCATGGCATATCATATCAGAGCATAACACGGCATAGTGTAGCATAGCATAACACAGTTTAGCACAAGCACAGCATAGCGTAGTATAGCACCGCACAGTGTAGCTTGTTACAGCATAGTGTAGTGTAGCACAGCATAGTGTAGCACGTTACAGCATAGTGTAGCATGTTACGGCATAGTGTAGCATGTAAAGGATAGTGTAGTGTAGCACCGCATAGTGTAGCATATTACAGCATAGTGTAGCATGTTACAGCATAGTGTAGCATATTACAGCATAGTGTAGCATATAGTGTAGCATATTACAGCATAGTGTAGCATATTACAGCACAGTGTAGCTTGTTACAGCATAGTGTAGCTTGTTACAGCACAGTGTAGCTTGTTACAGCATAGCGTAGCTTGTTACAGCATAGTGTAGCTTGTTACAGCATAGTGTAGCATGTTACGGCACAGTGTAGCATGTTACGGCACAGTGTAGCATGTTACAGCATAGTGTAGCATATTCCAGCATAGTGTAGCATGTTACAGCATAGTGTAGCATATTACAGCATAGTGTAGTATATTACAGCATAGTGTAGCACAACACAACATAGTACATCATAGCACAGTTTAGCACAACACAGCAGTGCACAGTATAGTATATCATAGCACAGCTCAGCACAGTGTAGCATAGCACAGCATAGTGTAGCATAGTGCAGCTTAGTATAGGACAGCATAATGCAGCACAACATAACATAGTAGACAGCAAAGCACAGCACAACACAGCTAACAGAGCATAACATGCCACAACACAGCATAACACAGTATAACATAGAATATAATACAGCACATAACAAAGCACACCATAGCATGATAGACTACAGCATAATATAGGCCCCTAGCATAGCACAACATGATATCATAGCATAGTACAGCATAGCATAGCACAGTACAGCATAACACAGCACAGCACAGCATACCTTGGTATAGCATAGCATAGCATAGTGTGTACATGTCACATGCGAGGCTTACGAACTTCCATGTTGGTGTGAGGGGACAGATGTATGTGTGCTTGAGTGCAGGTATGTGTGACTGTGTATGCGCACGTGTGTGTATGCACATGTGTGTGTGTGTGTGTGTTGTGTGTGTATGTGTGTGTGTGTGTGCGAGAGAGAGAGAGAGAGAGAGAGAGAGAGAGAGAGAGAGAGAGAGGTCATAATTGAGGCACAGCCCTACCCACCTCATCAATTTCACACATGTCAACCTGTTCCACCTGCGGATGTTTTAGGATCTCCCTGACCACGCCCCCGTCTCCTCCACCAATCACAAGCACCTGTGCACATGTCAATCATTGGACGAGGTTTTTAAACTTTAAAAACAAGTAATATTTTCTATATATGGTAAGTATTTCTGTAAGGTTTTGGTTTTTGGTAGATTTCAGTGTTTTAAATTCTTAGGGATTGGTCAAGAAAATTGCTTGTTGTAAGATTTCTTCAGTGATTCCTTAGTCTTGTGCAACGTTGGGGCACCACTGAAGATTTTGCAAACAGCTTCCTCCAATCCTCTCGTTTTCGTTTGTTTGTTTGATTTTTTTCTTTGCAGCTTTTATGTATTCAAATGTATATTTTTCTTGTGCAAGAAATATTTTCAAAGTGCTTTTTCGTCATGTAAAAATGCATAGAGTTAATTATTTTAGAATTTTTATTTCATATGACGCCATTGCAAGATTGGAATCAAACGCTTCAGTGCTGCATTCAGAGACACCTTGCTTTGCCAAAGAATCAACCATCTCATTCCATTAAATTCTTTAATGAGAAGGGATCCAGTAAAAAGTTATTTCGAGGTCTATGCTTATAATACAATGTATGAGAAATTTAATATCAAATACAATATCATTCCTTATTTTCCCTTGCCATGTCTTCAATGCCAGTAATGCTGCCCTTGAGTCAACGCAAAACAGAATTTGGCAGGCATCAACAGCAGCGTCAGACAAGAAGTTCAAGGCCATAAGGATTGCACATAATTCAGACGTAAAAATAGAAAAATGTTCAACCAGCCAACCAGCCAGCCACCCAGCCAACCAGCCAGCCACCCAACCAGCCACCCAGCCACCCAACCAGCCAGCCACCCAGCCAACCAACCAATCTAGTACGTACCCGGCGAGGGTTGGGGTGGCTGTAAAGAGGGAGGTGGGTGATCATTTCTTGATAGGAAAACTCGTCTCGCTCCGTGCACTGAATCACGCCGTCTAGCACCAACACGTTGCCATAGGTTTTACTGAAACAACGAAGTCATCGAATGTGTATGTATGGCTATCATGTTTCGTCAAAAGTAGCAAACAAGCTCAAGCTCAAGCGAGAGAGAGAGAGGGAGAGAGAGACACAATGACAATGACAATGACAAATTCTTTTATTTCGA
>CM054163.1:28245783-28275783 GCA_028751875.1 Rapana venosa
GTACAACAGAAAAACAGCAGCAGCAGCAGCAGCGGCAGCAGCAGTAGTAGTAGTAGTAGTAGTAGTAGTAGCAGCAGCAGCAGCAGCAGCAACAACAAAACAACAGCAGTAAACGAAGCAGCAACAGTAGCAACGACAGCAGCAGCAGCAGCAGCAGCAGCAGCAACAGCAGCAGCAGCAGCAGCAGCACAAGAACAACAAGAGCACAGCAGCAGTAATAGCAGTACAACAGAAAAACTTAGCAGCAGCAGCAGCAGCAGCAGCAGCAAAAACATCACCACCAGCAACAACAACACCACCAACAACAAAAACAGATAACAACAGCAATAACAATAAAAAGAAAATCAACAACATAGGCTCTCTCTCTCACCTTTTAAAAACCAAAATATCCTGATATTCGGACTTGTGGTGATGCAAGACTTTGTCCACTTCTAAAGAGAGCGCCTGACCTGGCCATAGCGGGTTTATTTCGCTGAACCAACCGTTCGTGATCCGATCCATGGTGCGACTGAGCGTTTTCAGCACAGCTGCTGTGACTCTTGTTGATACGTCTTTGGGGGGGGGGGGGGGGGGGGGGGGGGGAGGGGGGGGGGGGGGGGGGGGGGGGGGGGGGGGGGGGGTGGGGGGGGGGGGAGGGGGGGATTGTCGTCTGCATCGCGCATCTGACTATCCTTCATTTAAAACACAACATAACACACACAACACACACCACCCCCCCCCCCCCACACACACACACACACAAAAGGCTCCCTGTTTGGTTTTGACTTCCCGGTTGAATTTTCAAGCTACCGGATAAAAAATAAAAGTTGATGAGAACAACTTGACTTTTCTATTAAAAAAAAAAACTTCTTGAGGAGTCGTTGGGGGTACTGTGCTGATTAAAAAAATTTTTTTTTTAGGTAGTGTATTTTTATTATTTTCAAAATTAAAAAAAAAATTCTTTTATATCGAGGATAATGGAATAAGCACTTATGTGCTTTTTTTTTTTTTTTTTAAACATCCAGTCCCCGTGTATATGCGGTTTTGTAAATTCTGTCAAATGTTCCCACCGGCACACATTGGCCTACTCTTACGAAAAGCGGAACAGGGTTTAACGTGTGCGCAAGATGTTCTGCGAGCGTTCGCACACGGGGCCTCGGTTTATAGTCTCATCCGAAGGACTTTTGGGGAGAGTGGAGTCTGCACTGATGCTAACTCCAGGGGAAAATATCCCCTTGAACGGGAATCGAACCCGAGTCGTCAGATTGCGAGCGCAATGTTCTGACCACTAGGCTATCCCGTTGCTGTTTTTAAAAAAATTGCTATTTGCTGTTGTTGTTGTTGTTGTTGTTGTTGTTGTTGTTGTTTGTTGTTGTTGCTGCTGCTGCTGCTGCTAAGTTTTTCTGTTGTACTGATGTTACTGCTGCTGCTCTTGCTGTTCTTGTTGGGCGATGTGAACTTAACAGAGTCCATCCCTCTCCAGTCCTAAGGTGTATGCTGTGTACATTTAATCTGTCATCCATATTGTTTAATCATGTCATCTTTATTGTTTCATTGTGTCATTTATATGTTTTTAAAAAATCGTGTTATCCATACCACCGACCATAGCTGGCCTACTACTCTTCCATGAGTGATGAAAGGGATTTTTAAAGTGCGTGCAAGATGTTTTTGGCGCACCTTCACACAGAGGATCTCCATTTCCTAGTTTCAGTGGAAGAAGTTTCAAGGGAGCAGAGTCAGTGCCAATGATAACCAGGGAGGTCTTCCTTTTATTTCACTATCTGTGGTCTTAACTCCCGAAGATTACAGTGGAGCGGAGTCAGTACCAATGATAACCATGGAGGTATTCCTTTTGTTTCACTATCTGTGGTCTTAACTCCAGTAGATTACAGTGGAGTGGAGTCAGTACCAATGATAACCATGGAGGTATTCCTTTTATTTCACTATCTGTGGTCTTAACTCCAGTAGATTACAGTGGAGCGGAGTCAGTACCAATGATAACCATGGAGGTATTCCTTTTGTTTCACTATCTGTGGTCTTAACTCCAGTAGATTACAGTGGAGTGGAGTCAGTACCAATGATAACCATGGAGGTATTCCTTTTATTTCACTATCTGTGGTCTTAACTCCAGTAGATTACAGTGGAGCGGAGTCAGTAGCAATGTTAAGCAGGGAGGTATTCCTTTCATTTCACTATCTGTGGTCTTAACTCCAGAAGATTACAGTGGAGTCAGTACCCATGATAACCATGGAGGCATTCCTTTTATTTCGCTATCTGTGGTCTTAACTCCAGAAGATTAGAGTGGAGCGGAGTCAGTAGCAATGATAACCAGGGAGGTATTCCTTTTATTTCACTATCTGTGGTCTTAACTCCAGAAGATTACAGTGGAGTCAGTACCAATGATAACCATGGGGGTATTCCTTTTATTTCACTATCTGTGGTCTTAACTCCAGAAGATTACAGTGGGGTGGAGTCAGTACCAATGTTAACCACGAAGGTATTCCTTTTATTTCACTATCTGTGGTCTTAACTCCAGAAGATTACAGTGGAGTGGAGTCAGTACTAATAATAATGATACATGGAACTTATATAGCGCTGTATCTTGCACAGACAAATCAAAGCGCTTAACAAATCAAAGCGCTTACTAGTGATAACCATGGAGGTATTCCTTTTACTTCACTATCTGTGGTCTTAACTCCAGAAGATTACAGTGGAGTGGAGTCAGTACCCATGATAACCACGGAGGTATTCCTTTTATTTCACTATCTGTGGTCTTAACTCCAGAAGATTACAGTGGAGTGGAGTCAGTACCCATGATAACCACGGAGGTATTCCTTTTATTTCACTATCTGTGGTCTTAACTCCAGAAGATTACAGTGGAGTGGAGTCAGTAGCAATGATAACCAGGGAGGCATTCCTTTTATTTCACTATCTGTGGTCTTAGCTCCAGGAGATTACAGTGGAGTGGAGTCAGTACTAGTGATAACCAGGGAGGTATTCCTTTTATTTCACTATCTGTGGTCTTAACAGGAGAATAGATTTGTACCAATCCAATCTTGTTGTTTATAGCCCTGCTGACCACAAAGGCCATATCCAGGCTGTTACCTCGTAAAATTTTAAATCTCAGCATAAAACTGTGCAACTATATACAGATTAAGACAGGGTAGAAAATCAGCACTACTGTGGTTCCTTGTTTCAATGCCCTGGCCAACCAAAAGGGTCAACTCAAGATGATCACCACGTTGCAGTGAGACCACATCAATGACACATGAAAAAATGAAATGAAATCAAAACTAGATTCCTTAAAACATTCTTGTTCCTAGTCACTAACAATGACGTCCTCATACATATCAGACGGGAAAAGCCCGATTCTCTCAGGAGGTTAAAAATGTTGTCAGGTGGAACATCACGAAAAAGGATGAGAGTTTGCAGTAAAATGCTTGTGCCTAATATCCTGGACATCTCGACACACTAGAAGCTGATTGCTTGGTGGCTATTCGCACATCACAAGTCATGCACCATAGGGTTCCCTCACCTTCCGCCTTCTTCACCTTCACCTATCCCGTAGTCCCGTGGACTGTGGGGGGCACCAATGAAGATTTTGCAACCAGCTTCCTCCACTCCCCACGGTCCTCTGCTTTCCATAGCAAATCGTTCCCACTCAAGGTTTCCCCCACCTTTAAGTATATGAACGTGAGTAATATAAAAATAACCAGTGTATATTCTGGTGAGCAATCCCTTCTGTTGATAGGACACCTCAGAGGAGACTCGAACGACATACTACAAAAAGCTGAGAACCGCGAGACGCGTAGGAAGCTGGTTGTAAAATCTTCAGTGGTGCTCCAAACGGTCTACTAGACTACGGGATAGATGAACGTGTGAAAGGTAACTGGTCGGATCAAGTAAAACATGTCCCGGGGCAAAATTACAGCAGGGATGGAAAAAAATTGTGTGTCGCCTGTCGTCTCAGCGTTAGGGTATCATCATTTGGGTAAAGATCGTGTGGCTCACCTTTTGTGTAATAATGGATTTAATAAAACTTTGTTGCTGTACTAAACGGTACTGTGTAAGGCGGCATCTATAATAACGGACAGGCTGTTACCCACGTGGACATCAATATATAGTATGTGTTTGATAATGTGTGCAAAGCTGACTAACAGAATACATGTGTGGTGTGTTAACATCTGCTGTTGCTGCTGCTGCTGTTGGAAGAGCATTTATTATGCACGGATGTGTTATATCAGAAGTATTATAGATTTAATATTTATGATTTGACAATTTTAGAGGTAAATAAATAGATAGATAGATAGATAGATAGATAGATAGATAGATAGATAGATAGACAGACAGACAGACAGATAGTTTGACAGATAATTTGAGAGAGAGATTAAATTTTTTGTTTTTTAAAAAATTATTTTATATCGAGGATAATGGAATAAGCACTTATTGCTTTTTTACATCCTGTCCCCGTGTGTATGTGGTTTTGTAAATTCTGTCATCTGTTCCCACCGGCACACAAGAGATCATTAAAAAAAAACCACAAACATTTTGAATCCTTAGACAGGTATAAACATCATCCGTCCGAGCAGAGAGAGAGAGAGAGAGAGAGAGAGAGAGAGAGAGAGAGAGGAGAGAGAGACAGAGACAGACAGATTTTAAACTCTAGTTGTTTTTTTAAAAGTTAATGTTTTTTCACATTTTTTTTATTTTTGTGTTTTTTAAACTATTTTTTTCCACTATTTGTTGTTGTTGTATGTTAGTGTGTATTGTTGACTACTACCCCACCCTCCCTTTTTTTTGTTTGAAATTATCCATATTCGTTTCTTCTCTATCTGCTTTTTATTTGAAAAGTGCATTTGATTTTGCTGATGCTTCGCTGAATCTGGTAAAACAAACAAATCGATGCGCTTGCACTCAAATCATTTACACCCATGCAACTTTCCTCAAATAACATAATTAATCTGGTAAAACAAACAAATCGATGCGCTTGCACTCAAATCATTTACACCCATGCAACTTTCCTCAAATAACATAATTAAGATATTGCAAATTTATACACATCCACACACACACACACTACACACACTACACACAAACACACACACACCCCACCACACACACTCTCCACACACACACACACTCTCCACACACACACACACACTTTTGTGGTGATGAAGGAGATGAAGGATGCTGCTGAAAAAGTAGGAACAGATATGAAGGGAAAAGTGTCAGGTAGACAAGACAACAGTAGATGACTGAAAGTTACTGTGACAAGTACAATGTCCTCTGCTAGAGTTACAAATACTGTTTACAAAAATCTAATTCAATAATGGTGAAATGGTGGGATTGATTAAAAGAACATTACAACAAGGAAACAGGCTGGAAGGGGAGAAGGCAGCTCTTAGGGGTCAGGGTGGAAGGGATGGCTGATTTAAGTCTACCAGTCAGTTAGATCTAGGTCACGCTTTGCCACCCTAGAATTGTGTAAGAAGAGTAAATCAGCGTATATCTACAGTTTCTGATCCTAAAATGTAGTCAGACATTATTTAAATGAAATCTGACGGTCAAAATTACGCACAAAGCAATGTATGCTTACTTTCATTTGTGGTATTCATTACTAGATCTAATCCTACTTAACACCTCTAGCATCGCCATTTGCATGAAGTCGCTACGGTGCTCCACAAAATGGTTACCCTTGGGCATCTTAAATTTAAAAAATTTGAATTTTTAAACCCCTTTATTTAAATATTTTTTATGACAAACCGGGCTCTGATTTAAAACTCAATTACAATCCATGATAAAAAACAGAGAGGTAAAAAAATGTACAAAAAAACGTATGAGTTTTTTAAAGGCAGGGGGAAGGGGAAAAGGATAACTGCCCACTGTTTTGGTCGGGGGTTGGGGGCCTCATGGCTTCTGGGTAGGTCAAGCAGGGGGACTAGACTTATCTATGGCAGACCGAAAGTGTCAAAATTGTCCACTCCAGGAGGGCATAACAAAATTTGTTTCCCACTCTCCCAGGGAACAGTAAATTGTTTTCCCAAAACGAATTTTGTTTACAATGGCCTAAGTATATTTTATCAAACTGGCTTCTCGTCACCTCTAAGAACCTAGAAAAATCTAGCACTCTACAAAAGAGGCAGAATGTGGAAAGGAGGTGACAGGAAGAAAAGGAACAGGCAGACAAGGAAAAAAAGGGAACAAGGCGAACAAAAGGGGGTAGAAAAAGGGGGAAATTCCTGCAGAGAATTTCCAAAAGGGTGGGGAGCATAAAAACCGACACATTCCCAAGGGGGAAGTTAGATTTTAAACGGGGGCCAGTACTATTGTTTAATGCAACAGATTTTTGGCATGCCCTCCAGGGCTACGGGGGAGGGGATACCCTAGGGGTTAGAACATTGCGCCGCAACCCGAAAACCCCAGGTTCGATTCCCGTTCAAGGGATTTTTTTCCCCTGGATTAAAAATCATGCGGGGACTCCACTCCCCCAAAAGTCCTTTCCGATAGACTATAACCGAGGCCCCGTGTGGGAACGCAAGCAGAACACTTGAAACACACTTTAAACCCTGTCCGTTTTTCGTAATGTGGCCAATTTTGTGCTGGGGGGAACAATGACAGAAATTTAAAAAAACCGAATACACATGGGGACTGGTTAAAGAAAAAGCACAAAAGTGTTATTCCTTTATCTTCCATATAAGAAAAAAGAATAAAAAAAAAATTTACTTCAAGTTAACACTTTATAAAAAAAAAAATCATAGCTTTGTTTCTGCAAATTTTTAAAAAAACCTGCTAATAGCAGGTTTTTCACCCATTTTTTAAAATTTTTTTCTTAATGGAAGATAATGGAAAATAATCACTTAGGGCTTTTTTTTTTACATCCATCCCCATGTGTATTGGGTTTTGTAAATTCTGTCACTTTTCCCACCACACACAAGGCCTTCAGGGGATTTTAAAGTTTTTGACTTGACTTTGACTTTTGACACATTGACAACTAAATAATTTTGAGTGTATTCGGGATACACTCCCCCTTTTAGCTTTGGGACTTTTTAAAATCTTTACAAATGCAGTCAAAATATTCTTTTTGATTTTTCACAAAAAAAAAAAAAAAGATGACAAAAATGTGCTCTTGTGTGTTGTGTGTGTGGGTGTGATTGAAAACATAGGGCAATACAAGGGTAGTCTCAAAAAATTGGAAATGAAATTCAAAAAGGATTGCTTGTTTCCTATAGTATTGACCCCGGCGCATGTTGTGATTAGGCAGCTAGCAGAGGAAAAAGGGCCTTAGGGGTTTTAGGAGGGGGAAAAGGGGGGGGGTTACAGGTTTGCTTAAAAAATTATTTTAAAAAAATTAAAACCTTTCCCGTTTGAAAAAAAAAAAAGCATGAATTATCAAGGCTAGTCTTCAAAAAAACTTTTTAATTTTTTTATTTTTTAAAACTTTTTTAGGGGATGCCTTTTACTGGGTATAAATGCTAGGGTTTAAGGAAAAAAAGAAGATCAGGAGCAATTTTAAAGGTGGTTTTACCTTACGCAGTCACACGGCCCCTGATGGTTTGTGATAGGTGTGCGGCAGCTTTTGTTAAAGTTCAAAAACGTGTTTGCACGAATAATTAAAAATGCCGTCACCCCACCCCCCATCGGGGGGTCGAACCACTGTTTTTTGTTTTTTTTTTTGGTATCTGTCTGTCTGTCTGCCCCAGCTGTCTGTCTATTTCTCTCGTGTCTGTGTTCTCTCTGTCTGTCTGTCTCGTCTCTCTCCGTGGATTGGGATTTTAAAAAAAAAAAACTAGAAAAATTATTTTTTTATCCTCGAAATAAAAGAATTTTGTTTGATTTGATTTATTTAAACGGGATTTGATCCCTCTCCTCTCCCTCTCCTCTCTCTCCCCCCTCTCCCATCTCCTCTCTCTCCTCTCTCTCTCTCGTGGAGTTATAATTTTTGGGGTTATTTATTAAGTTTACCCAAAGGGGGGGACGGTTTAAAAAAAACACATGAATGTTTATTCATATCCTCGAAAAAAAAATTTTGTCATTGTCATTGTCTCTCCCCCCTTGGGGCATGATGTTAAAGAAAAGCATAGAATCTATCATTACCCTTTAAAATAAAATATTTGGTTTGTTTTATTTATATCTCTCTTCTTCTTTATTTGGTGGGGGTTTGTGTGTTGTGTGTGTGTGTGTGGTGTGTGTTGTGTGTTGTGTTTACTGTTAGTGAAAGGGTTTGTGCTTTTTTATTTTTTACATAAATTTTTCTGCCAGGCGGGGACGGGATGTAAAAAAAAAAACACGGGGGTTTTTCATTATCCTCGAAAAAAAACATTTGTCATTGTCCTCTTTGCTGAAAGTCACAGTAAAAGAAAAACTTCTTTTTTCAGAGGGTACATTGAATGACACATATCGCTTTATTCACAGCCATCTATCTAACAACAAAAAAAATAATATATATCATACATAAATAAAAAACCCCCCTAAACAGTGGTAACCAACAATAAAAAAAAAGAAAAATCAACATATAAACAAGATTAAAAAACCAAAAACAATTTTATGCCATACAAATCAAAGAAATAATTACGTAAAAAATACATCTCCCAAAAAACACAGAGCAACCCCCCCCCCCCCCCCACCAAACCCAAAACCAAAAAAAAAGACCCCCCTCCCCCCCCACACACACAACCACCCCCCCCCCCCCCCCCAAAAAAAAAATCCAAAACCAAACAAAACTAAAAAAAAGCAAAAAAAAGGAGACAACACACACAACACACACACATTGATTTGTTTTAACAGTTTTTTTGGGAGGGATATAATATTAAATAATATATATACAATATAATATAATAATATTAATATATATATATATCTTCATATATTTTTGTTTTAAACATGTGAGACCATTTTATTTTGAAGCTTTTATATGCAATTTTCTTGTTTTTTTTGGTGAGGGCGGGATAAAAAAAAGTTGATAAACTAATTTTTTTCACCCTAAATTTAAAGATAATTTTTTGACTGGTGTGTAAAAAAACCCTAATTTTAAAGTTTTTTCCACTTAAATAAACCCAAAAACCTAACATAGGAGACTGAATAAGAGAGAGAGAAGGAGAAAAAGGGGAGAAGAGAGAGGGGGGAGGAGAGAGAGGGGGGGGGTGGGGGGGAGACACTTTGTGTAAGTGCATGTGCATTTTTGGGGGTTGCCCCCTGCATGTATCGTGTGCGTGCTCAGTGTGTACAAAATAGTAAAACCCAACACAAAAAAATAGTGATCTTAACATGAACAAAAAGAACAAAAATTAAAAAAAAATAAAATAAACATTGAAAAAAAAAAAAGAACTACAACAAATGCCCTATAGACTTAACAATAAACCTTTGGCAAGTCTATTTTAACTTACCATTGTTCAAAACTCTTCAAGGGAAATTTCTCAAAAAGGCGGGGAAAATGATTTTTTTAAAACTTTTCACTTTCAAGTATGACAGGGGTATTGAAATATATTCACCACAAAACTTTTTAACATCCGCGAATTTTTTTTAGAATGCATTAATTTTTATCCAAAAAATAATCCTTGTTGTTTTTCCTTTACAGCATTTGTAAATCCAATGATCAATGTATTTTAACTACCCCATTACCACTGGGATTTAATGTGAAAGCGGATTATTTTCTATGCTTTTTTTATAAATTTGTTAAAAGGGTGCTTCTTCTAACACCCGATAACCTCTGCAATGGGGAGAGGACTGCATCCATAGACCCCCCTTTTTATTCGGCACCTTTTTTCGCAGCCTATCACCCACTATTTGAAAAAAATCCCAATTGGGATCCACAAAAAAAAAACATGGATCCTCTTAAACCCCGAAATTTATGAAGTATTTTTTTGTTTATATAAGTTTTTGTAGTTGCTTTTAAGTTATAGACTTTTAAGGGGATATAGTACGATTTTGAATCCACGCAAAGTATATATGAAGAAAAAGTAAAAGGATGAAAACTAAAATGAAATTTTTAAAACCCTGACAATACGATCAGTTCACGTAAAAACAATCGATTTTTACAACAGATAGACTTTTCTATTTTTAGGCTGGGATGGGCAAAAGCAGATTTTCTAAAAGTGAGCCCTCTTTAAAAATTTTAAAAAAAAATGACAGTAATTAGTTGTATAGTGAAAAGAACATTAATCCATTATATTTGGGTTCTCATTTTTTTTCATGTTATATAATCAACACAAATTCCCTTTTTTTATTCCCCAAACAGGGCAAACTGGGAAATTTCCCTTTGTGGCTACATCATATTTTAAAATTTTTAGAACGGTCAAAAAATCTATGTGTAGGGACTTTTTGTCATCAAAGATTTATGTTTCGGGCTCTTTTTGGGAAAAAACTTTCAGAACCTCATTTTTTTTTTCTTTTGAAGCAAAGTTTTTGATGTAAAAATTCTCAGAATATATTTTGGCCATACAAATTGCAGTACTCATCAAAATGGTGTCATTCCAATTTCTTTATATTTTTTTATCAAGTGCAAGGCATGAAAGGTACACCAAAAGCAATCTGTATGCCTTACAGCACACTTGAAGCTTCTTTGTGAATACTTAAATGCGCTAAAAAAACTTCTTTCCATAGAAATTTTGATCAATTTTGAGAAGTAATAAATTTCAAACGAATGCTGTCCCCCAAAACGCTTTCGTACAATTTTTAGCAGATTCAAACATTTTCTTCCTTTTATTTAAAACTATTCAATTGGGCTTCCCAATTAACTTTAGAAAAAAACACCTAAAAACTTTTTTTAAGTGTTTTTATTCAAATATCTCATTTCAAAATTTTAACACAGCAAGTTTTTTTGGATTGCCCCCCAATTTTTAAAAACACATATGCGTTTTTTCGTAATAAATTTTGGCCCTTTTTTAATTAGTACTTTTTAAATTTTCAAGGTCTTTTTTGGTAATTTTTTAATATAGTTTTAAAGACCTTTTTGGTGTTTTTGTTTTTTGTAACATTTATCCACATGCAATTCTCTGCATATGTACTAAGACAACGTTCGAAAAATGTCCCAGGGAAAATCATTTAACAGGAATAAATAGAACTGGGGTAAACGAGCTTGGGTAAGCCCTATCAAGATTTTTTTGGGGTTTGAGAGTTTTTTTTTCTACCTTTTTTTGATGATCTATTGTTAAAAAGCTCTTTAGTAATGAAAAGTTACCGAAAGGCCCTTGTCTTTAATTTATTAATAAATTTCATGCCAACTTGATCAAAGGCTTTATTTATGTCAAAAAACGTTTTCAAAGGACATTTTTTCCCACGTGCAAAATTGTTGTTTTTAAAAGCTTTTAATTTACTAAATTATCAATAAAGATCTACCTCGCTGAAAACCTGCTTGGTTGCGCAAAAATGTTTTTTCCCCTTTTGGCAATAGTAAATAACCTTGCAAGAACAACCCCTCCATGAGCTTCTATGTAGTCAATGCATGGCCTGAAAATAGCTTTATTTGTCTGGACTTTTCCCATTTGTGGGTTGGTACCACAATGGACTGTTCCCCTTACTGGGATGACACCCGGGCCCAGCTTTACAAAAAAATTTTAAAGTAGAAATGAAATTTCTGGGAAGTTTTTGATCAAACATTGAATTCATCCCAAATCCAACGGATTTTTTCTTACAGGAATGACAGAAAAAGCATCTTAAAATTTCCCGGAATGTAATTGGGAGCATTTATAAAAAGAGTGTTTCAGGCCTGGGTCTAAATATTCATTTTTGACTTCTTCTTCACTTTTGAAAGTTCTGCGTTTAGCGGATAGACCCCCTTTCGCAGGGATTTGAAAACACGTGGCAAATGCCTCGCCTTTTCTGCACAAGGAAACTCTTTTTTTCAGAATAATTGGACAAAGGCAAGTGATACCTTTTGTCATTTTTAAAATTTTTTCCATACTTTGAATGTCTTTTTTTATTTGAAATTTCCTTTTCAAAAAGAGGACCAATACTGTTTTTTTAAAAATGGTGCTAAACCATGTTACAGTATTTTTGGGGCCTTTTTCTGCTCAAAAGGTTTTCTGGCGATTTATTTTTGAGAAAAAAACTTTTGCATTAAATGTTTTTTTTTGTACAGCCCTCACAGGCTTGTGTCCCCAGACATTTCCCCAATGTTTATAGCTTTTTCTGAAAGACATCTAGGAAAAAACAATTTCACTTGCGTATTTACTTGTTTTTCGAAAAAACATTTGATCTATTCTTAGTGCTATGCACCTGTATTGTAAAACAAGAATAGTTTTAAAAAAAATTTCCCCGTCAGCACCTTAAATTAATTTTGGGACTTTTCCTTTGAAAAAAATTTACATTGGGATAATTGGTTTTTAAAGGTTATAATAAGGGGAAAAAAGATCACTGCCTAGAGTATCTTTTTGGGTTTTTCCAATCGCAATCAGGAACAAATATTGGTACACTAAAATTAATCTATTCTGACGCTCTTTACTTTAGACCAGGAATTTTGTACGCTGCTGTCCCCTTCAATAAAAACAGCAAAAATCCCCCACTTTTTTACAAACCGTTGCGGTAACTGAAATGCAATCTTTATCCCCAAAAAAAAAAAAAAAGGGAAAGAACAAGAGGGGGAACAGAGAAAATGAAAAGGTTTAGGAGGAGGAAAGGGGAAGGAACTGGAAAAAAATGAGAACACAATTTGTGCAAGTTACAAAAACCTTAAAATACAAAAAACAAAATCAAAAAATACACAAGAAATACAAGTTTCATCACATACAAAGTATAAAGCACCTACCAAAACATTTCATGAGACAGAAATGCTTTTTCATTGAAGACACTGGACAAGGGGTGAGAGGGGGAGGGGGGGGGGGAAGGAAGGGAAGAAGGTGAATTGCCAAGAAGAATTGCGAAGAAGAAGAAGAAGAGAGAGAGAGAGAGAGAGCGCGCGAGCTCACAAAGAGTTTGCTCCCTTATCAGAAATCTGCATGCCCATGATTCGTATCAGTTCAGCGGCTAGTCGAGGCATTCGGTTTCTTCTGTTGCAGGCCACATGCCACATACACGCACTGAGGGTCATGCTGTCTCTTTAATTCTGGCAGAGACATGCCACGCACGCATTGCGAAATGCAGTGGGCCCATTCAGGGACTGATCATTCGATCGTCCCGTTGCTAACAGACAGCGTCATTTCTAGCCAATCACTGCTCTCCGTTCTCTTTACTTCGAGGGTGCAATCATGGCGTCTGAGGGAAAGGCAGAAGATTGTCGAACAGATTCTGATTTTAACGCAGAAAAGGTGTTGAAGTTGTTTCAAAGTTGTAAACAAGGCAACGATGATGCTGTATCGATTGAGTTCTATTGTGATGCCTATGAAGAGCTTTGCAAGTGAGTTTACTTTTCTGTATTTCAACGAATCTTTGAACTGAAAGTGTCAAGTATCTTTAAAAGGATAGTTAGACTACATGGCGATTATTTGCATAATGCCGGATGGTTGAATTTAGAACACTCCATACCAACCGACAGAGATTTTAGTGGCTGGTTGTAGCAGGGGAACTGTGTGAGAGTTTAGCCTTTAGATGAATTATAAAATTATTAACGCAGTGGCTTCTCGGCTGTGTGCACCGGTCCGTGAAATCGTGTATCAGTGACTCATGAGTGGCAAAAGGCCGAATGGATGACGTCTATTTAATTGTTTAAAAAAGCCTTTTTCGCAAAATCGTGGGTGGATCGGGGGAAAAGGACGCTCTGGTGATAATGTATCTGTGTAGAAAAATGAGACATTCAGGGTTTTATTCCTGTTTTAAACTTAACCCCCTTGTGACTCAGCCCAGAATGTTGACAAGTCTAATTGTTTTTCAGATGAGATGGTAATTCAGTAATCAAAGTGTCCTGTAATCCCATATCTTGCAAGATTATATATAAAAGCAAAGCAAAGAAATGTAGCAAAAAGTTAGTTGTCTTGGCAAAATTCTGTAGAAAATTGCCATTCTCATGGTAAAACAAATTATGCATGTAAAATTGTAATTGTAATACTGTCTGGTCAGACCACTGTTGTCTACAACTTATTCTGAAAAGAAACAGGCTATAGATTATACAGAGCATCTTGTATCTACCTGGGTTTTAAACATACGCACAAGGTGTTGTGTGCATACGTGTGTCTACACTTGCATTAAACTTTCATCTGTTTATTTATTTTTTTTTTAAACTCTTCTGTATTAAACTATTATGTACTGAATAAGAAAAAAGGTGGCATGTGCATAATTATATTATAGTTTTATCTGCTTACTTTAAAAAAAAGTGTATTATTTGCTGAATAATAAAGAAGTCGGCATTATGGCCTCGATATAAAATGGCCCCTAACAAGGTTGGTTACAGACTTGTGCACATCAGACTTACAGACTTGTGCACATCAAAAGAACCCATGACAGTTGAAAATTGGACAGAGCAGGGAGAGGGTCTGTACCTTCTGACTGTTGTAGTGACATTGAAAGGTTCAATTTCCAACTGTATTGCTGAAGTTGGAATGCAGCTACCTTAATGGTAGAGGGAAAACAACAACCCAGATGCATGTTCTAAAATCTCACCATAGGTAAACCTTGGAGCTCCAGCTGAGGAATGAAAAAACAAAAAGGAAAAAAAATTACCAAATACTTTTTTTTAAAGCATCTTTTGATGCTAAAGGTATTTTATGCGATGAAGAAATTGATATTATCTATCATGTTGACACCACACAAACAATAATATTACATTTCAGTGGCTTCCTGTAAGTTAGTATTATTGTTGTTATTTTTGCTTCTATTTCAGTATTTGATAGTAGCCTAATTTTCCCATGCAAACTCACCCTTGTGAAAAGATGTCATATATTAAAAGTAATTTATTTATTCAAGGATTTGCTTGAGACTGGAACCTATGCTCTCAGCTTACTTTAGAACATGTGTCAGGTGCAATAACTACTGAGCCCCCCCCCCCCCCCCCCCCCCCCCCCCCCCTCCCACTTCCTCTCGAAGAATATACTCCCCGCCTCACCTTACATTAGTTATAGGACATTGTTCCTTTGTAAAAGTGCAGGTATATTTTTCATGATTATATATATTTCTGAAATATTCTGAAATATATTCCTGAAAATCTGCCTTCGCTCTTGACAAATATGGCCCACTGCTTTCAAGATATCCAAAATTGGATGATACAGAACAAGTTACAGCTAAATGCAGATAAAACGGAAACCATGCTTGTAGGGACCAAACACAAATTCTCTTCCATTACAACAGCTTCAATACAATTTGGCAATGCATCAGTCCCTCTGTCCACTACTGTGAAGTATCTATGGGTCATTATTGACAACACACTCCTCTAATGCAAAAATTCACATCCAGACCTGCCAGTCAGCTACTATCAATTACACCCGTATTAAAGCAATTCCCAAAAGTACCTGTCCATAGATGCAAAAACCAAACTCGTTACATCTCTCTTTCTTTCACTCTGGACTATTGCAATTCTCTGTCGCGGGTCTGCCAGCATCATCAATCCACTCCCTTTAATGTATACAAAACTCTGCAGCTTGACTAGTCCTCAGAAAGAAAAAATCTTAGCACATTACCCCTCTCTTGCGATTTCTCCACTGGCTGCCTGCGCCACAGAGAGTAAACTATAAGATCAGTACCCTCTGTTACAAATGTCTTCACAAAACAGCACCCTCCTACCTCTGTGAATGTCTTCACTTGTACACTCCTTCTCAATCCCTCCGCTTTGCTGCAGATACCTTATCCTTACGAATACCTAGATTCAACCAATCCACCAACGGCCGTCGCTCTTTCTCTATTTCTGGTCCATCGATCTGGAATGAACTCCCGCTCTCTCTTCGCCAAAAGCCTTCTTTTGACACTTTTAAATCCAGTCTCAAGACATTTATTTCAAACCTAAGATTTTCCTCTCTTGCTTCATCTCATAGCTTCCCCCTGCCTTCAACAGCCGAGATTCTATCTCCCTGCCAGGGTGTGTGACCTGTGTGTGTGTGTGTGTGTGTGTGTGTGTATGCGTGCGTGCACATTTAGACTTTTTGAACTATTAATTGTTACGGTTGTATGACTGTGAAGAACGAGCTGAGTGAAAGTGCTTTGATTTGTCTCTGCAAGATATGTGCTATAAATTCCATTTATTATTATTATTATTATTTTTAATTATTATTATTATTATTATATTTATAGATTTTACACACACCCCACACACACACACACACACACAGACACACACACAACACACACCACACACACACACACACACACACACACACCCCACAACACACACACACACCCCAAGTCCCATGAATAAAAACAGCCACACAAAATCATTATAAAAAAAAAATAATGAAGACAACCCCATGAGGAAATGAATTGAGAAAGAAGGGGAAAAAATGTAGTGATTAAGCTGTACAACTACAAAAGAATTTTATAAATAAAGATAGGAAAAGGGAACAAGTTAGCTGATAGTGAAATAACAAGTATTGATTGTGAAAAACGTGGAGAAAGAAGTGTGTAGTAAGTTCTTGTGATGATTTCTTCAGACGGGAATTATGATGATGATGATTCTAATTAATATTGTCATTCATGAATATCAATTTCTATGCTTGCATGTTTAAATCAGCTTAGAGTAAATGGATAATGAATTGATGAGGAGAAAAAAAAGGCACTACAGTACACAAGACCCAAAACAGTTTTGAAACAATCTTTCATGATTTTTCAAAATTTAATTAAGAAAAAAGAAATCATGTTATTCTTATTTTGTTTTGTTTTGTGCTCCTTCTGATTTTATTATCATTATTATTTTTTTAAATCTCCCTCTGTTTTTTGTTTGTTTGTTTGTTGTTAGGGCAGTGTGGAAAGGTAGAAGGGACACAACTCTTTCAAAGTACAGCCAGGGCAGCAACATTTCTTTCCCTTTAATGAAGAGTAAGCCATTGTGTGCCAATGTGAATGGAAAGACAGAATTTACCAAACCAGAATTTTATGATCAAAGATAGGAAAGGAACAAGTTAGCTGATAGTGAGAATAACAAGTATTGATTGTGAAAAACTTGGAGAAAGAAGTGTGTAGTAAGTTTTTTGTGATGATTTCTTCAGACTGGAAGTAATGATGATGATATGACGAGGTGATTCTTCACACTGGGAAATATGATGATGAGATGATGATGATGATGATGACGATGATGGGATTCTAAAATGATATGCATTCATGAATATTAATTCAGTGCTTGCATGTCTAAACACATGGGGGCTGGGGGATGTAAAAAAGCACATTGACACCTTTGTCGAGTTTAGACACCCTCCCCCAAGTTGGAATAAAGGCTACCTGAATGGAAAGGGGGATAAAAAAAAGGTCGCATACCAAAAAAAACCTCACCATTGGTAAAAACCCCAGAGCTCCAGCCAAAAAATAAAAAAAACAAAACCCAACCCCCCCATCCCCCCCCCCCCCTGCCCCATCCCTCCCTCCTTGCCCCCATTCCCTCCCCCCCTCCCCCTGTCCCCCCCCCCCCCCCCCCCCCCCCCCCTGCCTGGAGAAGCCCATTCCTTTCTTTCCATTATGCAGGTTGCATGTGTTTTTGTGTCTTTTTTTAAGCTGTAATGGTTTTGATACTAGCGTGGGGGAAAGGGACAGCCTAGTGGTTAGAACATTGCGCTCACAATCTGACGACTCGGGGGTTCGATTCCCGTTCAAGGGGGATATTTTCCCCTGGAGTTTAACACCAGTGCAGACTCAACTCTCCCCCAAAAGTCCTTTCGGATGAGACTATAAACCGAGGCCCCCTGTGTGTGCCGAACGCACACAGAACATCTTTGCGCGCACTGTGAAATCCTGTTCCGCTTTTCGTAAGAGTAGGCCATTGTGTGCTTGGTGGGAACAGATGACAGAATTACAAAAACCGCATACACATGGGGGGGGGAGGGGGGGGGGGGGGGGGGGGGGGGGGGGGGGGGGGGGGGGGGGGGGGGGGGGGGGGGGGGCACTGGATGTAAAAAAGCACATGAATGCTAATTCCATTATCCTCGATATAAAAGAATTAAAAAAAAAAAAAAAAAAAATTATTATGACTTCACGCCAGCAACGTTTCCTTTTTAAAAAAAAATTTGTTGTTGTTGTTTTTGTTGTTGTTGTTGTTCTCAAGGTTGTTCAAAGCCTTCGGCACGGTCTTCGGCTTCGTGACCTCGGACGTGGTGGAGAAGATCGGCATCCTGCGCGACTACCGCCGCAGCAGCGAGGTCGGGGAGAGCTTCCGCACCATCCAAGCATGGTGCAGTACAAGGGAAACCGGGCCCCTGACCGGGCAGAAAAAGAAGGCCCCCGGGGGTCGCGCCCTTTCTGCGCCCCCCACCGCGCCCGGAAAGTTCATCGCCGAGCTGCTGCCCAAAGTCGGGAGGGGGCAAGGAGGGGCGGAATTTTTTTCGGAGGCGCAAAACGGGGCGTACGACGACCCGGGCCCCGGGTTTTTCCACCCCGGGGTGATCAAAAGGGCCCGGGCACGTGGCCTTTTCATGCGGCCAAACCGCGAAAAGCATGCGGTAAAAGAAAGCGGGGGAGAAACGGGGCGGGCCCAATGGCGCGGGGTGGGGGCGCGGATCCAGCACTGAGGGGAAACAAAGGGGCCTCCCGGGAAATTTTTACCCGCCAACAATCGCGGGTTTTTCCCCAAAAGGTGTGAAAGGGGATGGTTGTTTTTGGGGGTGGGTGTGGGTGTGGGTTTGGTGCCTATGCAGGCACTGGGTGTGGGGAGTGAAAAAATTTTTTAAAAATTTTTGTCTGTGGGGTTTTTTGGGGGGGGTTTTTGTGTTTTTTTTTAAAAAAATGGAATTTTAGGGAAAGGGTTTGGTAGTGTTTAAATCTCCACCAACACAATGGGGGTTTTATCGGGGGATCATTTTTGGGGGTTTTGGGGTGTAATTTTTGTTTGAAAATTTTTTTAAACCCAAAAGAGAGATTTTAAACTTTTTTCCGTTTTTTTAAAAAAAAAAAAAAAAGCTTTTTGGGTATGATTTTTTGTTTGTGTTTTTTGTGAAGTTTTAGAATATTGTTTTTATTATTTATTTTTTTGGGTTTTTTTTATTTGAGAAAAAGGTGAAAAGTTTGCGGGGGCCTGTGTGGGGTATGTGTTTTTGTTCATAAGAAAAAGGGGGTTTTAAAAAATTTTGTTTTCAAAGGTTTGCAAATTTTCCAAAAAGCCCCACATTGGGGTGGGGTTTTGGTGGGGTGTGTGTGTGGGGGTGTTACAAATATAGATGAAGATAGATAATAGATAGATAGTTTGGAAAATTAAACAGCTAGATAGATACTAGATAGACAAAACAAAAAGACAGACGGAAAAGACAAAAGACAGCAGAAAACCCAGACAGAAAACAGACAAGACAAAACCAGCCAGACAGACAGACAACAGACAGACAAAACAAACAGATAATAGATAAACAACTGCTGGTTTTTAACAATCGGGACCCAGTTTGGGCCCCTTTTGGGGAGTGAAAAATTAACCCAAAGCCCCTTTTTAGTTTTTTCTCACAACTCTTTCCCTTTTCTTTTCTAAAGGCAAATTTTGGCAATTACTTTTTTTTAAATATTTATTGTACATCAACACTGATTTTCCCTTTTGAATTTAAATTTTAAGCATTTGAAAAAATTTTTACTTACATTGAAAGTTTTTTCTCTTTTCTTTTCGTTTCTTATTATTTTTTTTCTTTTTTTGGAAATTTAAATGTTACAGTTTTAGTTTTTTTAAACCCCAAAAAACACTTGGTTTTGGGTTTTTTTTAATTTTTTTTTCTTTTTACATTTGTTTTAAATTTCTTGGCTAAAATTTTCCAAAGGGTTCACCAATGGTGAGTTTTTTTGTGATATGACCTTTTTTTGCCCACCCATTAAGACAGCTGAAATCGGCCCTGTTAGCTTTGGGCCCCTAAAACACAACACACTATGCACTTTTTTTTAAAAAAAAAAAATTTTTTTTTGGTTGTCGGTTTTTTAAACCCGGGCATGAAGGGGCCAACTCTTTCTAAACGCAAACCCATTTTTTAACTTTGTGTGCCAAAAAGTTCTGGGGTTTACTTGAACAAGGGTTTTTGGTTTTATAGTCGAAATCAAAGGCCCGTCGTGGGGGGGAACCCAAAGTCTTCTTCTTTTTCCCTTTTTTTAAAGTTTCCCCCAGGGGGGGTTTAAACAGGATGAGCCTTCCCATCTCCCCTCGGGTTTTAGCTTCCTCCTTATTTATGCCCCTTTCTCTAAGTTTCAACTGCAATACAGGCAGCCCGGGTTTTTGCTATTTTTCCCCCTTTTTTCCTCTTTCCACCCCCAAACGAATTTTCATTGCTTTTTTTTATGATGGGGTGGTCTTAAAAATATTATGTCCAAGGGGGTTAATTTGTACAAAACGAAAAAAACCCCCCCAAAACCCCTGAAATTTAGCTTTTTTGTTTTTTTCGAAGTTAAATTGATTTTCAAGCCCTTTTTTTCCTCAAACTTTTGTTTTTTTCCCCCTTGGGGAAAGCAAAAACGTTTTGGTTTATTGGTTTTTTTTTTTTTAAAATAAAAGGGCTCTAAATTTGGTGAATCATGGTTTATGGATAGTTGGGGGGGGTGGGGGGGTGTAGGGGTTTGGGAGGTGGGGGGGGTGTTTTTGGGGGGAAAATCATGTTTGACTGAATGGGTACTGATACGGAAACGAAGGGGATCTCTTGTTTTTTCGTGAAAAAATGTATAGTGCAGGTGTGTGGGGTTGGGGAAAAAATATGTGTGGTGTGGGGCGAAACAATCTATTATCATGTGTGGCGCATGATTGGGCAGCATAATGAATTTAATATAAAAATTAAAAATTGAATGCTGGATGCCTTCTCATGTCGAAAAACCCCGGGCGTAAATAAGGGGGGAAAAAGGGTTGAAGAGTCCATTCCAACAACAAAACCCTTTTGTAAGCAACGATCTCGAATTTTCCTCCCTTTTTTGATACGGCAGTAGTGGATTATAAAAGAAAAAAAGATTTTGTTTCTAACTTTTCATATAAATATTCATATTTAAAAAGCTTAAAGGGTTTTTGAATTTTATTGCCCCCCCCCCCCCCCCCCCCTCCCTCCCTTTTTGTTTTTTCCCTTTTTTTTTTTTCCCCCCCCCCCCCCCCCCCCCTGGCCCCCTTCCCCCCCCCCCCCCCCCCCCCCCCAAACCTCCCCCCCCACTGTCCCCCTTTTCTAAAAAATGGGATTTCCCCTTTTTCTAGCACGGGGTTTGTAAATATTTTGTCATTTTTCCCAAAAAAAGTATCCGAATTTTAATTAACGTAAAACATTTTTAACTTTTACTCTTTTCCCTCTCGGGTCTCTTTTCCCCTTTTCCTTTCTCTCTCTTCTGCTGCCCTCTTTTCCCTCCTCTGTCTCTCTCCTGTCTGCCCCTTTTTGGTCGGGCTTCTTTTTCTCTCCATCTTGCCCAGATCTGTCTGTCCTTTTGATATATAAAAGGGCCCCAATTTAGGGAGGACTTGATGTTAAAAAAAAAAACACCAACATCACATCAGTGCTATTTTAATTACCCTTAGTTTTTAAACCCCCAGAGAAAAGAATTTTGCCTTGCCTTACCTTCCTTTCTCTCTCTGTCCCCATTCTCTGGGGTCTGTCGTCTTTTGTATCATGTCCCCTCTCTGTTCTCTGTTTCTCTCTGTCTGCCCTCTGTGGGGCCCCCTTCTCTTTTTTTGTCTTTCTTTTTCCCTTCTTCTCCTTCCTCTCCCTCTCCCCTCTCTTTTCCTCCCCTCTCTCTCTCTCCTCCCCCTTTCTCTCCCCCTCTCCCCTCTCTCTCTCTCTCTTTTTTTTTAAATTCACAGCAAAATTGACGGGGTTTCACCATTCCCAAATTTATGAATACAAAAAATATAACTTTTTTTTAACCCCTTCCTGAAGCGCATTTCTTTCTTCTTTAAAAAAAAAAAATTCGGTTTTTTGGGGTTTGGGAAGAAAGGTTTTTAGATTTTGTAAGGGGTTTTTCTTTTTTAAAAACTTTTGATTTTTTTTTTTAGAACACTGGCCTAATGCTTTTGAAAATTTTTATTTTAGGGGTTTTTTTGTTTTTTGCTTTTATTTATTCAGGGAATCTGTATCGGTTTTTGGGGGAAAAATTGTTTAGATTTTACTTATGTTTTATCTATTTTTTTTTTATTTTTTTTAGTTTTATCCTGTTTTATTTTGGGGAAGGGTTTTTTTAAATTTTTTTTTTTTAGCTTTGTGTATTTTTGTTGTTTTTTTTTTGTTTTGAAATGGATTTTTTTTTTTTTAGCAAGATCATTATCTTTTTCATTGCATTTTAAAATTATTTTTCTTGCTGTAATTTTTGTATTTTTGGAGTTTTTTTTTTAAAGGGCATAGCCTTTTTGGGGTTAAAAATCCTTATCAAGTAAATTATGATAAATAGTTAAAAAAAAATTTAAAAAGCCCTGTTTATTCAGATAAACATTAAAATTTGCATACACACACAAAAACACACAAACACAAAACACCCACACACAATAAATATAAATATAATATTTTATATAAAATATATAATATATATTTTAATATAATTTTTTTTAAAACTATTAAAATTATATATATATATATAATATAAAATATAAAATTTACGACCTTTTTGCTTTTTTGGTTATCTCTTTTTATGTGGCATTTTTTTTTTTCCCGGCGATAATTTGTAGACATTTTTGGGAAAAACCCCTAATCTTTTGTTTGTGATTTTTGGGAAACTGTATCTTTCCCTTTCTGACTGCGTCTGTTCTATCTGTCTGTCTACCTGGCGGGTTTGCCCGGTTTTCTTACCTCCTCCTTCCCTTTCTGCCCCTTGATCCTTGTATGTTTTTGGGTTGGGGAGAGAGGGTGGTGGGTGTTTTTTGCGGGGTTGCAGCGCCCATACGGGGTTCATTGTTCCCCAGACACCACTGTTTTGCAGAGAATAAAAAACCAGAAAGGGCCTGTGGCCGGGTAACCCCAAAAACCAGCTCCCCCCCCACCCTTTCCTGGAGGGGAATGGGGCTCCCCCGGGTTTTCGGGTGTCCCCGACAGACGGGCCTTTCCCAACTCTGGGCGGGGCCCCAACCAATCCCCAAAGGTTTGGGAGAGCAAGGGAAAAAGGGGGTCCCGTAACCAATGGGGTTGGGGGGGGGAGGGGGTGTCAGAAAACCTCAGCTTCCCGGGGGCCAGCTTCAAAGGGGCATCCCCAAACCCCTCCTCCCCCCCCCTTTCCCCTTTAAACCTTTCCCCCCTGACCCTAAAGAGGGCGGGTACCCATTGAAAAGTTTGGGGGGGCTGTATTGAAGCCAAGGCCGCGAACGGTCACCCACCCAAACTTGGTAACCCGCTCATGCTCCCTTAAAAAACCCTTTGGGGGGGAAAGCGAGTCCCGGGGCCCCACGGAGCACCTGGCCCCATTAGAAGAGTTTGGAAAAAAGAATTGGGGTTAAAATTTTTAAAATTTTTCGGTGTTTACTTCAGGGGCGAAAATCTTTGCCTTTTTCCTGACTATCCGGGTGCATTGTGCTTGTAAACGCTGCCCCGGGGTTCGAATCTTTTTTAAGAGGATTTTTTTCCTTTGTATTAACATCAATGCTGACTCCACCCCCCTCCTAAAAGTCATAGGTTTTGTGTGCAAACGCATGCAGAACATCTGCGCACCATTAAAAAACCCGTTCCCCCCTTTCAGAAAAGTAGGCCATTTTGTGCGTTTTGGGGAAACCAAGATGAAAAATTTACCAAAAAACCCCATTTCACAAGGGGACTGGATTTGAAAGCATGTGCGTGCTTATTTTATTTCCCTCAAAATAACAACAACAACAAAAACAACAACACACACCCCCAAAAAAAACCACACCCACCACCACGGCAACCCCCGCACCACCACCAGACGCCCAAAAAACAAAAAAAAACAAAAACAACACCCCACACACACAGCTAATGCCCTTATTGTTAATCAAAAGATCTCTCCATCCCTGTAGGGAAAGCCCCGGGGGGTCCTTTTTAGGATAAATTTGCATTCCGTCTATTGGGGTGCTGTGCTTGAAATTTTCCCCCTTTCTTTTCACTCTCCCCGAAGGGAGCCGCATTCCGACTTTGGTCTCCGAAATTTGTGGTTTTTGAAAAATCACAGACACACGACAAGAAATTTCAGATCTTTAAAAGTGCATTTTTGATCCTCTGCAAAGTGATATACAAAGGTTTTAGTTTGAAATACGTTTTAGTGTTTTGATTTTTTTCTCTTCTTCCTTTTAAAAATCTTTTTTTTTGGTTTTAAATTTTTCATTTATTTATTCCCTTTTTTTAAAATTGGGGGTTATTTTTTTTTTGGGGGGGAAGGGTGAGTTAAATAATATTTTTGATTTTTTTTTTGTCCCTTTCGATCTTTTTTTGTTTTTTTTTGGTTTTTTCCCCCTTGTCGTGGTTAATGCTTTGTCGGGGTTTTTAAATTCCCAATAAAACTGACTTTTCCCGGATATTTTTGGGCGTTTTTTACATTTTGATTTGATTTTTAATTTTTGGGGTTGTTGTTGTTTTTGTTTTCCCTTTTTTTTCTTCTTCTTTCCTTTTTCCCCCTTCTTTTCCTCCCCCCCCCCCCCCCCCCCCCCCCCCCCCCCCCCCTCCCCCCCCCCTTCTTTTTTTTGTGTGGGTTTTTTTTTATTTTTTTATTTATTCTTTTTTTATCAGGATAAAGGGAAAAAAGCACTTTTGTGCTTTTTTTTTTTTTTTCATCCATCCCCCTGTGGAAGCGTTTTGTAAATTGTCATCGTTCCCCACCCCCAACCAATGGCCCACTTACAAAAGCGGAAAAAGGATTTTTAAAGTTGCGCAAGAGGTTTTTTGCGGGCGACCACACGGGGGCCCCGGTTTTTTTTTCTCATCCGAAAGACAATTTTGGGGGGAGTGGGGTCGGGACGGGTTTAACTCCCGGGGGAAAAAATGTGTGTAAAAAATAAAAAATGTGTGTGTGGGGGTGTGGGAGTTGAAAAAAAAGAGGAAAAGGAGGAGGGGGAAGAATAATGGGAGGGGTTTTGGGTGTGTGTGTGTGTGGTGTGGTGGTGAGTGGGGGGGGTGGGGGAGGGAGGGTGGTGGGGCGCAAGGGATGCGGCGTTATAGGAGCTTTCTTTCGTCTCTCCCACCTACCAAAACACACACACACACCCCATACACACACCACACACACACACCCACACACACACACAAAAAACCCCCCACACACCCACAAAATTCACAACACAACACAACAAGACACACACACACACACACACCCCAAACACACACCACACACACACACAACAAAAAACACACACACAATCAAAATCCCCCACACAAAAACCCACCCAACAACACACACCAACACACACACACACACACACACACAAAACACACACAACAAAACACAACAAAACCCCCCACCACAAAACCCACTTCCCCTTGTCCCCACCAAAATTTTATAATCAAACAGATTCCATAATAATAATAAAAGAAAAATTTTACTTTAATTCAATATCAACCACAAATAAAACAAAAAAAAAAAAAAAAGAAAGATTATAGAAAGAATGTCACAATTTTGCTTCGGTAAATTTTGACTGGCAATACCATCTCTCTATGTTGATTAAATATTGATGGACCACCAAAATTTCATAGAAAATATATATATATATATATATATATATATAAAATATACATTTAAAAAAAATGAAAAAAATCATACCTTATCTTTTTTATGTGACAAATTTACTTGGTTTGGGGGCGTGGAAAAACGGGACAAGGGCTCGACTTTGGGGTTTTCTGATTTGTGCCGTTTTACTAAAAAAAAAAATAAATAAGTGAAACATATTCAGAAAAAACGATCATCAAAAAAATCTCAATTTTGTGAAACAAAATACACTAACTTTAAATAATCACAAAGGGTACCCAAAAAATAATAAGAAGAGAGAATATAAACAATAACATTCGCTTTATCATCATCCCATATTTTCCATCATCAACAACATTATTAAAAATTCAAAAAAGAAAGATAAAATGATTTTTAAAATTCGCATCCTCCCTTTTTCCCACACCCAAAAAAACCCCCACCAAACCCTCACCTTCTTCTTTTTCTTTCTTCTCTTCTTTTTCTTTCTTCCTTTTCATCATCACATCATCAAAATTTATCATCAAACCCCCCCCACCACCCCCCATCATCATCATCATCATCATCACCCCCACCAAACCCCCCCACCATCATCACTCACACACCATCACCCTCATCCTCATCTCATCATTAACAAAGGGAAAATCAAAATTTCCCCAAAATTTTTTATAAATTTCCCACAACATTTTTAAAAAGTGCAACAGAAGTCCCCCTTCCTATTTTTTGCTTCCAGTTTTAGGACAATGCTTTAAAGCCTGGGCTTCCTTCGGGGGTTTTAAAATTTCCCCGAAAACCTTTTCCCTGGCCCCAGCCGCGAGGAGTGGGGAAGCTGGGGGCAAAATCTTCAGTAGGGGCCCCAACGGGCCCACAAACTACGGGGTAGAGCAGCTAAATTTAAAAAAAAAATTATAAGGATACATACGGATGTGAGTTTCTGTAACCCCTTTTAACGCTGACATGAATAAGATATCTTTAACATGTATTTATTTTATACCACTTAAAAATCACGCAATTTCTCTGCGTGAAACCCGGGTGCCTCCCCCCGGGGGGAGCGCGGGCGCCACAAAGCAGCGCCACCCATTTTTTCTTTTTTTTTTTTCTGCCCACAACTGCCCTTTTTTTCCCTATCAGAGTGGGTTTTTTTTTTACAGAATGTTGCCAGGGACAACTCTCTTCCGTGGGTTCTTTTACGTGCGCTAAATAATTTTTGTGTAAACACAAAGGACCCCCGGGTTTTTCTCCCCACCGAAAAAATAAACGCCCAAAACCACCCCCTTCCAAGGTCTTTAAAAGGAAGGGGAAAAATTTTTGGGGCCCCAAAAGGGGTTCGAACCACCGCACATTTCCGACCTGGGCTTTTCGCTTTTTTTGACAAAAGGGGCTTTTCCCCTAAACCACCGATCCACCGCCCTTTTTTGGGCTTCCCCCTGTTGGGATTCACACGAAATACAAAAAGGGACGGATCTGCACTTCGGTTAACCCAGGAATCATAGAAAAACCCCCACCCTTAAAATTTACCAACGCCCGCCGCTGTCAAAATTCAAACCCCGACTTCATGGGGGGGAAAAGGAAACGAAATCAAACTGTCTTAAAAAACCACTCGGCTTTTAGCCCCATTACCATAGCAAAAGTAAACAAGTTAAAGTAAAAAAAAACCCGCTTTTTGCATTTTTCCCTCCCCTCAGAATTTTTGATTCATAAATCAAATACTTCATCAACCTGAAAGGAGTTCTCTCTGAAGGTTTTGTTTAAAAAACAGTCTAACGTATGGGGCTTTAGCAACTCAAAAATTGCGGAGCCCATTCATCTCCACTTTCGTGCTGGGTTTTTTCGAGTCACCCCTACCAAATGGCCTTAACCTGTCTAAATTTTTTTACACCACCCAAAAAAATGGGTGAGTTTTAAAAATTTTAAAAAAAAAAAAAACAAAGGGTCTACGAAAAAAAAAAAACCCCCCCCCACCCAAAAACAAAAAGCACACGAGCGCTTATTCCATTACCTCGAAATAAATAAAAAACCAACCAACCAAATAAATCAATCAATAAATTATTACTGTTGTTGTTGCTTTTGTTGTTGTTGTTGCTGCTGCTGTTGGTGTGGTTGTTGTTATTACTTTTGTTGTTGTTGTTGCTGTTGTTGCTGCTGTTGCTGCTGTTGGTGTTGCTGTTGCTGCTGCTGTTGGTGTTGTTGTTGCTGCTTTTGGCGTAGTTACTGCTGTTATTACTTTTGTTGTTGTTGCTGCTGCTGCTGTTACTGCTGTAGTTATTGTTATTGCGCATTGTTGTTCTATTTTGAAAGGCACGATGACAAAACAAAACAACACAACAAACAAAATAAAACAACATACCACAACACAAAACAACACAACACTACAAAACAACACAACACTACAAAACAAAACAACACAAAACAAAACAAAACAACACAACACAAAACAAAACAACACAACACTACACAACAAAACAACACCAACAAAACAAAACAACACAACACTACAAAACAAAACAACACAACACAAAACAACACAACACAAAACAAAACAACACAACACAAAACAACACAAAACAAAACAACAACACACAAGACAAAACAACAAAGTCAAAGTCAAGTCAAAGTCAAAAACACTTTTAATCATCCATGAAGGGCAATTACAATACTGACAGGCAGATTGATACACATCCAATATATCAAAGACACAAAACAAAACAAAACAACACAAAACACAACAACACAAAACAAAACAAAACAACACAAAACACCAAAAGACAGACGGGACTACTCACTTGGCGTAGGTTTCAGTCCAAGGCACCAGGGGACTGTCGATGTCGCGCGTGTTCTCCCAGATCTCTGTCTCCTGAGCTTTGTCGTAGTGACGGTTGGTCACCAGTGACGTCACGATGGTGATGACGCCACCCGCCAAAATGGCCACCAGGTTTCCGCACAGCATGGACATCTCTTTGCCTGCCAGTCGTCCACACACACACACACACACACGCGCGTACACGCACGCACGCACGCAGGCACGCACGCAAACACACGCACGCACGCACGCACGCACAACACACATGCACGGACACACGCACACACAGACATGCACACACAGACACACAGACACACACATACACACACACACGCACGCACGCACGCGCACGCATACACACACATACAGACATACACACACACACACACACACACACACACACACACACACACACACACACACACACACACACACACACACACATGAACATGACAAGATCCGAACCCCAAACTAACTATCTCTCTCTCTTCCTTTCTCTCTCTCCTTTCTCTCTCTCTCTCTCTCTCTCTCTCTCTCTCTCTCTCCTTTCTCTCCCTCCTCTCTCTCTCTCGCCACCCCTCTCTCCCTCTCTCTCCCTCCCTCCCTCCATCTCTCCCTTCTCTCCCTCCCTCCCCCCCTCTCTCTCTCCTCTCCCTTCCTTCCTCTCCCCCCTCCCTCCCTCTCCCTCTTCCCTCTCTCCAACCTCGCTCTCCCCTCAAAAAACAACAACAAAACTATATTTGTAAGAACCATTCCACCCATGCAAAGCAAAACACAGAACATCCATTTTTTTCAAAGAGGAAAGTTTCTCGAAATCCTCACTCCCCTCCTCTCCCCTCCCCGATCTTCGAGGTCTATTATCAATGTTGAGGTTTTGCGTATGCATCCGCTTTTGCCCACCACCACCACCACCACCACCACCAACACACCACCACCACCGTCATCATCATCCTCACCATCTTCATCTCATTATCCTCACCACCACCACCACCACCACCACCACCACCACCACCAACCACCAACCCCCCACCCTCACCACCACTCACCCACCCCCCACCACCCACTCACCCACCCACCCACCACCACCACCCCACCACCTTCACAACCACCCCCTCCCCTTCACCACCACCCACCCCCACCCCCACCACCAACCACCAACCACCATCACCAACCACCACCACCACCACCACCCCCACCCCCACCACCAACCACCATCACCAACCACCACCACCACCACCACCCCCACCCCCACCACCAACCACCATCACCAACCACCACACCACCACCACCCCCACCCCCACCACCAACCACCATCACCAACCACCACCACCACCACCACCCCCACCCCCACCACCAACCACCAACCACCATCACCAACCACCACCACCACCACCACCCCCACCCCCACCACCAACCACCATCACCAACCACCACCACCACCACCACCCCCACCCCCACCACCAACCACCATCACCAACCACCACCACCACCACCACCCCCACCCCCACCACCAACCACCATCACCAACCACCACCACCACCACCACCCCCACCCCCACCACCAACCACCAACCACCATCACCAACCACCACCACCACCACCACCCCCACCCCCACCACCAACCAC
>CM054163.1:28280783-28318401 GCA_028751875.1 Rapana venosa
GCCGCCGCGCAGCCGAAGAATGAGGCCGAGGAACTGAAGCCTAATCGGAAGACCTGGGGCTCGAATTGCCTGGCGGCAGCGGAGGAGGAGCAGGCTCCGGCTACAGGACCTCTTCGACTCGCATGGAACTTGCGGATAGTCTGAAGGCGTGCACGAGGTCGACGCTTCGTGGACAGAGGCAAGATGACCAAGGAAAGGCTAAGCCAGAGGCCCAACTTCGACTAGTTACCTGTTTTATAGAGGAAGGGTATTGGGTGGTGATGGTTTTGGGTGGGATGTGTGGGTGGGGTGGAGGGGTGGGGGGATAAGTGTGTGGTGGTGGGGTAAGTTGTTGGGGGGGTAGTGTGTGGTGGTGTGGTGGTTGTGTATGGGTATTTGAGGTTTGTATGGTCGGATGGAGGGTTTATTCGTTTTAAAATAATAATAAGAATATATGAATTATAAGCGCTAGTTATGTTGAAATGAACAACTAATTCGACTAAGAAAGCAAGCAAGCAACAACAGCCTCCAGGTAAACCACCAACCACCACCAACCAACCACTATCTCACCCACCTCCCACCAACTTATCAACCACTACACAGCTCACTAAAAGTGGTATACAAAAATCCACCACTGACACAACTACCACCACTCCACCCATCAAACACTAAAATGCAACCCGTCCACCCCCACCTCCCACCCATCCACTTACTACCCCCCCCCCACTAGCCATCAACTAAGCCAACCATCCAAATCAACCAACGAACCAACCAGCCAAGCCAGAACCATCCATACACACAACCAACCTTCTAAAATGTATAAAAACAACCAACCCCATCTACCCCACACAACAACCTCTCCACCCACCCCATCATACCACCTACCCAAAAACACACCCAAAGCAAACCCTCCCCACTTCCTCACCACTTAACCCCACTCCCAATCTTTACTCCCCCCCCCCCCAAACCCATACCCCCTCACCTCCCTTCAACTAAACCTACCCATACTACCCTCATCAAACCAACCATCCACGCAAACAACACCCAAAGCGATCCATCCCAAACACCCCCACCTTCCCCCTCACCATCCCCCTACTCACTACTTGCCACCCACTTCCCCCAACCCCTTACCCCCACCCACTTACTTCCCACTCACTTACCCCCACTTAACCACGCCTACCCACTAACCCCCACACTACCTACACTTACCCGCTAAGCCCAACACACCTTGCCACCCCCCCACCCACCCACCCACTTCCCCACCCCAACGTAACCCCATCCCACCCAACACTTACCCTCCCAACTTACCCCCCTCACTCCACTTACCCCACCCCAACCGAACTAATTTCCCTACCCACTTACCAACCCTAACCTACCCCCCAACTTACTCCCACCCCCATCCTACTTCAACCACCAAACCCAACTTCCCCCCTCACTTATCCCCCCCCACTTACCCCTCACTCCCCAAAACCTACCTCCCCCTCCACCTCCTCCCACCCCAAATCCCACCTCCACTCCCCACCCCCCTCCCCCTGTCTCTCGCTACATTCCCTCCCCTCCCTCCCCACCCCCACATCCCACCTTCCCACTTCCCGCCACCCCCTCCTCCCTCCCACAAATTCCCCCTCCACCTCCTCCCCCCCCCATCCGCTTTCTGTCCCAAACCCCCACCCATCATTCTTTGAATTATCGAAAACTTGCTGATTCACTGTTGGTGCATACTTGTTTTTACTTGAGTTTTTTTGTGTGCATTGGGGGTGTTTTTTCTAATTGTGCTGTTAGAATTCTTCTTCTGTTTGGATTAGTGTGTTTAATAATCTCATTTAAACGTCTTCCCCTTTAAGGAACAGACGCCCTAAAATAGAACTGAGTGCAAAAATGATAGATAATAGATAGATCTCCCTGTGTGTTGCGTGCGAGTGTGTGTGGTTGTGTGTGTGTTGTTGTTGTGTGGTGTTGTGTGTGTGTGTGGTGTGTTGTTGTTCTTCAATTTAACGTCTATTCACATTAATTTGTTGTGGGTGTGTGTTGTGTGTGTGTGTTGTGTGTGTGTGTTGTGTGTGTGTGTGTGTGTGTGTGTTTGTTGTGTGTTGTGTGCAGTGTGTTTTGTTTAATAAAATTAATAACAAGGAAATACCACAAGTATAGTCTTAACATTAACAATTCAAGAACAACATTTTAAAAACAATATAAAAGATGAAAAATGAAAAGAATTCAAACAGAACTATAAACAACTACCATAAATGCCCTATAACTTAGCAATAAACCTTTACAATGTCAACGTAGCTTTAAATGTTACAAAACTCGTCAATGGATTTCTCAAAAAGCAGGGATAAGTTTTTAAATTCTCACATCAATATGATATGTGTATTTGAATTATATTCACCACATATCATATTACATCCTTGCAGAATTTTTGTATGAATGCATTTATCTTATCCTGAAAAACAATGCCTTGATGTCTTTCTTTGACAGCATTTGATAAGCTCTAAGTGATCAATGCTTTCAATTACTTCTTCCCACTCGGAGCTGAATGTGAAAGCCGCTGATTGCCATGTTTTTCTATGATTTGTTTAAGGAACTTCTCTAACAACGAAACCCTCTGCAATGGATAGAGGGACATGCAGTACTGTAACCCCTTTCATTAACGTGCACCTTTCTTCTCACCCGATCACCCACTCATTATGTGTTTGTTGTGTTGTGTGATGTTGTGTGTGTTTGTGTGTGGGTGTTATGTGTTATGTTATGTGTTTGGTATGTGTTGTGTATTAGGTGTGTGTGTGTGTGGTGGTGTTGTGGTGTGTGTATTTTTGTGTTGGTGTTTGGGTTGATTGGGTTTTTTGTGTTGTGGTGTTGTGTATGTGGTGTTTTGTATGTGTGTTGAATGGTGGTGTGTGAGTGTGTATGTTATGTTTGTGTGGAGTATTGGTGTGTGTGTGTGTTGGTGTATGGTTTGTTGGTTGTGTGTGTGTGTGTGGGAGTTGTTTTGTGTGTGGTTTGTGTGTTGTGTGTGTTTAGTGGTGTTTATGTATGGTTTTGTTGTGTTGTATGTGTTGTTTTATTTTGTTAATTATGTTGTGGTTGTGTGTTTATTAGTTGTGTTTTGTTTATGTTGTGTGTTATGTGTGTTATGTAATATTTGTTGTGTTGTGTGTATTGTGTGTTATGTATGTTGTATTGTGTGTGTGTGTATGTGTTATGTTGTGTGTGTGTTGGGGGATGTTATAGTTATTCTTGACCTTTTTTCTCTTTCTTGTTTGTCCCCCCTGTTTTTTGTTTGTGGTGAGAGCAACGGTGGTAAAGAACCCGTGCTTATATCCATATTGCTCTCAGAACATATCGAGTTCGAGTTCCATTGAACACTACCACCCACTCGTGAATGCTGGCGGCTCAGGTTCCTATGGCCACATGCAGGAGCCAAACACCACCAGCACCAGCGCCAGCTGACAAGAGCCCCCGTAACCAGCCATCCCCGCGAGACAGCGAAATTGCGCTAGACCGTCCTCCAGCTGTCCCATTGTCCACTGATGATCCCCCTCACTCCAACTTCTCTGATTTTTTGTAAGATTCAGTTTTAATTTAATGATGGTGGTGTTGATATGGATTGTGTGGTGGGTGGGGTGTGATAGTGGTGGTGGGGAGATGTGGGAGGGGTGTGGTGAGAATATATATGATAATAATAAATAAAAAAATAATTAATAAAAATAATGAGGACAATAATAATTATAATAACGACGATGATGATGATGATTTGATGATGATGATGAGGATATATATAAATAATAAAAATAAGAATATAATGAAGAAGATGATGATAAATAATAATAAACATAATAATTAAAAAAATAAAAAAAAAAAATAATAATTTATGTTCCAACTCTCTGAAGGTAATAAGAATAAATGATGATAAAAGAAAAATAAAAAACAAACAAAACGAAAAACGTTTTGATTCGATTGTTATTATCTATACACTAAATCCTTTTCCGCTTGAAAAGACGGACGTATACCTATGTATAAACAATGCGCTCCAATCTGACACCCGGTTCATCCCGTTCAAGGGATATATTCCCCCTTAGTTAACATCATGCAACTCCCTCGTCCCACAGTCCTTTGGATGAGACTATAAACGTGGCCCCCGTATTAAATTTATTTTTATTTATCGAGATAATGATAAGCACTCTGTGCTTGTTTTTTTAAACAGCCCAGTCCCCCGTGTGTACTTTTTGTCAATTTGTCATCTGGTCCACCACCGACACACAATGCCTACTCTTTCGAAAGCGACAGATTAACGATGGCGCAAGATGTTCTGCATGCGTTCGCACACGGGCCTCGGTTTATAGTCCATACCGAGACTTTAAAATATAGATTCAATTCAATTCAAATATTTTATTGCCATTTCAAGTTGTGTAACTTATTTACCCAACAAAAAACACCAACAATCAATTAGAATTATATCTATTGCTGAAAGGATGTACAACTAAAAAAAACAAACAAACATCATTCACGTTCCTTGTTTCTCTTTATCCCCCAAACCTCATACACATACTATGATATCTGCTTATAAATATCAACTCTGTGTTGTGTGGTTGTGGTTGTGTGTGTGTGTGTGTGTGGGTGTGTTGTGAGTGAGATTCCATTCAGAATATTTTATGCCAATTTTAAAGTCGTGAGTAACTTATTTGACACAACAATACAAAAAAAACCAACCATCATTAAATATTACTATTTTTTGGCAAAATGAATACACTATAAAAACCAACATGTTCATTTCTACTTATTTTTTTCAAAGCACTCATACACATATCCCACCTCCACTCCCTGAGAGTTAATGTATAAATGTTGATAAAATAATAATAAACAACAAGACAAAACGAAAACGCACATTTGACTTGGTTATTAGTAATAATAATAAAACAAAAACAACAACAAACGAAAACATTTTGACTTGACTTGGTTATTATTTATACGCGTTAAAATCCTGTTCCGCGTTGAAAGAGTATTTATTTATTTTCAATTATTTTATTTATTTTATTCTTTTAATCGAGATAATATTAGCACTTAGTGCTTTTTTTGACATCCATCCCCGTGTTATGTGTTTTTAAAATTTGGTCATCAGTTCCCACCGCTCCACAACGGCCGTACTCTTTCGAAAAGCGAACAAGATTTAACGTGAGTGCAAGATGTTCTGCGATCGTCGCACAACGGACCTCGTTTAGAGTTCTCATCCGAAGGCTTTTTTTTGGGGTGGGGGGGGGGGGGGGGGGGAGGAGGGGGGGGGGGGGGGGGGGGGGGGGGGGGGGGGTGGGGGGATGGAGTCTGCACGAAGTTACCAGGAAACTATCCCCGTAGAGTAAGGCTATTGTTTAACTGCACGCAAAATGGATCCAAATTGTTTAATTTTTTATATTATCCTACTTGCCTTTGTTCATCACACGGGACTGGTTGTAAAAAAAAACAACAAAAAGTCACAGTTTATACCATTATCCTCGAAAAAATAATATAAAACCAACCCAACCAACCAATCAAGAAATAAATTAGTACTGTTTGTTTTGTTTTGCAGCTGCTGCAGTTGGTGTGGTTGCTGTTATTACTTTTGATGTTGTTGTTGCGGTTGCTGCTAATTGTTGTTGAAGATTGTTGTTGTTGTTAGCTGCTGCTTTGGCATGGTTCTGTTATTACCTTTTGTTGTTGTTGCTGCAGCTGCTCTTTAGAAAGTAGTAGTTTGTTTGCGCTATCATTGCTTTATGTTGAAAGGCACGATAACAAAAACAAAAACAACACACAAAAACAACAAAACAAACACACAACACAAAACAAACTCACAACACAAAACAAAACAAACACAAAAACAAAACAACACACAACACAAAACAACACAACACAAACAACACAAAACAAAACAACACACAAGACAAACAACAAAATAACAAAGTCAAAGTCCAATCAAAGTCAAAAACACGTAATCATCCCTTGAAGCAATTACAATACTGACAGCAATGATACATCATCCAATATATCAAAGACACAAACCAAAACAAAAACCAACACAAAACACCAAATGAAAACTGACAGACTACTCACATGGCGTATGGGTAATCAGTCCCAGCACCAAGGCTGTCATGGCGCCGTGTCTCTCCCAGATCTCTGTCTCCTGACTTTATCGTAGTGACGTTGGTCACATGACTCACGAGGTGAGACGCCACCGCCAAAATGCCACCAGTTTCCGCACGACATGGACTATTCTTGCCTGCCAGTCGTCCACACAATCACACACAACGCGCGCAACACGCACGCACGCACGCGGCACGCACGCACACTACACACACATTCACGCACACACTACACACACACACACACAAACCACACCGCTACACACGCACGCACAACGCGCACCAGCATACACACACATAACAGACATCCCACACAACACACACGACACACAAAGAACACACTACACACACACTACAAACACACACACACACACACACACACACCCACACACATGAACATGACAAGATCGAACCCCAAACTAACTATCTCCTCTCTCTCCTTTCTCTCTCACCTCTCTCTCTCTCTCTCTCATCTCTCTCTCTCTCTCTCCTCTCTCTCTCTCATCTCTCGCATCCTTTCTCATCCCTCCCACCTCTCCATCTCGCCAAACCCCTCTCTCCCTCTCTCTCACCCCCAACCCTCCATCTCTCCCTTCTCTCCCTCCTCCCCCCCTCACTCTCTCTCCTCTCCCTTCCATCCTCTCCCCCCTCCCCCCTCTCCCTCTTCCCCTCTCTCCAACTCGCTCATCCCCTCAAAACAACAACAAACATATTTGTAAGAACCATTCACCCATTCAAATCAAACACAGACATCCATTTTTTCCTCAAAGAGGACGTTTCTCGAAAATCCCACCCCTCCTCCCCCTCCCCGATCCTCGAGTCTATAATCAAAGGTGAGGTTTGCGTATGCAACCGCTTTTGCCCACCACCACCACCAACCACCACCACCCTAACACCACCACCACCGTCATCATCATCCTCACCATACTTCATCATCATTATCCTCACCACCACCCGCGACAACCCCCACCTCACACAAACCACCACCACACCCATCCTCCCACCACCACCATCATCATCATCCTCCTCCTCCTCACCAACACCACGCATCAACACCACCCACCAACCACCTACACCACCCCCCACCACACCACCACCAACCACCACCCACTCACCACCACCCCACTCCCACCCACCACCACCACCACCACCACACCACCACCACCACCACCACCACCACCAACACCACCACCCACCACCACCAACACCACACCACCACCAACCACCACCACCACCAACCACCACCCACCACCACACACCACCACCACCCACCACCACACCACACCCACCACCACCACCACCACCACCACCACCACCACCCACCACCACACAACCACCACCACCAACCACCACACAACCCCCACCCTCACCAAAACCACACACCCACCACCACCACCACCACCACCCACCACCACAACCCACCCCCCACCCTCAACCACCACCACCCCCCACCAACCACCACCACCACCACCACCACCAACCCCCCACCCTCACCAACCACGACCCACCACCACCACACCACCACCAACCAAAACCACCCCCCACCCTCACCACCACCACCTCACCACCACCACCCCCACCACCACCACCACCACCCCCCACCCTCACCACCACTCCCCACCACCACCACCACCCACCAACCACCACCCACCACCACCACGCACACCCACCACCACCACCACCAACCACCACCACCACCCACCACCACGCACCAACCCCCCACCCTCACCACCACCACCACCACCACCACCACACCACCACCACCAGCCACCACCACCCCCACCACCCACCCTCACCACCAAAAATTACCCCCCCACCACCACCACCACCACCACCACCACCACCACCAACACCACCCACCACCACCACTCACCAGCCACCACCAACACCCACCCAACCAACCACCACCACCAGCCTTTCACAACCACCACCACCACCAACCACCACCACCCACCACCAACCACCCACCCACCACCACCACCACCAACACCACCTTCACAACCACCCTCCTCCCTTCCCAACACCAACCACCACCACACACCACCACCCCCACCACCACCACCACCCCACAACCACCCTCCTCCCCTCCTCACCACCACCACCACCTCCCCCCCTCCCAAAACTCACAACAACCCCCACCCCACACCACCCCTCACCCCACCCACCCACCAACCTCACCCCTCCTCACCACCACTACCAACCTCCTCACCTGTTTCTCCAAGAAGTTGGTCAGTCCTCCGTCGTAGGTATCGGCCACGGTCACAGTGACCTAGGCCAAACGCTGCCCCCCACATCACTAAATTAAACTGCCCACCGCCACCATGCCCCACCCGTCAGGCGGGCCCCAAGAACATGCATAAGGTGATGGGGAATTACGGCATACCACAGAATGCCCATCAACAGTATATCCCATCCCAACTCACTGCCCAAAAAAAGAAAAGAAAAAGAAAAGAAAAGGTTGGGTTGCGAATATGCTAATGAGATGTGATTGGTGGTGATGGTGTGGTGTGGTTTTCCTACTTGTGAGAGTACTGAGCTATGGTTATATTAAAGTATCCCTACGCGTATGGATTAAAAAAAGCAAATGTGCTTATTCATTATCCCACGAAATAAAAATAAAATATAATCTCCCCCCCCCCTCTCTCTCTTACTCCCTCCTCTTCTCTCTGCGTCTCTCTCTCTTCTCTCTCTCTCCCTCTCCCGCCCTCCCTACCCTCCTCCCTCCAACCCTCCCTCCTTCCTCCTCTCTCTCTCCCCCTTCCCCCCCTCCTTCTCTCACTCTCTCTCTCCTCCCTCCTCCCTCCCTCTCAGCCTCCATCCCATCCCTCCCTTCTCTCTCTCTCTCTCTCTCTCTCCAACCTCTCTCTACTCTCTCTTCAAACTCTCATCTTCTCCTCCCTCTTCTCTCTCTCTCACACACACGCAACACAACGCAAAAACGCAGCAGCATATACACACACACAAATCTACCTTAATCATGTGAAAGAACGACATAAGGGGGATAATGGACATGGATGTCCACACCATCACCATTTCTCATCCCCCTAGAAACTCCTGTACTCGCGATAGCCCCGTGATAGACATTTGTACTCTCGCCTGATGCCCATGTTCAATTCTATCAGCCAGCACAAAGACAGAGAAAAAAGGCCTCACACAAAAATGTAAAACAATTTTTTAAAAAGTTAGAAGGATGGAGTGAAAGGACCAAATTGACGTTCATTTGAAAAATCACAAAGAATAATTCTGTTAGCTTCCCTTTTCCCTTCCCTACCATCCTGTCTTTAAATAAATTGAGAGTTTTCATTTATTGTAACAACTTTTCTCAATATCATCAGCTCAGATCAGATCATGACCTCACTCCTCCTCATACATATTCGTCATCGTCGTCGTCGTCATTATCATCATGCGTCGGCGTCGTCGTCTTCGTCATCATCGTCGTCGTCGTCGTCGTCGCCTCCTCCTCCTCCAGCCTCCTCATCAATTCAAATGAAAGGAAAAGAAGAAAAGTTGAATGCAAAAGTTGCAAAAAATTTTAAAAAAAAGAGAACGAGAAAAAAGATTTGAATGAAAAATCAACAAATCATTATAGAATATAACAAACGCAGAGAAACACACACACACACACACACACACACACACACACACACACACACACACACACACACACACCACACACACACACACACACCACACAGAAGAACCTGTAAAAACAATATAATAAAATAGTAAATCAATAATTCAATAAACAAAAAAAAGTAATAAATACTGGAAAACAATAGACAGGAAACGACCAATGACGCAAAAAAAAACAAAGACAACAAGACAAGGTGGTGACCAAAGACAAAAAAAAATAAGAAAAAAAAACCCAAAAAGCACAAACAAAGAGAGGGATATAAAAGAGGAATCTGACACAGAAGGTGGGAATGCTATTTAGACGACCGAGCCCCCCCCCCCCCCCCCGCGTCCCCCCCCCCCCCCCATCCTTCCTCCGCCTCGCCCCCACGGAGAAAGAAAGAAGACGAGAAATGCTAAAAATAGCTGCGGACATACTTGTCATCCTTGTGCACGGGCAAGAGGTCATGCTAGTGCACATGCACTTGTCAACGTTGGTTGCCTTACGCCACCCCCTTTTCGCAAAGAACACAGCTTGTTGCGTCTGCGTCCTCTTACGGCTGTGCACACAACACAAGCACGCACACGCATGCACCACCAAACACACACATACACATACAACACACAAAAACATACACACACATACCAACAGCACAACAGAGACACACGACATACCCACACATAATAATAATAATATGTGGAAATTTATATAGCGCGAATCTTGTAAAGCAACAAATCAAACGCCAGATGAATTTACTCATACACAATACAAATACACAATACACACACACACACACACAGACAAATACCAAAAACCACACCACAAACGCACACACACACACACACACACACACACACGCACACGCACACACACGCACAACACACACAAATAATATCTAACAAAAAACCACACACACACGCAGAGCAATGAACAACACTATACAAATGCATAAACGCACAGTCAGACAGACAAAAAAAAGACAGAAGAACCAAAACAACAGACAGACAGACAAACACGCACACACATATACACATACAACACAAACACACGTGACATTCACATACACCCACACACATACACACAGACAGACAGCAGACAGACACACACGCCCAAACATACACACAAAACAACACACAACACAACACAACACACAGACACATACACAGACAAACACACAGACACACACACACAGACACACACACACCATATATAAATATATATACTATATATATAAATATATATATATATATATAAATATATATATAATTATATATATATATACACATAGCATACAGACAACAGACACACACACACCCACACAACACATACACACACAGAGCCACACACACATATATATATAAATAAATATATATATATATGAATAAATATATATAAATATATAAAATATATAAATAGACCCAAACAGACCAGACAGACAACAGACACATACACACACACACAACACACACACACACACACAACACACACACACACACAACACTACACACACACACCACACAACACACACACAAAAGACCAGCACACATAGATTAACTACTTCCCCCCCTCAGCATATTTCAGTAGGGCCTCTACAACCACCTCATTATCATACACCCCCTGAATACATTTTTTTCTTTCTCGTCTAAATATCACTAGAGTGAACAGACATAAAACGAAGACAACAACAACAACAACAACAACAACACACACACACACACACACACACACACACACACACACACACACACAAAAACACACACACACACACACACCACACACTCACACACACCACACACACACACAAACACACAACACCCAACACCATCCACCCCTCCCATAACACACCACACACACACACCCACACACACTCATTCACACAGCCACACCACACACTCACACCACACACACACACACACAACAAACCCACGCCCTCACGCCGCCACGCACGCACGCACGCACGCAACACGCACGCACGCATCGCACACACACACACACCACACACAACACGTCACCCTCCCCCTCCACCTACCTCCTCCAACACCCCCAACCCCAAACCTACCCCCCACTCCCAACCTTCACTCCCACCCTCCCCCAACTCCCCTCTAACCACCCCCCTCCCCACCACCCCTCCCCCACCCCCACCCCAAACACCCTCCCCCACCCCCAACACCCCCCCCACCGAACTACACACACACCCAAGAAAGAATTTCTCCCTTCACCCTAGGTAAAGCCCGTAATGTCTAGACGAGATGGAGGAGACAGCCACGACCATCCGCGGACCAGTGAGGTGACCGCAATCATTCATGCACAGCATCAATCACTCACCAACTTCCAGACACCGTAGGCCACCACTGGAGGCAAACCAGACCTGGGACAGATCATATAATTAGGAGATAAAATGAAATAATTTAAGGATCATGATACAATAGCTAATGATAATTCACATGAAATAATAACAACAAGTCACACGCAACAACAGCTCTCCAACTTCCCCAGCAGCCGTGAGGCCACCACTGAGCACCAACCTGTGACATGACATGATGATGATGAGATAATGATGATAATAGGGATAAATGATAAGTATGCTGATATGATGATAAAGATGATAATTGAAATGAAATCGTGATATGATAGAGTATATGATAATAGTGATTTATTGATTATGCTGAAGAGGTGATGAGGATAAGATATGATGATAGTGATGATGAATATGATAATGGTGGATAATGATAGGTAATTGATGATGATATGAAGATGATCGACGATGATAATGGTGATAATAGATAGTGATGATATAGGATGGATATGATGAGATGATGATAAGATGATAGATATAAATGTGATAGATGATAGTGGTGATTGATGATGATGATAATGTGATAATGAAGATATAGTGATGATAAAATGATATAGTAATGATGATGATATGAGGATATGATGATATAATCCAAATGTATAACATCATGGTACACAGTATCTTTTTCTTCTTCTTACCTCCTCCTCCTCATATTATTCCTCTGAAGAAACCTGATGACATGAAGGTGATGAGGTAATGATGATGATGAAGAGAGAGGTAGGAGAAAATGAGGAGAGAAGGAGGAAGAGGAAAGAGGAAGGAGAAAGGAGAGGAAGAAGAAGAGGAGGAACGAAATTACAGTGATGAGATAATGGTGTGTTATGAGGATAAGATGATGATAGGATGAATATGTGATATGATGATGATTGATGATGAAGATGTTAATGATAATCACAAGTCAAATAACATCATTGACAAAGTATTTCCTCCTCCTCCTCAATATTACTCCCCTTGAAGACATGAAACATGATGGTGATGATGTAATGATGAATATGAATAAGAGAGGAGGAGAAAGCGAAGGAGAAGATGATGAAGAAGGATATAGGATGACTGTGAGAGTATAATGGTAAGTGTGCAGGAGGATGTATAGCTGTCTGATCTGCTGCCTGCTGCTGCTGAGGATGATGATAATGCAATGGTATAACGGCAATGAGACAGTGATGATGATAAATGTAAGACGATAAAATGATAATGGGGGGGCGTACTGAGAAACGATTGGTTCAGGTCGCTTGGTATGTCGATATGACAACGATAATAAACAGAAATGAGAATTCTTCTCTCCTTCGTTAAACGCACTCAGATATCAACATTTGTTGTACCTGTCCAAATATATGCGCCCAAAAATGCGCCAAAAAGCGCTGCCGATTAAATTATGAGAGATATGATAAATGAGATAGACAACATATAAAAAGAGAATCCAACCTACACAGCCAAATATACATACAAAAAACCGGCCACATAGACACCAGTATCTCCCTAATCGGACCGTAACATACCTTAAATGTGGTAAAAACGTCGCATACGGAAAAATCTCACCATTGCGAACCCCTCTAAGCAAGAGATAGAGATAATATTCCATTGCCTTGAACAGCTGTGAAGCAACGACACTCACCTCGATTTAGAACTCAGCATTCAACCTTGAATAAGTCCTCCGCGGATCCTGAACACTCACTAAAGACCGTAAAACCAACGACATACTCTGGCAGCAGATCGAGCACTGGCTGCAAACAAGAACCATTGCTAGATAACATCAACGGAGGAAATTGAAATTTTGGCCACCAGACAACAAGGCATAACAGCCTTCAAAGACAGTCGCTCAGGAATATGGAAGGACAAGGATTCAGGACGACCGACGCAAAACTGGATATCCAACATCAAGAGTGGACCGCCTTACTTTACAAACCACTGAAAGCAGCCCAGACAAACCATTTGGCGGTCCACCTTGCAGCGTCCGTACCCGGACCCCAAACGGTCGTCCCCGACCAAGATGAGAGTGAGTGAATATACATAATAGTAGTAATAATAATAATAACCAATAATAAAAATGAATTTATATACCATATCTAGTAAAAAACAACAAACCCCGAAATCAAAGCGCTAGCATCCATTCCACTCCCTACACAACAACCAACAATGATTAAACCAGTTTAACAATTCCAATATCACACAAACCACAGCGCGCAAAGCGCACGTGCAACACACACACACACACACCACACCAACACACACACACAAACACACACAACGACACACACACCACACACACACACACACACACCCACATACACTCACACACACACACACTCACAAGGTTGGTATTCTTCACGGGCGATGGGAACTACCCATTGAGCAAGACAATCATTATGAGATTAGAATCTTAGTTTTGAATAAATATGTCTTGAGCTAGATTAAAAAGTGTCTAAGTCAGGCTTTCGCAAAGGAAGAGGAGGTCATTCAATCGATGGACCAGAACAGAGAAAGAAGGCCTGACGAGAAGGGGAGAGAAATAGAGAGGGAGAGATGAAAGAGAAGAGAAAAAAGAGAGAGCAGGAAGAGAGAGAAGAAAGAAGAGATAAGAGAAAGTAAAGAGAGAGAGAGAAGAGAGAAAGAAGACAGAGAGAGAGAAGAAAATAGAGAGAGAGAGAGATAGAGAGAGAGAAAGAGAGAGAGAGAGTGAAGAGAAAGAAAGAGAGAGACAGAAAGAAGAGAGAGAGAGAGAGAGAGAGAGAGAGAAATAAAGAGAGAAAGAGAAAGAGAGAGAGAGAGAGAGAAGAGAAGAGAGAGAAGAGAGATAGAGAGAGAGAGAAGAGAGAAAGAGAGAAAAGAGAAGAAAAAGAGAAGAGAGAGAAGAGATAGAAGAGAGAAGAAAGAGACAGAGAATAAAAAAAAAAAAACCAAAGAAGAAAAAAGAATGAAAAAAGAAAAGAAGAAACAAGACACAGAGAAAGAATAAAGAAAGAACAAAAAACAAAAGATGAATAAAAACCAACAAAAATGACAGATCCAGAACAAACAAGAAAGCAACAATGTTATTGGATGGAAAAGAATACACACAAAAATAATCACCACAAATGAAAGAAAGAAAAAAAAGAGAAAGGAGAAAAAGAAAGATAAAAAAACAAAAACTAATAGAAAACACTAAACAAATCTCGAAAATAAAAAAACCAACGCCCTCAACCCCATCCATAAAATAACAACAAACAAACAAACCCTCAAAGAAAAATATTTTGAAAGCATCAAGAAGAAAATGAAATGTAGAAAGCACAGCATCTCCCCTATACCCCCACCCGTTAAAAAAAAGAAATCCTAACTAAAAAAAGGCAAACCAAAATAAAACAAAGCGACAACCCCCGAAAAAAAACACCCGAGAAAGAAACAAAAAAGTAAAAAAGAAGAATAAAAAGGACCAAAATAAATATTTGTTGTAGCTGAGTTTTGTATGCTTCTTTTAACTTAACACACACTCACACACAGCATACACACTCAGGCACGCCACATACATACAAACACACTCTCTCTCTTTCACACAAAAAAGACACATCCTACACACACACATCACACACACAGACATACGCACAACACAGACCACCAGACACACTCTAAACTCCTCCACCACATGCAACACACACACCACACCACACTAGACACACCTAACACAGAGACACACATACACTCTCTCTCTCTTCTTTCACACACATACACACATCCAAATCCACACCCACGACATCCACACACACAACGACACACACCCACACAACAATACACATTCCGACACCTCCCCCCCACCCCAACCCCACACACAGCACCCATCTCAACCCCCCACCCAACCCCCACCCAACACCCCCCCCCCCATCAACCCCCCCCATCCCACCCATCCAACCCCCACCCCACCACCACTCAAACACAAACTTTTAGAATCACCAATCCCCCGTACCCTCCCCCCCCCTCCTCCTCCTCCACCACCACATCCCACCCACCATTCCCCCACCTCCTCCTCCTCCACCACCCCCACCCCCTCCCCTCCTCCAACCCCTTCCCCCACCTCCACCACCCCTTAACTCCAGAGTTCCGCGCGACTCCAGCACGCATCCCTTCTGGTTATGCCCCCTTGCCACTTTCGGGAGATACACCTCCCCTCCACGCTCCTCTCACCTCCGACGAGAAGCCGACGTCCGCCACCTCCCCACCCTTCCCCCACCTCCCCCCCACATCCTCCCTCCTCCATCTCTCTTCCCGTCCTCCACCTCCTCGACATCCCCGTCCTCCTCCCCGAGACGTTTTCGTCCTTTGACAACTAACCAAGTTGCTAAAAGGCCTGGGAATTTGAACGCCGCCGCGCAGCCGAAGAATGAGGCCGAGGAACTGAAGCCTAATCGGAAGACCTGGGGCTCGAATTGCCTGGCGGCAGCGGAGGAGGAGCAGGCTCCGGCTACAGGACCTCTTCGACTCGCATGGAACTTGCGGATAGTCTGAAGGCGTGCACGAGGTCGACGCTTCGTGGACAGAGGCAAGATGACCAAGGAAAGGCTAAGCCAGAGGCCCAACTTCGACTAGTTACCTGTTTTATAGAGGAAGGGTATTGGGTGGTGATGGTTTTGGGTGGGATGTGTGGGTGGGGTGGAGGGGTGGGGGGATAAGTGTGTGGTGGTGGGGTAAGTTGTTGGGGGGGTAGTGTGTGGTGGTGTGGTGGTTGTGTATGGGTATTTGAGGTTTGTATGGTCGGATGGAGGGTTTATTCGTTTTAAAATAATAATAAGAATATATGAATTATAAGCGCTAGTTATGTTGAAATGAACAACTAATTCGACTAAGAAAGCAAGCAAGCAACAACAGCCTCCAGGTAAACCACCAACCACCACCAACCAACCACTATCTCACCCACCTCCCACCAACTTATCAACCACTACACAGCTCACTAAAAGTGGTATACAAAAATCCACCACTGACACAACTACCACCACTCCACCCATCAAACACTAAAATGCAACCCGTCCACCCCCACCTCCCACCCATCCACTTACTACCCCCCCCCCACTAGCCATCAACTAAGCCAACCATCCAAATCAACCAACGAACCAACCAGCCAAGCCAGAACCATCCATACACACAACCAACCTTCTAAAATGTATAAAAACAACCAACCCCATCTACCCCACACAACAACCTCTCCACCCACCCCATCATACCACCTACCCAAAAACACACCCAAAGCAAACCCTCCCCACTTCCTCACCACTTAACCCCACTCCCAATCTTTACTCCCCCCCCCCCCAAACCCATACCCCCTCACCTCCCTTCAACTAAACCTACCCATACTACCCTCATCAAACCAACCATCCACGCAAACAACACCCAAAGCGATCCATCCCAAACACCCCCACCTTCCCCCTCACCATCCCCCTACTCACTACTTGCCACCCACTTCCCCCAACCCCTTACCCCCACCCACTTACTTCCCACTCACTTACCCCCACTTAACCACGCCTACCCACTAACCCCCACACTACCTACACTTACCCGCTAAGCCCAACACACCTTGCCACCCCCCCACCCACCCACCCACTTCCCCACCCCAACGTAACCCCATCCCACCCAACACTTACCCTCCCAACTTACCCCCCTCACTCCACTTACCCCACCCCAACCGAACTAATTTCCCTACCCACTTACCAACCCTAACCTACCCCCCAACTTACTCCCACCCCCATCCTACTTCAACCACCAAACCCAACTTCCCCCCTCACTTATCCCCCCCCACTTACCCCTCACTCCCCAAAACCTACCTCCCCCTCCACCTCCTCCCACCCCAAATCCCACCTCCACTCCCCACCCCCCTCCCCCTGTCTCTCGCTACATTCCCTCCCCTCCCTCCCCACCCCCACATCCCACCTTCCCACTTCCCGCCACCCCCTCCTCCCTCCCACAAATTCCCCCTCCACCTCCTCCCCCCCCCATCCGCTTTCTGTCCCAAACCCCCACCCATCATTCTTTGAATTATCGAAAACTTGCTGATTCACTGTTGGTGCATACTTGTTTTTACTTGAGTTTTTTTGTGTGCATTGGGGGTGTTTTTTCTAATTGTGCTGTTAGAATTCTTCTTCTGTTTGGATTAGTGTGTTTAATAATCTCATTTAAACGTCTTCCCCTTTAAGGAACAGACGCCCTAAAATAGAACTGAGTGCAAAAATGATAGATAATAGATAGATCTCCCTGTGTGTTGCGTGCGAGTGTGTGTGGTTGTGTGTGTGTTGTTGTTGTGTGGTGTTGTGTGTGTGTGTGGTGTGTTGTTGTTCTTCAATTTAACGTCTATTCACATTAATTTGTTGTGGGTGTGTGTTGTGTGTGTGTGTTGTGTGTGTGTGTTGTGTGTGTGTGTGTGTGTGTGTGTTTGTTGTGTGTTGTGTGCAGTGTGTTTTGTTTAATAAAATTAATAACAAGGAAATACCACAAGTATAGTCTTAACATTAACAATTCAAGAACAACATTTTAAAAACAATATAAAAGATGAAAAATGAAAAGAATTCAAACAGAACTATAAACAACTACCATAAATGCCCTATAACTTAGCAATAAACCTTTACAATGTCAACGTAGCTTTAAATGTTACAAAACTCGTCAATGGATTTCTCAAAAAGCAGGGATAAGTTTTTAAATTCTCACATCAATATGATATGTGTATTTGAATTATATTCACCACATATCATATTACATCCTTGCAGAGTCTTGGGTTTTTGTTGTTGGTTGGTTGTGAAGGTGTGTTGGTAAGGGGTGGGTTAGGGGTAGATTGGTGTAAAATTGTGTATGTGTGTAGATTGGTGTATATGTGCGTGTGTGTGTGTGTGTGTGTGTGCGTGTGTGTGTAGGTGTGTGTGGGTGTGTACACAGCACAGCACAACACACCTCACCATACAACACAACGCCTTACCATACAACACAACACAACACCACACTACATCATACCTCACCACACCACACAATACCACACTACACCACACTTCACCACACCACACCACACCACTCTACATCACACCACACTACATCACACAACACTACATCACACCAAACCACACCCCATCACACCACATCACACTACACCAAACCACACCACACCACACCACACCTCACCACACTACACCACACCTCACATACAAACACCCCACACCACACACCACCACACCACACCACACCTCACCATACAACACAACACAACACCAGACTTCACCACACCACACCTCACCATACAAGACCACATCACACCACACCACACCTCACAATATAACACAACACCACACCTCACCATACAACACCACACCACACTACACTACACGACACCACACCACACTACACCTCACCTCACCACAGCACAGCACACCACACTACACCACACCAACACCACACTACACCACACCACACCACACCACACCACACCACACCACACTACACCTCACCTCACCACACCACACCTCACCTCACAAGACTACACCTCACCTCACCACAGCACAGCACAGCACAACACAGCACAGCACATTACACCTCACCACACCACACCACACCACACCACACAACACCACAGCACAGCACATCACAGAACATCACACTTCACCACACCACACTTAACCACACCACACCACACCACACCAAACACTACACTACGCAACACCACACCACAACACACCACACCACACTACACTACGCAACACCACACCACAACACACCACAACCACACTACACTACGCAACACCACACCACACTACACTACGCAACACCACACCACAACACACCACACTACACCACTGTGCGTGTGCACAGACAGACAGATGGACATACAGACGGACACACACACAAAACATCACACACACACTTTCACACACACACACACACACACACACACACACACACACAACACACACACACACACACACACACACACACACACACACACACACACACAACACACACACACACACACACTTTCACACTGAGAGTAATATCTAATATAAAATATGTTAATATCACTGAGAGTGAACAGACGTAAAATCGAAGACAACACTTTCACACACACAGGTGATAGGAATTTTACAGTGATTACATCTGTTTTATAGCATAAACTGCTGTGCAACTTTTGTCTAATATCACTTTGAGTGAACAGACATAAAACCGAAGCAACAACAACAACAACAACAGCTGCTATGCATCTTTTGTCTAATATCACTTTGAGTGAACACACATAAAATCGAAGCAACAACAACAACAACACCAACACCAACTGATGTGCATCGCCAAATTTAAAAACGGCAGCACAACGTATTTTCGCTTATAATTATGACACAAGACAACAACAGTTCATGTCTAAGAGTTTGAAGAAGAAGTAGAAGAAGAAGGAGAAGACTCGTGAAGAAGAGAGAAGAGAAGAAGAAGAAGAAGAAGAAGAAGAAGAAGAAGAAGAAGAAGAAGAAGAAGAAGAAGAAGAAGAAGAAGAAGGAGGAGGAGAAGGAGAAGAAAAAGCAGAAGAAGAAGAAGGAGACGAAGAAGAAAAGAATGAGAAAAAGAAGAACAAGAAGAAGAGAGAAGCGCTTCGATTTGTTTTTTTTTACAAGATTCAGCGCTATATAAATTCCATATATTATTATTATTATTAGAAGGAGAAGAAAGAAAAAGAAGGAGAAGAAGAAACAGAAAAAAAGAAGGAAAAGAAAAAGAAGAAGATGAAGAAGAAGAAGAAGAAGAAGAAGAAGCAGAAGAAGAAGAAGGACAAGAAGAAGAAGAAGGACAAGAAGAAGCAGAAGAAAAAGAAGAAGGAAAAGAAGAAGACCCAACAAAACCCGAAAACCATACAGAAACAACAAGAACAAAACACACAAAACACACACACACACAACACACACACAACACACACACACACACACAAAACACACACAACACACACACACACACACACACACACACACACACACCACACACACACACACACACACACACACACACCCCACACACACAACAACACTTTTTCATTAAAGTAAATACCACAGTGCGAGGGTATCCAGCAAAAGGTAACACCAGTGCCTCGTATCATCAGAAAATGAATTAGATGACTAATCTCAATTATGAAATCTTGTCTCACTTTTGAACTGAAGTTTCTCAGGGCAAGTAAGACTGACCTGGAATCAACACAGAAAAGTATTTGAAATATGTCTTTAGGAAAATCTAAAAGATAATACAAAGCCATCAAAATAGCAGACAATTCAGCTGTAAAAATAGATCGATTTTTTCCTACATAAAATGATCTCTCTATTTTCTCTACCTTTTGCTGGATACCCTCGCACTGTGGTATTTACTTTAATGAAAAAGTTGACAGAAAAGCAAAATGTGGAGCTGAGCATATCGATGGTCTTGCAGCATAAGTGTTCCTCTATCCATCCATGAGGGCTATAGCATGTTACAAAATGCATGTTGGAAACACTTTAAAAAAGAAACTACAAAGTACCGGTTATTCCTGGAGTGATGATGTAGCCCATGTATTATCTTTTGATAAGATCAAATATCGTAATTTACATGAATATAGAAATGTTGTATCTCTTATATACAGATTTAAGCTCAATGCTTTTAGAACAAAATTAAAAAAAAAAAAGGAACATTATCTGTGGTGAAAATCTTACCAATGATCACATTCTTTTACGATGCAGAGATCTGAAAAACATCTTACCTGCCTTCCCAGTCCGTAGCTTGCAGCAAATTCTTAAAGACATTCCATTAATGAAAGAAAATTTTATTGTCATTAAGCCATACTCCTATTTTCAGACTCCTCTGATATAAGGATAGCTTCAAGTTATATGAATTGGAAAGCTGTATTTTGCTGTTTGATGTTTCTGGGGTTGGTTATTTGTTGTTTTTTTTTTGGGTTTTTTTTGGTTGTTTTGTTTTTTTCTTTGTTTTTTGTTTTTGTTTTTCCAGAATTCTTGTTATTATGCTTTTTTTCATAATAGTTTGTTTATTACGATTGATTAGTTTTATGCATACCCCTCCCCCCTACACCACACACACACACACACAAGCACGTGCGCGTGCGCCACGCACACACACGCACACGCGCACACACGCACACACACACATACACACACTTTCCTGTCTGATATCACTATTTAGTGGAAGGACGTTAAACTGAAGAACTCGTGCGTGCACGACACACACACCACACAACACACACACACAACACACACACAAAACTCTCTCTCTCTCTCTCTCTCATCTCTCATCTCCTCTCTCTCTCTCACACACACACACACACACGCACGCACGCACACACACCACACCGAAAAAACCCCAAAGGAAAGAAAAAGATAGGCTAGCTTCGAGGAAGAGAAATTATTCCGAACAGATTAAAAATGATGTCCTATGTCAACTGAAGCGGCTCTTAGAGACGACGAGGACAGTTTACGTAAATATTTGATTTTCATGTTTAAAAAAAAAAATTCACATAGGCCTAATCAAAAAAAAAAAAAAAGAAGATATTCAGCATCTAGATAGAATCTCTAACGATCTAAAACTGTCTCAATTCGGCAAGGTTAAGCGCTTCGATTTGTTTGCTTTTTAAAGATTCAGCGCTATGTAAATTCCATATATTATTATTATTATTATTATTATTATTATTATTATTATTATTATTATTACATTAAGGTTAAGGACAGGCAGAATTCGAAAGTGCACAACAGTTGCCATGCAAGTTTCTCGAATTAACTCCCCTACGAAGCGAGCCTTTATGAATTTTAGTCGTACCAAAGAAGGCAACATCGTTCTTGTTACCATGGGAGAGAATTTGAAAGCTTTGCGCATGCGCATGAGTTAATTCCCATGGCGGTGCGAGCTTTTATGAATTTTAGTGGCTCCAAAGAAGGCAAGAGTGTTCTTTATCAGGTGGAGACAATTCAAAAGCGTCGCGCATGTGCGCGAAGTGTATTGTAGGGTACTAAAAATATGAAAAAAGAGAAAACAATGATACTTTGAATATCTAATCTCCGGTTTTTATTGTATAATATTTTTTGCATTACTGTTGACGATAGCAAATCTTGCAAGCGCAGCCAACATATTACAGTTAAGCATACTCTGAGAAAAGTGCGGCGAGAGTGAGGGGTTGCATACCGCTTTATGACAGACATTTGATTTTAACATAGTGTTCACGACTGAAGCATAAAACTGGAAATAATATGTGATTCGCAGAATAAAACAGGTGGATGATGCTAGTTGAACCAGTTCCTAAATCGGATATTTCGGCCGAAAATTGTAGTACGATTAATCCAAGACAACGACTGTGGCATATATAATATTGAAAGGAAACTGCTTGGTCCTGGTGATCAGATATGCACTGCCTAATTCGGCTGAATTCGCTGGGACGCTCATACCATCAAAGACGACACACACGCACACACACTCGCGTTCTCTCTCTCCTCTCATCTCTCTCTCTCTCTCTCTCTCTCTCTCTCTCTCTTCTCCATCTTCAATCAATATACCATGCCTCTTGGATTTTAAGTCTTTCTGGGAAAAAAAGCAGGGGAATGGGCCCAAAGAGCAGACAATAAACAAGAAGGAGATGACCAAGAAGGAAAAAAAACAAGACAGAAACAAAGAAAGAGAAGGATAGAAAAGACGGAATTCCTAGCGCAGAATTTCTAGAAGGCACGGAGGCTATTTATACTGAAAGACCTCAAGGGATCTCCAACGGGGAAAGTGAGTATGCTCATCCATAACCCTTTGAAATCAAGATGTATTCATTCGTTCTGTCGTCTCCGAAACTTAGTCAATCCATGTGGCTCTTCCCTCAAACTAAAATGCAACCCCCAGCATCAGCGAACACACCAGTGTCTGCTCTAAGTGATAAAAAAGTAGCCCCCCCCCAACTCCCCCCCCCCCCAACAAAACCCACCACCACCACCAAAACCCAACCAAACACCCCCCCCCACCCAAACATCCCCATCCTTCACCCCACCCCCACCCCCCAACCAACCAACCAACCAACCAAACCCCAAGGGAAAAAACTCCCAAACAGAACGAAACCGCTGATGATGAAAGAACCTATCAATGCTGTTCAGTCTGACGAGGAATATGATTAGGAGCCATTGGGTTTGTACCCATTTCTTCTCTTTGCTAATCATAAAAGCACGCGCACCTACGCACACACACACACACACACACACACACACACACACACACACACACACACACACACACACACACACACACACACACACACACACACACACACACACACACACACACACACACACGTAGACATCCATCCACCACAGAAGCCAGCCAGCCAGATGGGATTCCATCCATCCATCCATCCATTCATCCACCCACCCACCCGTCCATCTATCCATCAACACATGATCTACCCTCTCTCTCCCTCACAACACACACACATGCATGCACATACACACATACACACACACGCACGCACACATACGCACACAATCACACGCACACACACACGCACGCATTAACACACGCATACACATACTGTCTCTCCTCTCTCTACTCACAACACACACACTCTCTCTCTCACACACACACACTTCTCTCTCAAACACACAACACATACACACACACACACACTCTCTCTCTCTCTCACACACACACACAAACACACACACACTCTCTCACATACGCACACACACACATACACACACACACTCTCTCTCTCCACACACACTCACACACACATACACTCACACCCACACCCACCCACATACACACTCTCTCTCTCTATCACACACACACACACACTCACACACACACACACACACAACACACACTCACACACACACTTACACACACACACACACACACACACTTACACACGCACACTCACACTCACACACAACACACACACACACACACACACACACACATTTACACACCCACCCACTCACCAACAATATTGATCACACCGAAGACGAAGCCAGAATCCGAAATCATGGTCAGAAAACTCTTGTTCTTGTTGCCGGAAGGGCCCACTGAGCATGACAGGAAGTCATACACCCTGTCCACACTTCCTGTAAAAAAGCAGACGGTAATGACGTGCAAGCTGTGAACAACACAGTACATCATTCTCCCTCGTAGGGATGCTGGGGGCCTTTCAATACAAAGCGAGACTATGAGACTATAAACCGAGGTTCCGTGTGCGAACGCACGCAGAAACATCTTGCGCACACGTTAAAACCCGTTCCGCTTTTTCGGAAGAATAGGTCATTGTGTGCCGGTGAGAACGGATGACAACATTGACAAAAACTGCATACACACGAGGACTATATGAAAAAAACCACATGGGTGCTTATTCCATTATCATCGAAATAAAAAATAAAAAGCGTCCCCATCTTCTGGAAATTCTGCGCTAGGAATTCCCTCTTTTCTATCCCTCTCTTTGTTTCTGCCTTGTTCCTTTTCTTCCCGTCCACCCCCTTTCTTGTCTATTTTCTGCCTTCTTGGTCCAATCTCTTCTCTCTCTCTCTCTCTCTCTCTCTCTCCTCTCTCTCTCTCTCTCTCTCTCTCCTCTCTCTCTCTCTCTCTCTCTCTCTCTCGTCCTTCGGATGAGACTATAAACGAGGTCCCGTGTGCGAACGCACGAGGAACATCTTGTACACACGTTAAATCCTGTTCCGTTATTCGTAAGAGTAGGCCATTGGGTGCCGGTGGGAACAGATTACAGAATTTAAAAAGCCACATACACACGGGGACTAGATGTAAAAAAGTACATAAGTGCTTATTCCATTATCCTCGAAATAAAATAATAAAATGAAATTGAAAAAAATAAAAGGCGTCCCCATCTTCTGGAAATTCTGCGCAAGGAATTTCCTCTTTTCTGTCCCTCTCTTTGTTTTTGCCTTGTTCCCTTTTTCCCCGTCCACCCCCTTTCTTGTCTATTTTCTGCCCTCTTAGTCCAATCTCTCTCTCTCTCTCTCTTCCTCTCTCTCTCTCTCTCTCTCTCTCTCTCTCTCTCTCTCTCTCTCTCTCTCTCTCTCTCTCTCTCTCTCCACCCACTCCATCCCGCAAAACCACTTCAAAGATAACAATTCTCTCCCATGCCAAGCCAACCAACCAACCAACCAACCAGGTAACCAACCAACCAGGTAACCAACCAACCAGGTAACCAACTAACCAGGTAACCAACAAGCCAGGTAACCAACCAACCAACCACCCACCCACCCACCCACCCACCCAACCACCCAACCAACCAACCAACCAACCAGGTAACCAACCAACCAGGTAACCAACCAACCAACCAACCAACCAGGTAACCAACCAACCAACCAGGTAACCAACCAACCAACCAGGTAACCAACCAACCAGGTAACCAACCAGCCAGGTAACCAACCAACCAGGTAACCAACCAACCAGGTAACCAACCAGCCAGGTAACCAACCAGCCAGGTAACCAACCAACCAGCCAGGTAACCAACCAGCCAGGTAACCAACCAACCAGGTAACCAACCAACCAGGTAACCAACCAGCCAGGTAACCAACCAGCCAGGTAACCAACCAGCCAGTAACCAACCAGCCAGGTAACCAACCAACCAGGTAACCAACCAGCCAGGTAACCAACCAGCCAGGTAACCAACCAGCCAGGTAACCAACCAACCAACCAACCAGGTAACCAACCAACCAGGTAACCAACCAACCAGTAACCAACCACCAACCAGACAACCAAAACCAACACACATAAAACCAACCAACACAGGTAACCAACCAACCAGGTAACCCAACCACCAGTAACCAACCAACCAACCCAACCACACCAACCAACCAACCAACCAACCACCAACCAACCAACCAACCAACCAACCAACCAACCAACCAACCAACCAACCAACCAGGTAACCACCACCCACCCACCACACCCACCCACCCACCCACCCAACCAACCCAACCAACCACAACCAACCCAACCAACCAACCAACCACCAACCACGCCAACCAACCCCAACCAACCAACCAACCCAACCAACCAACCAACCAACCACTAACCAGTAATCAACCCAACCCCACCCACCCACCCACACCACCCACGAACCACCCACCCACCCACCCCCAACCAACCACCCACCCCACACCACCCGCCCAACCCAACCCACCCATCCAATCCACCCACCCACCCACCCAACCCACCCCACCCACCAACCACCCACCCACCCATCAACCCCCCACCCCAATCCCACCCACCCCCCAACCATCCACCCTCCCACCCACGAACCAACCACCCACCCCACCAACCACCAACCACCCACCCACCCAATCCCCCACTCATCCATCCCCCCACCCTCCCTCCCACCCACTCCACTCACCCACCCACTCACCAACCACTCCCATCCCTCCTCCCCACACCCACTCACTCACTCTTTCACCCACCCACCACACCACCCAACACCCCCCCCCACCCCCCCAACCACCCACCCCACCCTTCCACCCCCACCCACTCACCCACCCACCCACCCAACCACTACCCACCCCCACCACCACCCACCCACCCACCCACCACACCACCCACCCACGCCCTCACCAACCACCCAACCACCCACCCAACCACCACCCACCACACCCTCAACCCACCCACACCACCCACCAACCCACCCACCCACCAACCAACCCACCCACAACCACTCACCCAATCACCCACCCACTAACCAACCACCACCCAATCACCCACCCACCCGACATCCAACCACCCACCCCAACCGCACCCACCTCACACCTCCCACCATCCCCCACCCCTCAATCCCCCACACCACCACTCACCCCCAACCACATCCACACCCACCCCCACACCCCACCCCCACCCCCACCCCATCCTCCACTCACCCACTCACCCACTCACTCACCCAACTCACTCGCTGACTCACCGATGGGGTTGTCGGGGTCGTCAGGATCCATGTAGACCTTGGCGATGAAGATGATCATGACGAAGTAGATGATGGCCGTGTTGAAGTAGGACACGTAGAACGTGGCCCCCAGACCCCCAATGAACGTGTACGCGCCGATGATGGCCGCCACCAGCGTAGTGGCGTACTCTACGCTGATCTCCTTCACCAGGGAGGTGGTGACCGCCGCCCCGCCTACGGGGTGAGTTCGAGTAGAGTTTACGCGCGAATACGTTGGTGTGTGTGGTGAGTAGATGAGATTATAGGAAATACGTGGTGTGTGGTGAGTAGATGAGATTATAGGAAATACGTGGGTGTGTGGTGAGTAGATGAGATTATAGGAAATACGTGGGTGTGGTGAGTAGATTATAGGAAACGTGGTGAGTAGAGTATAAGAAAGGAGGGTGAGTAGATTATACAAAACGTGGTGACGAAACGTGGTGAGTAGATTATACGAAACGTGGGTGTGAGTAGATTATGTGAGTAGATTATGCGAAACGTGGCGAGTAGATAATAAGAAATACGTGGTGAGTAGATGAGATTATAGGAAACGTGGTGTGAGTAGATGAGATTATAGGAAACGTGGTGTGAGTAGATGAGATTATAGGAAACGTGGTGTGAGTAGATGAGATTATAGGAAACGTGGTGTGAGTAAATTATAGGAAACATGGTGTGAGTAGATTAGATTATAGGAAACGTGGTGTGAGTAGATTAGATTATAGAAAACGTGGTGTGAGTAGAGTAGATTATAGAAAACGTGGTGACGAAATGTGGTGTGAGTAGATTATACGAAATGTGGTGAGTAGATTATAGGAAACGTGGTGAGTAGATTATAGGAAACGTGGTGAGTAGATTATACGAAACGTGGTGAGTAGATTATAGGAAACATGGTGAGTAGATTATAGGAAACATGGTGAGTAGATTATAGGAAACGTGGTGAGTAGATTATAGGAAACGTGAGTAGATTATAGGAAACGTGGTGAGTAGATTATAGGAAACGTGGTGGGTAGATTATAGGAAACGTTGGTGAGTAGATTATAGGAAACATCGTGAGTAGATTATAGGAAACGTGGTGAGTAGATTATAGGAAACGTTGTGAGTAGATTATAGGAAACATCGTGAGTAGATTATAGGAAACGTGGGTGAGTAGATTATAGGAAACGTGGGTGAGTAGATTATAGGAAACGTGGGTGAGTAGATTATAGGAAACGTGAGTGAGTAGATTATAGGAAACGTTGTGAGTAGATTAGATTATAGGAAACATGGTAAGTAGATTAGATTATAGGAAACGTGGTGTGTAGATTAGATTATAGGAAATGTGGTGAGTAGATTAGATTATAGGAAACGTGGTGTGTAGATTAGATTATAGGAAATGTGGTGAGTAGATTAGATTATAGGAAACGTGGTGTGTAGATTAGATTATAGGAAACGTGGGTGGTGAGTAGATTTGATTATAGGAAACGTGGGTGGTGAGTAGATTAGATTATAGGAAACGTGGTAAGGTGAGTAGATTATAGGAAACGTGGTGTGAGTAGATTATAAGAAATACGTGGTGTGAGTAGATTATAGGAAACGTGGGTGTGAGTAGATTATAGGAAACGTGGGTGTGAGTAGATTATAGGAAACGTGGGTGTGAGTAGATTATACGAAACGTGGTGAGTAGATTATACGAAATATGGTGAGTAGGTTATAGGAAAGGAGGGTGAGTAGATTATACGAAACGTGGTAACGAAACGTGGTGAGTAGATGTGATTATACAAAACGTGGTGTGAGTAGATGAGATTATACAAAACGTGGTGTGAGTAGATGAGATTATATGAAACGTGGTGTGAGTAGATTATATGAAACGTGGTGTGAGTAGATTATAGGAAACGTGGTGTGAGTAGATTATAGGAAACGTGGTGTGAGTAGATTATATGAAACGTGGTGATGAAAGGTGGTGAGTAGATTATACGAAATATGGTGAGTAGATTATGCAAAACGTAGTGAGTAGATTATGTGAGTAGATTATTATGTCGATTGACACATACATACACGCGCGCGTACACACACACACACGCATGCACGCGAGTCCGCACGCACACACACACACACACACACACACACACACACACACACACACACACACACACACACACACACACACACACACACACATACAAGCACGCACACACGCGATGGGTGGAACAGGATTTTAACGTGTGCGCAAGATATAGCGCTATATAAATTCCGTTCATCATCATCATCATCATCATCATCATCATCATCCTTCTTCTTCTTCTTCTTCTTCTTCTTCTTCTTCTTCTTCTTCTTCTTCTTACTATCCTCCTCCTCCTCCTCCTCCTCCTCCTCATAATAATAATAATAATAATAATAATGTATGGAATTTATACAGCGCTGAATCTTGTAAAGCAACAAATCAAAGCGCTCAGATTTTATTTCATACCACTTTAAGTCACGGCAGATTTCTCTCCGTGAAATTCGGGCTGCTCTCCCCGGGGAGAGCGGGAGAACGCGTCGCCTCTTAGCGCTGCGCCACCCTTTCACCCTTTTTTTTTTCTTTTTTTTTCTGCAGCTGTATTTGTCATCATCATCACACCAACAACCACCAACCAACCAAAACAAACCAAACCAAACCAAACAACCAACTCACCTAACATCAACATGGCGGTGACGATGATGTTGGTGGCCAAGGCAAACACGCAGAAGACCTTGTGGGTGGTTTTGCCGAAGCGGGCGTTGATGACCTGTAGAAAGGTCTTGGCCCCAGGTGCCCGGATTTTCAGCTGTACGGACAGCATGGCGAACAAGAGGATCTGGATTGTTGCCCCTGCCGCGTACCAAAAGGGCCCGCTGATCCCGTACTGTGCGTGTACACATAGACAGACAGACAGACAGGTGCAGGCATGCAGGCAAACAGGCAGGCAAGCGCGCGTGTCCGCGCGCGACATACACACATATACATGCACACATGCACGCGCGTGCGCACGCACGCACACGCATGCACGCACACACGCACGCAAGCACGCGCGCGCACACACACACACACATGCACGCGAGTCCGCACGCACACACACATATACAAGCACGCATGCACGCGCGCGTACACACACACACACACACACACACACACACATACAAGCACGCATGCACGCACGCACACACACACACACACACACATAGGGGTTGTTAATTTGTAGCTTTTGTTAGTTGGTTAGTTGGTAGGCTGGCTGATTGGTTGGTAGGTTTTTATTTATTTTTTCATTCTTTTATATCGAGGATAATGGAATAAGCACTCATGTGCTTTTTTTTACATCCAGTCCCCGTGTGTATGCGGTTTTGTAAAATTTGTCATCTGTTTCCACCGGCACACAATAGCCTACTCTTTCGAAAAGCGGAACAGGATTTAACGTGTGCGCAAAATGTTGTGCATGCCTCGGTTTATAGTCTCATCCGAAGGTTGGCTAGTTAGTTAGCTGGCTGGTTGACTGGTTAGTTCGTAGGTTGGCTGGTAGGTTGGCTGGTTAGTTGGTTGTTGGTTAAAGGCTTGTTGAAGGGTTGGTTGGTTGGTTGGTTGTCTCGATATAATTATTAGGACTGTCACCTCATTTTCGTTTTAAGAACTAAAACAACTTTTACTTCAAAATTAAAATCGAGATCTCCCTAATTCCTTAAAACATCCAAGACTGTCAAGCTGAAAATATAATCACATGAATTTTTTCCCCATTCCTTAAGGCCAATATAATTAATCCCAGATCATGCTGAGGAATGTCCTGAATGTATTATCCCCCTGATCACAAATTTGCCAGTGACAACTCTCTTCAGTGCTGTGGGTTCTTTTACGTGCGTTAAATTATGTTGCATATAACACTTTGCTTATCTGTATTCAGATTTTAAAATTTTTTCACAAAGTCAACGTCAGTCAAATTTTTAGGTCCAGATGGTACATAGAATAAGCACTATATTTGCTCCCCCGCCCCCCCGGCACACACCCAACCAAGCCATCTATGTAAGAATAAAGACTAAGTTTATTTATAATGTTTAACTACAACATCATTACGGCAACCAATAAGAATAAAGACTAAATGAAAAAAAAGAGGTATACACTGATGCACACACACTTACTCTCTCTCTCACACATATGCACTCTCTCTCTCTGTCACATACTTATCCCCCCATCCCCCCCCCCCCCCACACTTTCTCTCTTTCTCACACACATTCTCTCTCTCTCACACACATATACCCACGCTCACACCCACGCTAACTCACTTTTACAAAATTTACAAAAATGCATACACCCAGGGACTGCATGTGCTTATTCCATTATCCTCGAAACAAAAGAATAAAATAAATAAATAAATGAAAACACACAGAGAGTCGCACGCGTGCGTGTACACACACACACACACACACACACACACACACACACACACACACACACACACACACACCACACACACACACACACACACACCACACACACAACACACACACATACACGCACACTTAGATGAAAAGCAACAACAAACAAACAAAAAAATCAAAGCCAAGCAAACAACAACAAAACAACACATAAAATAACAAACGAAAGTTATAATTATGAGGTTACAATTACAATACCACTCATTCTTTTACGTTCATACTTTGATAACTAAAACACAATAACAAAACCCCTGAGCATTCATTGCCTTTAAGCAGTGACAATACTGTCAGCAATGATATATCTCCTTCCTCTCTCTCTCTCTCGCCCCCCCCCCCCCCCCCACATCCACTCCACATACCTGCTTGTGTGCTCATACGCGCTCATGCGCTTATAGTAAAAAAAAAAGGTAAAGGAGTCCCATAACCTATATTAAAGTCGGTGGTGGTGGTGGTGGTGGTGGTACGACACGGTAGGTTACTGGGGGGGAGGGATGGACAGCGTAGGTTACTGGGGGGAGAGGGGTGGGAGTAGGTTAATGGGAGGGGAAGAGAGGGGGTGGGGTAGGTTACAGGGGGGGGGGGGAAGATAAGGGAGAGGGGTGGGACAGGGTAGGTTACTGGGGGGGGGGGGTAAATAAGGGGAGAGGGTTATTGGAGGGGTGGGGTAGATAAGGGAGAGGGTAGGTTATTGGGGGTGGGACAGGGTAGGTTACTGGAGGGCAGATAAGGGGAGAGGGTAGGTTTTGGGGGTGAGAGAGGGTAGGTTATTGGGGGTGGGGTAGATAAGGGGAGAGGGTAGGTTATTGGGGGTGGGGTAGGTTACTGGAGGGCAGATAAGGGGAGAGGGTAGGTTACTGGAGGGCAGATAAGGGGAGAGGGTAGGTTATTGGGGGTGGGAGAGGGCTACTGGGGAAATAGATAAGGGGAGTGGGTAGGATTTTGGGGGTGGGTGTGGAGTAGATAAGGGGAGAGGGTAGGTTATTGGGGGGTAGATAAGGGGAGAGGATAGGTTATAGGGGTGGGGGGTAGATAAGGGGAGAGGGTAGGTTATTGGGTGTGGAGTAGATAAGGGGAGAGGGTAGGTTATTGGGGGGGGGGGGTAGATAAGGGGAGAGGATAGGTTATAGGGGTGGGGGGGGGTAGATAAGGGGAGAGGGTAGGTTTTGGGGGTGAGAGAGGGTAGGTTATTGGGGGTGGGGTAGATAAGGGGAGAGGGTAGGTTTTGGGGTGAGAGAGGGTAGGTTATTGGGGGGTAGATAAGGGGAGAGGGTAAGCTACTTTGGATAGATAAGGGGAGAGGGTAGGTTATGGGGTTGTGTGGGAGAGGGTAGGTTATGGGGGGTGGATAAGGGGAGTGGGCAAGTTATGGGGGGGGGGGGGTAGATAAGGGGGGAGGGTAGGTTATTAGGGGTGGGAGAGGAAAGGTTATGGGGACTGGGAGAGGGAAGTTTACTGGAGGGAGGGTTAGATAAGGGGAGAGGGTAGGTTACTGGGGGGTGGTTGATAAGGGGAGAGGGTAGGTTACTTGGGGGTGGTTGATAAGGGGAGAGGGTAGGGGTGGGAGAGGGTAGGTTACTGGGGGTGGGGTAAAAGGGGAGAGGGTAGGGGTGGGAGAGGGTAGGTTACTGGAGGTTGGAGAGGGTAGGTTACTGGGAGGTGGTAGATAACGGTGGAGGTAGGTTACTGGGGTGGTGGTGGTGGTAGATAAGGTGAGAGGGTAGGTTACTGGGGTGGGGGTGGAAGAGGGTAGGTTACTGGGGTGGGGGTGGGAGAGGGTAGGTTACTGGGGTGGGGGTGGGAGAGGGTAGGTTACTGGGGTGGGGGTGGGAGAGGGTAGGTTACTGGGGTGGGGGGAAGGTAGATGAGGAAAAGGGTAGGTTACTGGGGTGGAGGGGGAGATAAGGGAGAGGGTAGGTTACTGGGGGGGGGGGAGGGTAGGTTACTGGGGGGGGGGAGGGGAGGTTACTGGGGGGGTGGGGTAAATGAGGGTAGGTTATAGGACGGGTTGTGGGTGGAAAGGGTAGATAAGAGAGAGGGTAGGTTAGGGGGGAAGGTATAATGGGGCAAGGTAGATTAGGGGGGAGGATAGGTTACTGGAGGTTAAGGTAGAGTTCGGTTACAGGCATATCTTGTGCAAGTGCTATTGTGAATTTTGTCATTTGTTCCCACAGGTGCACAAAATAGCCTACTCTTTCGAAAAGTGGAACAGGATTTAACATGTGCGCAAGATGATGTGTGTGTGTGTTTGCGCACAGGGCTTCATCTTATCCAAAGGACTTTCAGGGGTCAGCAGATCATGAGCGCACCACCAGGCTACCCAGTTGGAGGTGGGGGGGGGGGGGGTAGTGGGTGGGGTAATGGGGGGAGGGGGTAGAGATTAAAAGAGAGGGTAGGGTAATTTATGGGGGCAAGGAGGAATGAGGTGGTAGTTTAGTTAGGGTAATGAGGGTGTATGTGTGTTAGATTAGGGTAGTTAAGGGAGGGGGGTTAGGCTATGGGAGGTGGAAGTATAGGGAGGGGGTAGGTAGATAAGCAGTTAAGAAGAGGGGTAGGTTACAGGGGTAAGTTACGAAAAGGGTGGGTAGGTTCTCCTCAGCGTCATTACCTAGTTCCAGGAGTGTAGCATAAATTAATTTGTTTTTACCCTGTCTCCCTACGGGATTCATCATTGTTTTCCACGCTAATATTGTTCACTGTGATCCGTATGTAAAACTGGCTTGCTGTCACTCTTCATGTCAGAATTGTAATCCTTGGCGGCTGTGCTGATCTAACCATATTATGTTATGGAGAAAATGCAATATCTGTCAGCACTGACGTGGGTTGTGGTATTTGATTTTTCTGTGTCTTTCATTCTCAACAGTAAACGATATCATATAACGAGTTTACATAACAATTCCATTTTCTTTAATTTATTGTTTCGCTGCCACAGAGATATAAAAAAAATTCTTTGTATTGTCAAAATGATCAACAACGATGAGGATGATGTAAGAATGCTGCTATTGAAGCTTTGAGAATACGTGACAGGACTGTAGTCTACTTCCTAATAATGAATGATATCCCGGCGTCAACCCAAGGCCATTGTGTGCCGGTGGGAACGGCTGATAAAATTGACAAAACTGCATACATACACACGGGGACTGGATGAGAAAAAGCACATGAGTGCTTATTCCATTATCCTCGAAATAAAAAAAAAAAAAAAAAAATAAAACCAGGACCGAGAGAAACAGGCACCTGCAGTGTTGGTCTAGTCATTTCAACCACACTCTCAAACTCGCATCCATAAAGTGGACTAAGCTCGACTATAGGGGCCCAGTCTTCCCACTGAGCCCACAGCACATTATTCACTCTGGGTAGGAGTGAGCCGGAGCTCGACAAAAATCCCTATGACTCTTATGGGATTTGTACCCGCGACCTTCCAGTCCGTAACCTGATCGAGACACTATAACCACTGCGCCAAGGCATCTGGTGTCAATGCTGTCTTCATTATCTTCTGAGTTTTGTGGCTGGTTTGTGTTTCATAACGACGTTTAGCTATGTTTGAACGAAGGGACACAACTATGGAGTTACCCACTCTGATGTAGCGAAGAATATCGATCGTATATATATATATATATATATATATATATATATATATATATAATATATATATATATATATATATATATATATATATATATATATATATCTCCCCTGTACTATAACAATTCTGGTGGTAAAGTCGTGCGTGTGTGTGTGTGTGTGTGTGTGTGTGTTTCTTTTCTTTTTTGTCTTTCTTTGTTTTTGTTTTTCTGTCTGTGTCTGTCTGTCGTCTTCGTTGTCGTTGTTGTTGTTGTTTTTCTTTGTTTTCTTCTCCTCCATCTCCTTCTTCTTGTTGTTCTTGTTCTTGTTGTTCTTGTTCTTGTTCTTGTTGCTCTTGTTGCTGTTCTTGTTCTTCTTGTTCTTCTTGTTCTTCTTGTTCTTATTCTTCTTCTTGTTCTTTTTGTTGTTGTTCTTCTTCTTGTTCTTGTTCGTGTTGTTGTTGTTTGTTCTTCTTGTTCTTGTTCTTCTTGTTCTTTTTGTTCTTGTTCTTGTTCTTTTTCTTGTTCTTTTTGTTATGTTGCTGTTCTTCTTGTTCTTGTTCTTCTTGTTCTTGTTGTTCTTTTCTTTGTTGTTCTTTTCTTGTTGTTCTTGTTCTTGTTGTTCTTGTTCTTGTTGTTTTTGTTCTTGTTGTTCTTGTTGTTGTTGTTGTTGTTGTTGTTGTTGTTGTTGTTCTTCTTCTTCTTCTTCTTCTTCTTCTTCTTCTTCTTCTTCTTCTTCTTCTTCTTCTTCTTCTTCTTCTTCTTCTTCTTCTTCTTCTTCTTCTTTTACTACTACTACTACTGTGTGACCCTTTGTTTTTAGAGAGAGTAGTTGCGGTGTTGAATGACAGTATTTCTTGCTTAATGAACGGTTATTTTCTTTTTAAACTACAGTTATTGATAGTGACAAGAGAGAGAGAGAGAGAGAGAGAGAGAGAGAGAGAGAGGAGAGAGAGAGATAGACACGCACACACACACACACACACACACACACACACACACACACACACACACACACACACACACACACACACACACACACACACACACACACACACACACACGCACATACACACACACACACCACACACACACACACACACACACACACACACACACACACACACACACACACACACACCACACACACACACACACACACATACACACACGCACACAAACACCATCTTGTGCACACGTTTAAAACCCGTTCCGCTTTTCGGGAGAGTAGGCCATTGTGTGTCGGTGGGAACGAATGACAAGATTACAAAACTGTATACTCACCGGGATACAAAAAATAAAAGAATAAAAGAAAAATACACACACCACACACCACATACAAACAAACAAACACACACACACAGCTGGGAAACATATATATATATATATATATATATATATGCATGGGTACATGCATTCATGCATGAATACATGAATACATGCACGTATGCATACACACATACGTATAGATCATGCACATCCACCCACCCATCCATCCAACCATTCATCCATCCATCCATCCATCCATCCATCCATCCATCCATCCATCCATCATCCATCCATCCATCCATCCATCCATCCATCCATCCATCCATCCACATCCTCCATCCTTCCTTCCTTCCTTCCTTCCTTCCTTCCTTCCTTCCTTCCATCCATCCACCCCCACCCCCCTTT
>CM054163.1:28323901-28348901 GCA_028751875.1 Rapana venosa
AGACTCCTTAAAACAATCTTGTTCCTAGTCACTAACAATGACATCCTCACTCATATCAGACGGGAAAAACCCGATTCTCTCAGGAGGTTAAAAATGTTGTCAGGTGGAAAAGGTAAAGGTAAGGTAAAGGAGTCCCATAACCTATAAGGTCGTAGGGGAGCGAGGCGTCAGAGACCTCACTTCTCTAGGGCCAGCATATTGAGGGCGGCGCCCATCTCCTCTCCCTCGCTGCTTTACCTTCCCTGACCCTAAAGAGGGCAGGTACCCATTTACAGCTGGGTGAACTGTACTGAAGCCAAGGCGCGCAAACGGTCACCCATCCAACTGGTAACCACGCTCGACGCTGCTTAACTTGGCTGGGGGAAAGCGAGTGCTCCCACCACTGAGCTATCCCGTCCCCGTCAGGTGGAACATCACGAAAAAGGATGAAAGTCTGCAGTTAAATGCTTGTGCCTAATATCCTAGACATCTCGACACTCCAGAAGCAGATACTTGATGGCTATTCGCGCATCACAAATCATGCACCATAGGGTTCCCTCACCTTCCGCTTTCTTCCCCTTCACCTATCCCGTAGTCCCGTGGACTGTGGGGGGCACCAATGAAGATTTTGCAACCAGCTTCCTCCACTCCCCACGGTCCTCTGCTTTCCGTAGCAAATCGTTCCCACTCAAGGTTTCCCTCACCTTTAAGTATATGAACGTGAGTAATATAAAAATGACCAGTGTGTATCCTGGTGAGCATTCCCTTCTGTTGATGGGACACTTCAGAGGAGATTCCAACGACATACTACAGAAAACTGAGAACCGCGAGACGCGGAGGAAGCTGGTTGTAAAATCTTCAGTGGTGCTCCAAACGGTCTACTAGACTACGGGGATAGATGATGAAAGTGTGAAAGGTGAACGCACATAACTGGCCGGATCAAGTAAAACATGTCCCGGGGCAAAATTACAGCAGGGATGGAAAAAAATTGTGTGTCGCCTGTCGTCTCCGAGTTAGGGTATCATCATTTGGGTAAAGATCGTGTGGCTCACCTTTTGTGTAATAATGGATTTAATAAAACTTTGTTGCTGTACTGTACGGTACTGTGTAAGGCGGCATCTATAATAACGGACAGGCTGTTACCCACGTGGACATCAATATATAGTATGTGTTTGATAATGTGTGCAAAGCTGACTAACAGAATACATGTGTGGTGTGTTAACATCTGCTGTTGCTGCTGCTGCTGTTGGAAGAGCATTTATTATGCACGGATGTGTTATATCAGAAGTATTATAGATTTAATATTTATGATTTGACAATTGGAGAGGTAAATAGATAGATAGATAGATAGATAGGCAGACAGTTTGACAGATAGTTTGAGAGAGAGAGAGGGAGAGGAGAGAGATGAGGAGAGAGAGAGAGAGAGAGAGAGAAGAGAGAGAGAGAGAGAGAGAGAGAGAGATCATTAAAAAAACAACAAAAATTTTTGAATCTTTAGACAGGTATAAACATCATCCCTACGAGGAGAGAGAGAGAGAGAAAGAGAGAGAGAGAGAGATGAGAGAGAGAGAGAGAGAGAGAGGAGAGAGAGAGAGAGAGAGAGAGAGAGAGAGAGAGATTTTAAACAATAGTTTTTTTTGTACTTGTCATTTTCTCATGTTCTAAAAAAATTTATTTTTGTGTTTTTTAAACTATTTTTTTCACTATTTGTTGTTGTTGTTGTATGTTAGTCTGTATTGTTTACTACTACCCCGTCCTCCCTTTTTTTTGTTTGAAATGATCCATAATCGTTTCTTCTTTACCTGCTTTTTGGGGGTGTAATAGCGATTTTGATTTTGCTAATGCCTTTAAATAGTTCAATATGTTGTAGCATACTGTGATATTACAAATCACTCACCACCTCAACGCCGTGGGGATGCGGGGGCCTATCGCTGGGACTATATAATACAAGTGGATCGGTGGTCTAGAGGTAACGCGCCTGTCTAGAAAGCGAAAAGTCCGGGTCGGAAGTGTGCGGTGGTTCAAATCCCGTTTGGACCCGAAACTTTTTTCCCATCCATGAGACCATGAGTGGTGGTCTGGGCGCTAGTCTTTCGGATGAGACGATAAACCGTGTTGCACAAAATTATTCAGCGCACGTAAAAGAACCCACGGCAACAAGGGAGTTGTCCCTGGCAAAATTCTTAGAAAAAGGCCACTCTGATAGGGAAACAAATACAGATGCAGACAAAAAAAGAAAGAAAAAAGAATGGGTGGCGCTGCTCTTGTGGCGACGCGCTCTCCCCGGGGAGAGCAGCCCGAATTTCACACAGAGAAATCTCGTGACTAAAAGTGGTATAAATAAATAAGACAAAATAAATAAATCTACAGCAAAAACAATCAGCCATAATCAGTCCCTAAATCGGAGATCTCCGCTGGGATGTATAGAGATGTATAATTATAATCACAACAACTACAAAACAACCATAGAAACATAATAATAATGATAATATATGGAATTTATATAGCGCTGAATCTTGTAAAACAAACAGACAAATCGATGCGCTTGCACTCAAATCATTTACGCGCATGCAACTTTCCTCGAATAACATAATTCAGATATTTCAAATTTATACTCTCTCTCTCTCTCTCTCTCTCTCTCTCTCTCTCTCTCTCTCTCTCTCTCTCTCTCTTACACAGCACACACACACACACACACACACACACACACACACACACACACACACACACACACACACACACACAGAACATCTTGCGCACACGTTAAAATCCTGTTCCGCTTTTCGTAAGGTAGGCCATTGTGTGCCGGTGGGAACAGATGACACGGGGACTGGATGTAAAAAGCACATATGTGCTTATTCCATTATCCTCGATATAAAAGAATAAAATAAAATAAATAAAATAAACTAACTAAAAACACGCACACACTTTTGTGGTGATGAAGGAGATGAAGGATGCTGCTGAAAAAGTAGGAACAGATATGAGGGGAAAAGTGTGAGGTAGGATATAAAGTGCGTTTTGAGGATGAATTTGAAAGTATCAAATAAAAGCTTTTGGCGAAGTGAAATAGGGAGGTCATTCCCGGTGGATGGACCAGAAACAGAAAAAGAGCGATGGCCAACAGTGGTTTGTTCGAATCATGTCCACTGGCTTGCGAAGCACTCTTGTGGCACTGCAGTCTAGCACTGTTGCTTCAAGGGGAGACGGGATAGCCTAGTGGTTAGAACATTGCGCTCGCAATCTGACGACCCGGGTTCGATTCCCGTTCAAGGGGGGTATTTTCCCCTGGAGTTAACATCAGTGCAGACTCCACTCTCCCCCCCAAAGTCCTTTCGGATGAGACTATAAACCGAGGCCCCGTGTGCGAACGCACGCAGCAGAACATCTTGCGCACACGTTAAATCATGTTCCGCTTTTCGTAAGAGTAGGCCATTGTGTGCCGGTGGGAACAGATGACAGAATTTACAAAAACCGCATACACACGGGGACTGGATGTAAAAAAGCACATACGTGGTTATTCCATTATCTTCCATATAAGAATAAAATGAAAGAAAATAAAAATTACTTCAAGTTAATCAGCTTTATAAAAAAAAAAATCATAGCTTTGTTATACATGCGAACTTTTAAAAAACAACTGCATAATAGCAGGCTGTTGCACCCATACAGTAGCATTGACAACTATATAATTATTGAGTGTATGTTTGGGCTACACTCCGCCTTTAGCTTTCGGATCATGTAGTATCTTGTACAGAGTGCTAATCAGAACATATTCTGTTGATTTTCACAGATTTTTTTAAAGTATGAACAAAAAATGTGCTGTGCACTTTGTGTGTGTGTGTGTGTGTGTGTGTGTGTGTGTGTGTGTGTGTGTGTACTTTCTTTAATTTAACGTCTGTTCACTCATGGTGATATTAGACAAAAGATAGTGTTACAATATATAGAGAACGTGCGCGCGCGCGGTGTGTGTGAGCGTGCGTGCGTGCGTGCGTGCGTGCGTGTGTGTGTGTGTGTGTGTGTGTGTGTGTGTGTGTGCATGTGTGTTTACCTATTAATGTCTGTGCACGAGATAAAAGAAAAAAAATACAAAGAAATTATGGGAGGGACGGGGATGAGGGAGGGAGGGGGGGGGGGGGGGGGGGGGGCATTGAACAGATTAAACTGCAGCAAGAACAATTACAAAAGTTTGCCAACAGGGTTTCTAACTAAACAACTAACTATCTCCAACATAACCACATTATCGGTCAATAAATGTTCAAATGACATATTTGAAATCTTATCTACAACTGTATTAGAAAAATATGATCGAAGTAGTTCACAATGAAGAATGACATGCTTAGGTGATAAGTCAGAACCACATAGACAAGTTATCTGTTTACAAAATTTAGTCCTAAATGCATCCAATCTGAACCTGTAGATCATATTTCCCACCAGTCTGTTATGAAAATGACACACTCTGACACTTAATGAATGTCCATGTAAAGAATTCTTTCGTTGGTTGTTGACATGGTTCCAAGAAGCTTTTTTCAGGAGAAGTATGCCCTCCTGAAGACTGAGTGGAAGGTTCAGAGGTGTTGCAACTTCAGAGTTCGTGTCCATGGCAGCAGCTTTGGCTAATGGTCAGCTTTCTCGTTGCCGTGGATTCCAAAATGTGACGGAATCCAACAAAAGGCAAGGGTAGTCCCTCGAAAGGAAAGAAAATGTATAAGGTGACAAATTTCAATGTTTAAATTTCCCCCTCTTACTTAGTATTAAATGTTTTTAATGTTTGCAAAACGATTAGAATCGATACAAAACAGCACCTTAAATATATTGATATGCAGATTTAATAACAAAAATTAAGGCCATTAATATAGCTATAAGTTCCGCAGTAAAGATTGAAAAATCTTTGCCTAAATGATAAGATTTTTCTATCTTCAATGCAGGAACTACAAAAGCAGATCCAGCATTCCCACAGTCGACTACCAACCATCAGTAAAAACTTTTAAAAAACCCCACTATATGTTTCATCAATATGAGCTCTAGCTATTGCAGCAACAAGGGGACTTTCTTCTTTTTTGATATTAGAATAATCAATATCAAACTCAGCCCTGTTTAATTCCCACTTTGGAATTGTGGAGAAAACTGGGTGAGATGCTACATTTCTGACATTCATTCCTAAAGATGTGAACAGATCAGAGGTTTTAAGAACTGATTGTTGTCAGTGATTGTATGGATTTAGCCTTTTAGGAAAAACTACATCCGTTTTAAATGAAGTTCTTTAATATTAGAATTCGGGAAATTTTCGAACTTCTTAAAATATCTTTGCCGAGGCAAGCTTATTTGTTCTTCAAAAGGGAGGATATTTATTTCAGCATACATTTTTAAAGTTGATGCGTGTATAGGAACACCAATTTGCCAACTTGAATGACTTACTGTCTACCCCTTGCATTTTTCTTGCAAATATTTTGGAGCAGAGAACAAAATTTCCTGTGGGATAAGTTAATCTAGATCGAACAAGTGCTGTTGCTAAATGGACAAGAGATGAATATCTTGGCCCCAGTAAATTTCTTGCTCACCATTTTTAGCAAATTAAGACTTTTTCTAGCTTTGGTCAGGACATATTCAATGTGATTTTTCCAAGAAAGTTTTGTGGTGAGAAATACCCCTAGAAATTTTAAATTTTCTTTATATTCTAACACAGAATCTCCTATTTTAAAGGAGGGCAGTGCCTGTGAATTGTAGCCAGTGTTGAAAAGGATCATATGGGATTTGTCAGGAGATAGTATTAATCCATTTTCTTTCATAAATTTATATATCTTATTTAACTCATTTTGATAAACCTTTCTAATATAGTTAAGAGATCTTATTGGAGTGTGCCTTTTCATGGTTACTTTCATCCATATGCATAAGTCATCTGCATATTGAACCAATTCAATATTGTTGGACACTACATTGGGAAGATCATATGTTAAGATATTAAAGAGTATAGGTGCCACTAGTGATCCTTGGGGGATCCCCATATCTATAAATCTTGGATTGGAATATGCATTTCCAATTTTTGTTTGAATAGATCTATTACTCAAAAACGTTTAAAAATAATTGTACATGCATCCAGACAGACCAATCTGTTTAAGCTTATGAAGCAGTCGTACATGCCATACCTGATCATAGGCTTTCATGATATCAAAGAAAGTAGCAAGTACATTTTTTCTTCTGGCAAACTGATGTTTCACGTGAGTGGTAAGTTTAATATGGTGGTGATCTATTGTTGATCTACTTTTTTCTAAAACCTGCTTGGGCTACTGGAATGATATTCCTTTTTTCACAGTAATGAATAAGCCTGTTTAATATTATTTTTTCCATCAACTTTCCCACATGGGAGGTCAGTGAAATAGGCCTATAACTGTTTATATCTGATTTATATTTACCTTGTTTACAGATAGGTACAATTACAGACTGCTTCCATAAGGATGGCATTGTTCCCTCTGACCAACATTTTTGGAAATATTCATGAAGAAGTATAATAAAATTATCAGGCAGGTGTTTTATCATTTCATTAGAAATAGCATCAAGACCCACTGATGATTTCTTGGAGCTAAGAGTAGAAATGGCATCCTTTACTTCTTGAAAAGTAATGGAAGCATTTGTGTAATGTTCTTTATATTCTGGAGGATCTTTGCATTTTTCTAGGCAAGCTTCTTTTTCTCTATAAATTCTGTCTTCTTCAGATAACCCTTCTGAACAGTTTGTCTCAGAAAACATTTCTACAAAAGCTTCAGCCTTTTCAAGTGGAGATGGGAATTCGTTGTCTAATGTGATAGGATAGTTAGGTAGATTTACACCCTGTTTCATCTCTTTCAGTTTTTTCCAAACTTTTTGCTGATCTTTTGAGCTTAATATGCCATCTTTACAGAAAGTAGACCAGTGCTGAAGCTTAGCTTGTGCTATTACTTTATTGCAATAATATTTTGCCTTTTTCATTTCCATCATTTTCCTAACGTTGTTCCTATCTTTAAGATAAATATTAAATGTTTTCTTTTTGTTTAGCCTTGCTATTTCACATGATTCATTCCACAAAACATTGCCAAAAGGTATGACTTCACTAAACGGCATTTTGAAATGGATTTATCTGCAGCATTTAAAACAGTTTCAACAAATTTGGCATATGCTTCATCTACGTTTTTACCTAAAAATTCATCAGTATTACATCTGGAGAGAATACTGTGAAACTCCTTCCAATTAGCATTATGATAATTATATTTAGGAATTTTATTCTTTGACAAATTGCAAGTGATCAGCCTGTCATTTATAGCAATAACAATAGGTAAGTGATCGCTTCCTAAAGTTTCTTTAATAGTTTTCCATTCACAACTAGGAGCAATTCAGGAGAAACTAAAGACCTGTCAATAGCAGATGCTCTGTGGTTGGCAGAATCTGGGATTCGTGTTATACTACCATCATTCAATAAGCACAAGGATGAATCTACGATGTTTTCAACAAAACGGTTATTTACATTTACTGTACAATCCCTGTCCCAGAATGGTGAGTGAGCATTAAAGTCACCAACCACTAGCCATTTTTCATTTTGGTCTTGTAATGAACGTATCCATTCCATGTTTTCATCATCAGGACCTTTTGTCAGGTAGACATCATCATCATCAGACCCGTGACCTTGGCGGTCGTGGGGGAGACATGAAAGATGATGCCGTGGTAAGCCTCCTCCATCCATCTCGGTCCTCGGCTCTGCGCAGTAGTGCCGAGTCATTCATCCTGGTCCATTCTCTGATGTTGTCCATCCATGACTTGTTCTGTCTTCCCCTCCTTCTGCCACCTTCGAGTGTTCCCTGCAGTACTGTTTTGGGCAGAGTGTTGTGGCAGGTGACGTGGCCGAACCATGTCAGCTTTTTCTTCTTGACGATGGTGAGAAGGGGTTCCTGTGGACCTGCCAGCCGTGTTATTTGACTCTTGACGAATTCATTGGTCTTTCGTTCTCTCCAGGATATGCCCAGTAGTTTTCTATGGCATTTTGTTTCGAATGACTGGATTCGCTTTGCTGTTTCAGCAGTCAATGTCCAGGTTTCACTTCCGTACAACAGGATCGAATGAATTAGGGCTTTGTAGAGCTTTAGTTTGATTGGGAAACTGATCTCTTTGCTTTTCCATATGGTGGTGAGTTTTGTCATGGAAGATGTTGCCATGGCTATTCTGACTTTGATTTCTGTCGTCGATCGCCCGTCCTTTGTGAGTGTAGCGCCGAGGTATTTAAAAGCGTCTACCTCCTCCAGTTGTTGGCCATTCATGTAAATTTTAGCGGTGGCATTGCTCGTGCTGTTCACAAGTACTTTACTTTTCTCCGAACTCACCTCCATCCCATATGCTCCAGCTCTGTTCTCAAGTCTGGTCGTAAGATCTTGCAGCTCTGTGTTACTTCCGCCCATGAGGTCAATGTCATCGGCAAACCGTAAGTTGTTGAGGGGTCTGCCGCCAATGGAGATGGTAGGGTGGAAGTCATGGAGGGTCTCTCTCATGATGTTTTCCAAGAACAGATTGAACAGGACTGGAGATAACAGGCATCCTTGTCGGACCCCAACTGTGGTTTTGAAGTAGTCTCCGACCTGATTGTTCAGAAGGACTGCACTGCTTGCAGTGTTGTATAGTGCTTGAATGGTTTGCACTAGTCCTTCTTCAATGCCAAACATTCTGAGGACCTGCCACAGGCCTTCGTGCCATACTCTGTCAAAAGCCTTTTTGAAGTCGATGAAGTTGTGGAACAGGTCTCTCTGATGTTGAAGATGTTTTTCCATCATGATGTGGCAGTTAAAAATCTGTTCGATTGTGCTCCTGCCTGCCCTGAACCCAGCTTGTTCCTCTGCAAGGTGTTCTTCTGCCTCCTTCTTGAGTCGATTCAAAATAACTTTGAGCATGATCTTGCTGGCGTGGCTGATGAGGCTGATTGTTCTATAGTTTTGGCATTGGCGTAAATTCCCCTTCTTGGGTAGGGGTATGATGAGTGATTGTGTCCATTCTGTTGGCCACTGTTTTGTCTCCCAAATCTTCTGACAGATAGCTGTAACATATGTGATGACTGTTTCGCCACCATGCTTGAGCAGCTCTGCTGGTATATTGTCTGCTCCTGGGGACTTTCCTACTGGTAAGCTGCGGATGGCTTCTTCCACTTCTTCCCTCAGTATAGGTAATGGCGAGGGTGCTCTTGATGTTGCTGCTTTCTCTTCTATTATGCTCTTGTCAGGTTGTATTGGGTAGTTGTACAGTTCTTGACAATATTCAGACCACCTGTTCAATGCAGCTGAGCTTTCTGTGAGGAGGTTTCCAGAGCTGTCTTCAATGACTGATGATTTGGTTTGAAGTGGTTTTGTGAGTTTCTTCAGGGTGTCGTATGCCTTTTTACTGTTGCCCACTTTCATGTTTTTTTCGATCTCATCACATTGATCACTGATCCACTTCTCTCTGGCCTTTAACATTGACTTCTTCACGAGATTGTTGGCCTCCCGGTATTCTTTAGGGTTGGAAGACCTGGTTGGTTTCAGTGCTCTTCTTGTATCGCAGAGGTCCAAGATGTCATTGGTAGTCCATGGCTGGTGTTTATTCCTCTGACGACCGAGTACCTCCTCTGCTGTTTCTCGGACTGCCTCATTGAACCCTCCTGGACAATGACATCAATGACCTCACCAACAACTTCAATGAGGCAGGTAGACAGAAATCACATTTAGTGTAAGTGATTTATTAAATTTAATTTTTGCTGCACAGCCATTGATATTCCTTGCTGTTTGATAAGGTGGAGGAATATGTTTATAATCTAAGTTTTTGAGTATGCAAATAGCTGTTTTTTTTATTTTTCCTTTTTCATTTTCAGACTGAAAGACAAGTGGAAAATAATAACCTGACAGTCTGGGAAGTTTATTTCTGTTTACATTCAATGATTGTAAAAGCAACAGATGGTATTTATTTTTTGAAAGATGTTGAATAAGAAAATGTAGATTTCTCAAAAGAGATCTACAATTCCATTGAAATATCGCAATGCCTGAATGATTCTTCATCAAAGAAAAAACAATACAAAAACAAAAAGCAAGAAAACAACAAACCAACAAGATATAGCAAAAATCAAACTGACCTGTTTGCTTTTAATTCCTGAAAAGGAGTATGGAAAAAAAGAAGAAGAAAAGAAATATGTAATTATGGACCCCCCCCAAAAATCTTAACTGGAAAAAAGAAAAACGAAATACAATTAAACAGCAAACAACTAGATTAACAGGAATAAACAATAAAGGAAACAACTCACAAACTACAGTTGACCTGATTTACCAAAATGCAATGAACAAGTGATGGTAGAACTATCAGTAAGATAGGCCAATTAAAGCATACACTATTTTAAGTTACTGCAAAGGGTACTGTGTATGATATATAGCTATTCTAGTTCACCTCCCTACTTTTTCTTTTCTTTTGTTACAACTTTTTAATAGTTTTTTTTTCTTTTTTTTTATCTAGAGAGAGAGAGAGAGAGAGAGAGAGAGAGAGAGAAGAGATAGAGGGGGAGGTAAGGAGAGAGAGAGAGAGAGGGGGGGGGGGGGGTGGCGGAGAGAGGGAGAGAGAGAGAGGGGGAACAATGAACAAAATTTATTGCTTGTTCATTGAGAAAGGGGAGAGATAGAAGGGAAGAGAGAGAGGGAGAAAGAGAGAGAGAGAGAGAGAGAGAGAGAGAGAGAGAGAGAGAGAAGACAGACAGACAGACAGACCGACAGAGAGCAATGAACAATTATTGCTTTGTTCATTGAGAGAGGGGAGAGAGAGAAGGGAAGAGAGCGAGAGAGAGGGAGAAAGAGATAGAGATAGAGAGAGAAAGAGAGAAGAGAGAGAGAGAGAGAGAGAGAGAGAGAGAGAGAGAGAGAGAGAGAGAAGACAGACAGACAGACAGACAGACAGACAGACAGACAGAGAGCAATGAACATTTATTGCTTTGTTCATTGAGAGAGGGGGAGGGAGAGAGAGAGTGAGAGAGAGAGAAGTGGAGAGAGCGAGAGAGAGAGAGAGCAATGAACAAAATTCATTGCTTTGTTCATTGAGAGGGAGAGAGAGAGAGAGAGAGAGAGAGGAGAGAGAGAGAGAGAGAGGAGAGAAGAGAGAGAGAGCAATGAACAACATTTATTGCTTTGTTCATTGAGAGAGAGCAATAAACAAAATGTATTGCTTTGTTCATTGAGAGAGGGGACAATGACAAATAATTTAATGTGTTAGGCTTTGGGCCCATTCACATGGGGGAAGGGGGATCGAAAGGTCCGATAATTACATACACAACCAACAATTTACATTCACAGGATCTTCGCGAATGGAAGTCCGATCGCGGTAATGTTCATAGTCACATTACAACAATAATATCAACTGTCACTGTCATCACTGCCTGAAGAGGAAGGTGAAGGTGGTCAAAGTCGTGTCTCTATCGGTGTGGCCACCATGTCTGCTGTTTTCCGGGTGGTGTAGAAAGGTTTCCATTTTCGCCATTTGCCGGACTGAGTCTGTCTTCTCTTGAACTAAAGCTGTTGTACACTCTACGCAAGTCCCTTTGTATCTTTTCAATACACTCGATTATTTGCCTGCATTCGTCACTAGACAGTTGGTTGGTTTGTTTTGACTTGCTGACTGACGACGTATCTTCCACATCACAACCTCTCCCTGTCACTGTCTCGTTTTCTTCTGCCATATCTTCATCTTCTGTGCGTGCTGTCAGTGTTTGTGACATTGCCAGTGTCTCTTCAGAATAATCTTCTGTTTGTTCACTCCAGTTATCATCCTTCTCTCCATCATCACTATCATTTACACTCACATCCATGTGTTGTGTTTTCACGAGCATGGAATTCTCCGCTTCATACACTATATCACGGGACTGGTTGGCCTGCTGTGCTGCACGTGCACATTCCGCCACACATGGAGCCGTGTTGTATGTGTCAGAGGCATAGAAAGTGTCATGTGCAGTGGCATTCTGCGTTGTATAGTACAGACTTGGTGGCATAGGGAGAAAAAGGCCTGAGGGAGGTGAAGATGAACTTGCCTGCATTCCTTCCTCTGTCCTCAATGTCCTGTGCACCTCCGCCCTCCTTTTGTCTCTGGCAACTTGCGCTGGACTCTTCCTTCGATACACTGCACTGTCAGTTGGGGTGTGTGCAATGGGTTGGCCAGTTGGTGTCATTCGCAATACAATAACAGTTTGTTCGTCCCTATTGTCTATCTTGAATGACGTTAAATACATTTCTTGCAAAAAGGTGTTTAGAACACACTCTAAGCGCGAAGGCAGTCCTGTCACTGGCATATTGAACGTCTTTGATACAAAATAACACCAAGATTACTCACTGCTTTTCAAAATTCCTTCCTGCTGGTAGCCAAGCAAGGGAAGCCACCCTCCTCTGTGTGTCTTTGTGTGTGTGTACTTTTTAATAGTTAATACAACCAATCATTCAATAGATTAAATTTACTTCCTCATGTTTCCATGTAGCCTGCATGTAGTGTGGATGTTGTGGCACATAGGGGTAGGGTCCAGGTAGGCATGGGAGGACACGTCTGGGCTTCTTTGGTGTCTCCCAGAACAGTCCTCTTACATGCCTGCCGAGGTTCCTTGCCAACATGCTGGCCCCTCTAGATGTAGGATGTATGCCATCTCTGAGTGTCCTGTAGCCCAAGCTGGCATGACTAACAAAAGACACATTGTCAACACCAAACAGATCAGATATGACAAGAGCATTGAAGACACCACCCTTCAAGTTCAGCTCTGTGTTTTTTACAGGAGCAATTTTGCTAATTATTATTTTTAATTTAGGATGCTTAGTTGCAATGTCTTTTATACATTTTACAAACATTTTACCACAAACTTCTGGGTCTTTTTTCTTTAAATCATTGATCCCACAGTGGATCACAACAGCATCTGGTAATTTCTCAGATGAAGAAACCACTGATGTAAATGTTGTAGCTATATTTTCTGTTTTACTTGTTTTGTAAGAGGAAGACCCAGTCTTTTATCATTAACTCTGTTTGCTACAGTTATGGAGCATGACTACATGAGGGAGATCTCAATCTGGTTTCTTTTTTAGTTTTGTATTTGGGAGTCCAGAATGTTGCATGGCATCATTTGACATTTTGAGGTCACTTTTTGGATTAACTTTGGGTCTATTTATATTCCCTTTTTGTTTGGAAGTCTTGTCAACCACAGGCATTGCAGCTGGCTTTGGTTCTCAAACTGCATGGGTGGACTTTGACTTGCATACATCAGCATAGGTGGGACTAGATCTGCTTGTGCTAGTCTTAGAAGGCCTCCCTATTTCAGCCAGTGTGTGTGTGTGTGTGTGTGTGCGTGCAGTGCGTGCTGTGTGTGTGTGTGTGTAATTGAAAACATAGAGCAAATAAGGATTGCTTGTGTTCCTATAGTATTGACCCCGTGCATGCATGTTGTAATTAGGCAGCTAGCAGAGGACAAAGGCCTTAGGGGATTTAGGAGGGGGGATGGAGAGGGGGGGGGGGGGGGGGAAGGGGTTACAGTGTTTGCTTAAAAATTAAAAAAAAAAAATTCAAACCTACCGAATTTGTACACAATCGCATGAGATTTGAGTCAGAGGCTAGTCATTCACAAAAACGTTTTTAATTTTTATTTATTTATTTATTTTTTTTAAAAACTGGTTTAGTGGATTCCTTAGTATGTGTGGTATAAATGCTAGGGTATTATAGGCAAAAAAGAAGGATCAGGAGCAATGTTAAAGGTGGTGTGTAGCCTTACGCAGTCAAGCTGGCAGCCATGATGGCAGCCATGATGGTGGTTGTGAGTAGGTGTGCGGCAGCTGTTGTTAAAGTTCAAGAACCTGTTGCTACGAATAATTAATAAATGCCGTCACCCACCCACCCATCTTGTGGGTCGATCTCTGATTTTTGTTTTGTTTTTTGGTCTCTGTCTGTCTGTCTGACAGTCTGACTGTCTGTCTGTCTGTGTGTCTCTCTGTGTCTGTCTGTCTGTCTCTGTCTCTCTCTGGGGGACTGGATCTCTCTCTCTCTCTCTCTCCTCTCTCTCTCTCTCTCTCTCTCTCTCTCTCTCTGCCCTTGGGACTGGATGTTAAAGAAAAGCATATGAATGCTTATTCATTATCCTTGAAATAAAAGTATTTGGTTTGATTTGATTTGATTTGATTTGATTTGATATCTCTCTCTCTCTCTCTCTCCTCTCTCTCTCTCTCTCTCTCTCTCTCTCTCTCTCCTCTCTCTCTCTCTCTCTCTCATGGTGCTCTATTTGGTGGTGTGGTGGTGGTGGTGGTGTGTGTGTGTGTGTGTGTGTTGTGTTGTGTGTGTGTGTTTACTGTGTGAATGTATGGGTATTGTGCTATTTTATTTTATTATCATATGATGTATCTGTCAGGGCGGGGACTAGATGTAAAAAAGCACATGGGTGCTTATTCATTATCCTCGAAATAAAAACATTTGTAATTGTCTCTCTTTGCGTGAAAGTCACAGTCAAAGTCAAAGTTCTATTTTCAGATGGTACATTGAATGAGCACTACAGTTGCTTTATTTCATCGAGCCAGCTATCTAACAACAAAAAAGATAATATATATGCATACATAGAATAAAAAACCCCACCTAAACAGTGGTAAGCCATACTAATAAAACAAAAGAAAAATTAACATATGCAAACCTAGAATAAAAAACCTAAACAATGTTATGCCATACAAATCAAAGGAAATAATTCTCGTAAAAATACATCTACCAAAAAACACAGAACAACCCCCCCCCCCCCCAGCCAAACCAAACCAAACAAAAAGACTCCCCCCCCCCTCCCCCTCCCCCACCACCACACACACAACCCCCGCCTCCCCCCCCAAAAAAAAGAAAATCTCAACCAAACAAACAACAAAAATAAAGCAAACAAAAAGGAGACAACAACAACAACAACACACACACACACAGATTTGATGTGCTTTATCATGTTTGTTAGGCTGGATCTCTCTCTCTCTCTCTCTCTCTCTCTCCTCTCTCTTCTCTCTATATATATATATAATATATATATAATCTTCATATATTTTTGTTTTCAACATGTGAGACCATTGTATTTTGAATGCTTTTATATGTCAATGTTCTTGATTTATTTGGTGAGGGCAGGATGAAAAAAAACTTGTATAAACTTAATCTTTTACCCTCAATAACGATAATTTTTTTACTGAGAGAGAGAGAGAGAGAGGAGAGAGAGAGAGAGAGAGAAATAGAGAGAGAGAGAGAGAGAGAGAGAGAAGAGAGAGAGAGAGAGAGTGAATGAATGAATGAACATTTTTATTGAGGGAAAAGAATAAGCACAATGGTGTCTTTTTTTCACCCAGCCCTCAGTCCAAAAGGTAAATCAATCAACCAAACATTCAATTAAACAAACAATAATGAAATGTCTAAAGAATTAGGTAAAATGTAAACATGCAAAAACAAACGGAATAGAGATAGTTGTACACACAGGACAGATATGAGAGAGAGAGAGAGAGAGAGAGAGAGAGAGAGAGAGAGAGAGAGAGAGAGAGAGAGAGAGAGAGAGAGAGGATGAATGAATGAATGATCCTTATTTGAGAGAGAAAGGGGGTGAAGTGTGTGCAGTATTTATCATTATTAGTTTATGTAGAGGACAAGACGAAAGAGAAGAAGAAAAAAGAAAAAAGAAAAGGGAAGAGAACAAGAGGAGGAAGCAGAGAAGAATGAAAAGGTTGAAGGAGGAGGAAAGGGGAAGGAACATGGAAACAATGAGAACTACAATTTGTGCAAGTTACAACACCTATAAATATCAAATGAACAAAATCATAACATACACGAGAATATACAAAGTTTCATCACATAGCAGAAGTATAATGCACCTACCAAAACATTTCAGTGAGACAGAAATGTTTTACATTGAGAGACAGCTGGACAAGGGGTGAGAGGGGGAGGGGGAAAGGGGAAGGGAAGGGGAAGAAGGTAAATTGCCAAGAAGAATTGCGAAGAAGAAAAATTGCGAAGAAGAAGAAGAAGAAGAAGAAGAAGAAGAGAGAGAGAGAGAGAAGAGAGAGAGAGAGAGAGAGAGAGAGAGAGCTAGCTCACAAAGAGTTTGCTCCCTTATCAGAAATCTGCATGCCCATGATCCGTATCAGTTCAGCGGCTAGTCGAGGCATTCGGTTTCTTCTGTTGCAGGCCACATGCCACATACACGCACTGTAGGTCCTGCTGTCTTCTTAATTCTGGCAGAGACATGCCATGCACGCATTGCGAAATGCAGTGGGCCCATTCAGGGACTGATCATTCGATTGTCCCGTTGCTAACAGACAGCGTCATTTCTAGCCAATCACTGCTCTCCGTTCTCTTTACTTCGAGTCTGCAATCATGGCGTCTGAGGGAAAGGCAGAAGATTGTCGAACAGATTCTGATTTTAACGCAGAAAAGGTGTTGAAGTTGTTTCAAAGTTGTAAACAAGGCAACGATGATGCTGTATCGATTGAGTTCTACTGTGATGCCTATGAAGAGCTGTGCAAGTGAGTTTACTTTTCTGTATTTCAACGAATCTTTGAACTGAAAGTGTCAAGTATCTTTAAAAGGATAGTTACATGGCGATTATTTGCATAATGCCGGATGGTTGAATTTAGAACACTCCATACCAACCGACAGAGATTTTAGTGGCTGGTTGTAACAGGGAAACTGTGTGAGAGTTTAGCCTTTAGATGAAGATAAACGCAGTGGCTTCTCGGTTGTGTGCACCGGTCCGTGAAATTGTGTATCAGTGACTCATGAGTGGCAAAAGGCCGAATGGATGACGTCAATTTAATTGTTTAAAAAAGCCTTTTTCGCAAAAGCGTGGGTGGATCAGGGGAAAAGGATGCACTGGTGATAATGTATCTGTGTAGAAAAATGAGACATTCTGGGTTTTATTCCTGTTTAAAACTTAACCCCCTTGTGACTCAGCCCAGAATGTTGACAAGTCTAATTGTTTTTCAGATGAGATGGTAATTCAGTAATCAAAGTGTCATGTAATGATGACAGTAATCCCATATCTTGCAAGATTATATATAAAAGCAAAGCAAACAAATGTAGCAAAAAGTTAGTTGTCTTGGCAAAATTCTGTAGAAAATAGCCATTCTCATGGTAAAACAAATCATGCATGTAATTATAATACTAATAGTCTGGTCCGACCACTGTTGTCTACAACTTATTCTGAAAAGAAACAGGCTATAGATTATACAGAGCATCTTGTATCTACCTGGGTTTTAAACATACGCACAAGGTGTTGTGTGCATATATGTGTCTACACTTGCATTAAACTCTCATCTGTTTATTATTATTTTTTGGGGGAAATCTTCTGCATTAAACTATTATGTACTGAATAAGAAAGAAGGTGGCATGTGCATAATTATATTATAGTTTTATCTGCTTACTTAAAAAAGTGTATTATTTGCTGAATAAGAAAGAAGTTGGCAGTATGGTTAGGATATAAAATGGCGCCTAACAAGGTTGGTTACAGACTTGTGCACAGCAGACTTTTACAGACTTGTGCACATCAAAAGAACCCATGACAGTTGAAAATTGGACAGAGCAGGGAGAGGGTCTGTACCTTCTGACTGTTGTAGTGACATTGAAAGGTTCAATTTCCAACTGTATTGCTGAAGTTGGAATGCAGCTACCTTAATGGTAGAGGAAAAAACCCAACCCAGATGCATGTTCTAAAATCTCACTATAGGTACACTTCGGAGCTCCAGTTGAGGAATGAAAAAACTAAAAGGAAAAAAAATTACCAAATACTTTTTTTTAAAGCATCTTTTGATGCTAAAGATATTTTATGCAATGAAGAAATATTATCTATCATGTCGACACCACACAAACAATAATATTACATTTCAGTGGCTTCCTGTAAGTTAGTATTCATGTTGTTATTTTTGCTTCTGTTTCAGTATTTTTTAATAGTATTTGATAGTAGCCTAATTTTCCCATGCAAACTCACCATTGTGAAAAGATGTTATATATTAATTTAATTTTAAAAAGTAATGTATTTATTCAAGGATTTGCTTGAGACTGGAACCAATGCTCTCAGATTACTTTAGAACATGTGTCAGGTGCAATAACTACTGAGCTGCCTCCCCCCCTCCTCTCTAAGAATATACTCCCCGCCCCACTTTACATTAGTTACAGGACATTGTTCCTTTGTAAAAGTGCAGGTATATTTTTCATGATTATATATATTTCTGAAATATTCTGAAATATATTCCTGAAAATCTTCCTTCTCTCTTGACAAATATGGCCCACTGCTTTCAAGATATCCAAAATTGGATGATACAGAACAAGTTACAGCTAAATGCAGATAAAACGGAAACCATGCTTGTAGGGACCAAACACAAATTCTCTTCCATTACAACAGCTTCAATACAATTTGGCAATGCATCAGTCCCTCTGTCCACTACTGTGAAGTATCTATGGGTCATTATTGACAACACACTCTCTATGCAAAAATTCATCATCCAGACCTGCCAGTCATGCTACTATCAATTACAGCGTATTAAAGCAATTCGAAAGTACCTGTCCATAGATGCAACATCCAAACTCGTTACGTCTCTCATTCTTTCACGTCTGGACTATTGCAATTCTCTGTCGGCTGGTCTGCCAGCATCATCAATCCACTCCCTTTAATGTATACAAAACTCTGCAGCTTGACTAGTCCTCAGAAAGAAAAAATCTGAGCACATTACCCCTCTCTTGCGATTTCTCCACTGGCTGCCTGCGCCACAGAGAGTAAACTATAAGATCAGTACCCTCTGTTACAAATGTCTTCACAAAACAGCACCCTCCTACTGCAATGTCTTCACTTGTACAGTCCTTCTCAATCCCTCCGCTCTGCTGCAGATACCTTATCCTTACGAATACCTAGATTCAACCAATCCACTGTCGGCCATCGCTCTTTCTCTATTTCTGGTCCATCAATCTGGAATGAACTCCCTCTCTTTGCCAAAAGCCTTCTTTTGACACTTTTAAATCCAGTCTCAAGACATTTATTTCAAACCTAAGATTTTCCTCTCCTGCTTCATCTCATAGCTTCCCCCTGCCTTCAACAGCCAAGATTCTATCTCCCTGCCAGGGTGTGTGACCTGTGCGTGTGCATGCGTGCGTGCACATTTGGACTTGTTGGAACTATTAATTGTTACTGGTTGTATGACTGTGTAAGAACGAGCTGAGTGAAAGTGCTTTGATTTGTCTCTGCAAGATATAGTGCTATATAAATTCCATTTATTATTATTATTATTATTATTAATATTAATATTATTATTATTATTTTTATAGATTTTTTAGATTACAACACACACACACACACACACACACACACACACACACACACACACACACACACACACACACACACAAGTACATGAATAAAAACAGCCACACAAAATCATTATAAAAAAAAATAATGAAGACAAGCCATGAGGAAATGAATTGAGAAAGAAGTGAGAAATGTAGTGATTAAGCTGTACAACTACAAAAGAATTTTATGAATAAAGATAGGAAAGGAACAAGTTAGCTGATAGTGAGAATAACAAGTATTGATTGTGAAAAACTTGGAGAAAGAAGTGTGTAGTAAGTTCTTGTGATGATTTCTTCAGACGGGAATTATGATGATGATGATTCTAATTAATATTGTCATTCATGAATAACAATTTCTATGCTTGCATGTTTAAATCAGCTTAGAGTAAATCACTAAATGGATAATGAATTGATGAGGAGAAAAAAAAGGCACTACAGTACACAAGACCCAAAACAGTTTTGAAACAATCTTTCATGATTTTTCAAAATTTAATTAAGAAAAAAGAAATCATGTTATTCTTATTTTGTTTTGTCTGTTTTGTTTTGTGCTCCTTCTGATTTTATTATCATTATTATTTTTTTAAATCTCCCTCTGTTTTTTTGTTTGTTTGTTGTTAGGGCAGTGTGGAAAGGTAGAAGGGACACAACTCTTTCAAAGTACAGCCAGGGCAGCAACATTTCTTTCCCTTTAATGAAGAGTAAGCCATTGTGTGCCAATGTGAATGGAAAGACAGAATTTACCAAACCAGAATTTTATGATCAAAGATAGGAAAGGAACAAGTTAGCTGATAGTGAGAATAACAAGTATTGATTGTGAAAAACTTGGAGAAAGAAGTGTGTAGTAAGTTCTTGTGATGATTTCTTCAGACTGGAAGTATGATGATGATGATATGACGATGGTGATTCTTCACACTGGAAGTATGATGATGATGACGATGATGATGATGACGATGATGGTGATTCTAACTGATATTGTCATTCATGAATATTAATTTCAGTGCTTGCATGTCTAAATCACATGGGGACTGGGGGATGTAAAAAAGCACATTGACACCTTTGTCGAGTTTAGACACCATCCCCCAAGTTGGAATACGGCTACCTGAATGGTAAAGGGGGAAAAAAAAAGGTCGCATACACAAAAAAACCTCACCATTGGTAAACCACAGAGCTCCAGCCAAAAGAATAAAAAAACAAAACCCACCCCCCCCCACCCCCCCCCCCCCCCTGCCCCATCCCTCCCTCCTTGCCCCCATTCTCTCCACCCCCCTTCCTCCCTCCACCCCCCCCCCCCCCCCGCCTGGAGAAGCCCATTCCTTTCTTTCCATTATGCAGGTTGCATGTGTTGTGTGTCTTTTCTTAAGCTGTGATGTGTGTTTGATACTAGCTGTGGGGAATGGGACAGCCTAGTGGTTAGAACATTGCGCTCACAATCTGACGACTCGGGGGTTCGATTCCCGTTCAAGGGGGATATTTTCCCCTGGAGTTTAACACCAGTGCAGACTCAACTCTCCCCCAAAAGTCCTTTCGGATGAGACTATAAACCGAGGCCCCCTGTGTGTGCCGAACGCACACAGAACATCTTTGCGCGCATGTGAAATCCTGTTCCGCTTTCGTAAGAGTAGGCCATTGTGTGCTTGGTGGGAACAGATGACAGAATGTACAAAACCGCATACACATGGGGGGGGAGGGGGGGGGGAGGAGGGGGGGGGGGGGAGGGGGGGGGGGGGGGGGGGGGGGGGAGGGGGGGGGGGGGGGGGGGAGGGGGGGGGGGGGGGGGGCACTGGATGTAAAAAAGCACATGAATGCTAATTCCATTATCCTCGATATAAAAGAATTTAAAAAAAAAAAAAAAAAATTATTATACTTCACGCCAGCAACGTTTCCTTTTTAAAAAAAAATTTGTTGTTGTTGTTTTTGTTGTTGTTGTTGTTCTCAAGGTTGTTCAAAGCCTTCGGCACGGTCTTCGGCTTCGTGACCTCGGACGTGGTGGAGAAGATCGGCATCCTGCGCGACTACCGCCGCAGCAGCGAGGTCGGGGAGAGCTTCCGCACCATCCAGAGCATGGTGCAGTACGAGGTGGACCAGGGCCTGACCGTGCAGAAGAAGAAGGCGTCCGGGTCGCGCGCATCGCGCCGCCTCCCCACTGCGCCCGGAGTATCACGCCGAGTGGGCAAGGTCCGGCAGGAGGGCGTCCAGGCGACGAAGTTTCGAGGACGCCAGCGCGTACGACGACACGCTGAGCCGGTTCCAACCCCTGGTGATCCAAGAAGGCCGTGCACAGTGGCCATCATCGTGCCCGGCACCGCGAGAGCAGCGGTGAGATGCAGGTGGGAACTGAGGGCAGCAGGTGCGGTGGAGCGCTGGATCCCAGCTGAGGGGCATCACGGGTTCACGCAGGTTGTGGGTCTGAACATCTGCTGGATTACCCAGGGTGTGTAGGGGATGGTTTAGTTGTTGGGGGTGTGGGTGGGTTTTGGTGGTTAAAAGTGTGTGTGAGTGGAACATAAGTATTTCAAAGTTCTCTTGGGGTTTTATTGGTGTGTTTTTTAAAAAAAAAAATGAATGTTGATGGAAGGTTTGGTAGTGTGTATGAATCTCATCCAAACAAAATGTGGTTTATTAAATTTTGTGTTTTGTATTGTGTTGTGTATTTTATTGTATGATTAAAAAGGAGTTTTTAAACATTTTCCTGTCTTTTAAAAAAGAAAAAAAGGCAATTTTGATGCTTTCTTGTGTGTAGTTTGTGAAGATTTTAGATAAGTGTTTTAAATTTAAAAATTTATTTTTATTGTTCTTAATTTCGAGAATAATGTGTGTGAAGTTTGCGTGTGCTGTGTTGTGTAATGTGTGATTGATTCATAAGAAGATGAGTGGTAAGTAAACTGTTTTCAATGGTTGCTGATTCCAAAAGTCCACATGTTGTGAGGGGGGAGACAAACAAGATAGATAGATAGAAAATAGATAGACAGACAGACAGACAGACAGACACAAAGACATAAAGACAGACAGCTGAACAACGAACAGACAGACTGAGGAAGAAACAGACCAGGGAAAAGAACACACACATCAGACAGACAGAAGCAAACAGAAAACGTACAAACAGCAGATGCCGAACAATACAAAAGAAACAGCATACAGCCCGACACTTCACGACAGACAGACAGACAGACAGACAGACAGAGAAGACAACAGACAACAGACATGGTAAGAACAGATTTTCAGACATGTAACAGACAGCAAGGACCAAGGGAAGGTAAGACAGCAGACAACATAAAGACAGACAGACGACAGACTACAGACAGAAAGACAGACAACTATGCTGGTTTAAAATCGGAGCAGATTGCTGCTCTGTTGATGGTGAAGTTATTAACAAAGGCACCTTTTTTTCTCAACCTTTCTTTCTTTCAATTCTGGGTACTTAACAGGATTTGGTTACATATTAAGTACAACATTTCTTTTTGAAGTTAATTTTGCATTTGAAAGTAATTTACTTAGCATTGAAGGTCTTCCATCTCTTTCTTTTCGTTCATTTTTTCTCTTTTGGTAAATTAACCAATTTAGTATTTTACCAAACACTTGTGCTATTGGTTTTATAATTTTTTTCTTTTTTCATTTTGTTATGCATTCTGGCTAGTCTCCAAGGGTTCTCCAATGGGTATTTTAATTTTAAACCCGTTTTGCCACCATTAGACAGCTGAAATCTGATTTAGGCATATGTCTAACACAACTTCCTTGGTTAAAAAAAAAAAATTTTTTTGGTTTTCGGATTTAAACGGCATAAGGCCTACTGCTTTCGAAACGTCGAACAGGTTTTTGTGGGTTGCCAAGGTCTGTGGTGGACTTGAACAGGATTTTGTTTATAGTCGCATCTGAAGCCGTCGTAGGGGAATCCAGTTTCTTTCTGTTCCTTGTTTTGTCATTTTTTCTCCAGGGAGGTTTGACATTGATGACCTCATTTCCCTATTTGTGAGCTTCCTATATTTATACCCCTATTCATCAGATTCAACTGCAATAGGCAACCGGCTTGATAAGGTTTCCTTTAGGTCATCATTCCAACCACTAACGAAGTTCAATGCTTTTTTTTATGATGTGGTGGTCTTAAGTATGTATACAATGTGAAATTGTATCAAAACGAAAAAAACCCAAACCCTGAAACTAGCGTGTTGTTTTTTCCAGTAAATTTTTTTTCTAGTCTTCTTTCTCTACTTTGTTCCTTTTCTTGGATGCACCTTTTTGTTTTTTTTTAAAATGAACCCCCTCAATGTGAATCATGGTTTTGATTGGGGTGTTGTGGTAGTTGGAAAGTGGGGGGTGTATGGGGGGGTATATGCATGTTTGAACTAATGGTATCCTGATACTGATCTAAGCGCTCTGTCTCTTCGTGTAAATGTATATTTCATGTGTGTGTCTTGCATAATTTGTTGTGTGTGTGCTACATCTATTTCATTAGGTGCGCATGGGGCTTAATATGATATTTTAATAGATATTTGAATGTAAAAGCCAGCTCATGGCCAACTGGCGTGATAATGGAGGGAAAGGGGAAAAGTGCATTCCACCAATCTTTCCTTTGTAGCAACGATCTCTGAAGTTTCCTGTTTTTTTACTACTGCAGTATGGTTGTATACTGTTAAGATGTGTTTTAACTCTTATATATATATTCATACTTATCTTGAAGTGTGCAATATTTCCTCCTCCCCCCCCCCCCTCCCTCCCTTTTTTTTTTCTTTTTTCTCCCTTTCTGGACTTCCCCCCCTTCCCCCCCCCCCCCCCCCCCCCCCCCCAACATCCCCCCCACTTCCCTCTGCTATACTGTGATTCTTCAGTTCTAGCACTGGTCTTTAAAAATTCTTTTTGAAAAATGTACCTGAATTATTATGTAACTGTGAAATTTTTTTCTTTAAGCTCTCTCTCTCTCTTCTGTCTCTCTTCTTTTCTCTCTTTTCTGTCTTTTTGTCTCTCTTTCTCTCTCTGTCTGTGTTTTGTTAGTTTCTCTCATTCTCATCTGTCTTCTCTTTTATATATGATATGATCCCTAATTAGGTCGAGGCTATGTTAAAAACAAACCAACATAACATTCTTATCTTATTTTTAGATTTATCCCCTGATAAAGAACTTTGCCTTGCCTAAAAATTCTTTCTCTCTTTAATTTTCTCTTCTGTATGTCTGTCTCTGTATCTATGTTCTCTTGTGTCATTTGTTCTCCTGTCTGTCTCTGTGTGACTGTCCTTTTTTGTCTTTTCTCTTCTCTTCTCTCTCTCTCTCTCTCTCACCACCCACTCTCTCATCTCCTCCTCATCCTCTCATCTATCTTCTATCATCTCTCTCATCTCTCTCTCTCCTCTTCCTCTCTCTCCCCTCTTTTATTCATCCTAAAATTGACAGGGTTTTTAACCAAAACATAGATTTATGAATACAAATAAATAACGTTTGTTAATCCCTTTCCCGAACGCATTCTTTTTTCTTTAAAAAAAAAAATTCTGTTTTGTTTTTGGGTTTGGGAAAGAAGATTTAGATTATTATGTAAATGGTTTTTTCTTTTTTAAAATGGATTTTTTTTAGAACATGTGTCTATGCTTTTGAAAATTTTTATTTTTTGAGGGGTTTTTTGTTTGTTGTTTTATTTTTTTCAGGAATCGTATCGTGATTGTGAAAAAATTTTTTAGTTTTATCTTATGTTTTATCAAATTTCATTTTATTTTTT
>CM054163.1:28353901-28358901 GCA_028751875.1 Rapana venosa
TTCTCTTTTTTTCAAAATACTCGTACACATCATATCCCACCTCCACTCCCTGAGTGTTAATGTATAAATGTTGATAAAATAATAATAAAAAACAAAAAACAACAACAAACGAAAACGTTTTACTTGACTTGGTTAATATTAGTAATAATAATAAAACAAAAACAACAACAAACGAAAACATTTTGACTCGACTTGGTTATTATTTATACGCGTTAAAATCCTGTTCCGCGTTGAAAGAGTATTTATTTATTTTTATTTATTTTATTTTCATTTTATTCTTTTATATCGAGGATAATGGAATAAGCACTTATGTGCTTTGTTTTTTTACATCCAGTCCTTGTGTGTATGCAGTATTGTAAATTCTGTCATGTGTTCCCACCGGCACACAATGGCCTACACTTACAAAAAGCGGAACAGGATTTAACGTATGCACAAGATGTTCTGCGTGCGTTCGCACACGGGACCTCGGTTTATAATCTTATCTGAAGAACTTTGGGGGAGAGTGGAGTCTGCACTGATGTTAAATCCAGGGGAATATATCCCTTGTGTAGGCTATTGAGTGTCGGTGGGGAACGATGCAATTTACAACAACCCCCCTCCCGCCCCCGCGTACACACCGGGGACTAGATGTGAGAAAAAAGCTCGCGAGTGCTTTTTCCGTTATCCTCGATATAAAAAGAATAAATAAATAAACAAATAAATAAATAATAAACATTGTGCGCAGCCACAAGCCATCGACTTTGAGCGCGCTCCAAAGGCAAAGTATTATACATTTCGTTTGGCAGCTGGTATACATATAAGTTACTTTGAAATTTAACAACAGCTGCTGCAAATGCATCATCTCATCTCATCTGCTCCCGTAACCCCCTCCGGGGTCGTAGTTGCACTGCAGTGATGAACGTTGCATCAGTTGGCTCTATTTGCCGTGGTTGTGGGCAAGTGCCTGGGTTGTGAAGCTCTTCCCGGTCCATTCAGTGATGTTTTCTTGCTGCCCGTTTCTCTTCTTTCGGCTGCCTCCGCCTTCTCATCCTTCTCCTTCACTTATTCCCTGCAGTATGGTCTTGGAGAGCCCTAACTGAATCTTGTCACATGCCCATAACCATCTGAGTTTCCGCTTTCCTTTGACTGGTCACAGTCCTTCGGTAGTGCTGTAACTTGTTGGGTGATGGTTTGTCCAAACTTTTCTTGGTAATGGGTCCTGTATGAAAATGCCAAGGAGTCTTCTGAGGCATCCTCATCTCCAAAGCCCTGGATCCTCCTTTGTAGATGTGCATTTCCAATGTCCAGGATTCCGCATGCATACAGGTATGTGGAGATGACCAATGCACGCAGTAAGCTTTGACCTTGTCCTGAGAGAGGTGTTGCGATCTTTCCAGATGGTCTTGAAGCTTCGCCATTGCAGCTGACAGTTATGCAGCTCTTGCAAAAGGATTTTTTTTTTTTTGGTCTTTGAACTCTTCACGAATAATAAGCTCCAAGGTACTTGAAGTGATCTACAACTTCAAGTTCTTTTCCACTGACTGTGATCTTGGTAGTGATTGTAAATGCATTATAGATACCAAATACCAAAGTAAAGAAATGCGGGAAAAAAACCCACCCTGACATCTGTATTAGAAGATTAAAAAGAAACAACCCAAAACGTAACGCACACAAAAAATGGTTCCAAATGTATTAATTTTTTATGTTATCCTTCTTGACTTTGTTCATCACACGGGGCCTGGCTGTAAACCCCCCCCCCCCCAAAAACAAAAAGCACACGAGCGCTTATTCCATTATCCTCGAAATAAATAAAAAACCAACCAACCAAATAAATCAACAATAAATTATTACTGTTGTTGTTGCTTTTGTTGATTGTTTGTTGCTGCTGCTGTTGGTGTGGTTGTTGTTATTACTTTGTTGTTGTTGTTGCTGTATTGTTGCGCCGTTGCTGCGTTTGGTGTTTGCTGTTGCTGCTGCTTGATTGGTGTTGTTTGTTTGCTGCTTTTGGCGTAGTTACTGCTGTTATAACTTTTGGTTGTTGTTGCTGCTGCTGCTGTTACTGCTGTAGTTATTGTTATTGCGCCATTGTTGGTTCTAATTTGGAAAGGCACGATGACAAACAAAACAACACAACAACAAAATAAAACAACATACCACACCACAAAACAACACAACACTATAAAACAACACAAACACTACAAAACAAAACAACAAAAAACAAAACAAAACAACACAACACAAAACAAACAACACAACACTACACAACAAAACAACACCAACAAAACAAACCAACACAACACTACAAAACAAACAACACAACACAAAACAACACAACACAAAACAAAACAACACAACACAAAACAACACAAAACAAAACGAACAACACACAATACAAAACAACAAAGTCAAAGTCAAGTCAAAGTCAAAAACACTTTTAAAATCCATCCCATGAAGGGCACTTACCCATACTGACAAGGCAGATTGATACACATCCAATATATCAAAGACACAAAACACACAAAACAACACAAAACACAACAGCAACACAAAACAAAACATAACAACACAAACACCAAAAGAACCAGACGGGACTACTCACTTGGCGTAGGTTTCAGTCCAAAAGGCACCAGGGACTGTCGATGTCCGCGCGTGTTTCTCCCAGATCTCTGTCTCCTGACTAATGTCGTATTGCGGTTGGTCACACAGTGACGTCACGATTGGTGATGACGCCACCCGCCAAAAAAGGCCACCAGGTTTCCGCACAGCATGGACTCTCTTGCCTGCCAGTCGTCCACACACACACACACACACAAGCGCGTACACGCACGCCGCACGCAGGCACGCACGCAAAACACACGCACGCACAGCACGCACCACACACACATGCACGGAACACACGCACACACAGACACCATCACACACAGACACACATACACACACATACACACACACACGCACGCACGCACGCGCACTCATACACACACATAAGACATACACACACACACCACAAACTCACACACACACACACACACAACACACACACACACACACACACACACACACACATAACTGACAAGATCCGAACCCCAAACTAACTATCTCTCTCTCTTCTCCTATCCTCTCTCCTTTCTCTCTCATCTCTCTCTCTCTCTCTCTCTCTCTCTCTCTCCTTTCCCTCCCTCCCTACTCTCTCCTCTCGCACCCCTCTCTCCCTCTCTCTCCCTCCCCTCCCTCCATCTCTCCCCTTCTCCTCCCTCCCTCCCCCCCCTCCTCGTCTCCTCTCCTTCCTTCCTCTCCCCCCTCCCTCCCTCTCCCTCTTCCCTCTCTCCAACCTCGCCTCACCCCCCTCAAAAAACAACAACAAAACTATATTTGTAAGAACCATCCACCCATTGCAAAGCAAACACAAACATCATTTTTTTTTCAAAAGGAAAGTTCTCGAAATCCTCACTCCCTCCTCTCCCTCCCGATCTTCGAGGTCTATTACAATGTAGAGGTTTTGGGCGTATGCTCCGCTTTTGCCCACCCCCACCACCTACCACCACCACCAACACCACCACCAACCGTCCATCATCATCCTCACACATACTTCATCATCATTAATCCTCACCACCACCACCACCACCACCACCACCACCACCACCACCACCAACCCCCCACCCTCACCACCACTCACCCACCCCCCACCACCACTCACCCACCCACCACCACCACCATCCATCACCTTTCACAACCACCCTCTTACCCCTTCCAAACACACCACCACCCCCACCCCCAACCACCAACCACCACCACCATCCACCACCCACACCACCACCACCACCCCCACCCCCACCACCAACCACCATCACCAAACCACCACACCACCACCACCCCCATCCCGAACAGCCCCTACCACCAACCACCATCACCAACCACCACCCACCAACCACCACCCCCACCCCACCACCAACCACCATCACCAACCACCACCACCACCACCACCCCCCCACCCCCACCACCACCACCAACGCACCATCACCAACCACCACCACCACCACCACCCCCCAACCCTAGCCCGCCACCTCCACACCATCCCCACCACCACCACCCACCACCACCCCCACCCCTCACCACCAACCACCATCACCAACCACCACCACCACCACCACCCCCACCCCCACCACCAACCACCATCACCACCACCACCCCACCACCACCCCCACCCACCCCACCACCAACCACCAACCACCATCACCAACCACCCACCACCACCACCACCCCCACCCCCACCACCAACCACCAACACCAACCACCACCATCACCACCACCCCCCACCCCCCCCACCACCAACCACCATCACAACCACCACCACCACCACCACCTTCCTCCTCCTTCACCACCACCACAAAACCACCCTCCTCCCACTCCTCACCACCACCACCACCATCCCCCCCCTCCTCACCACCACTCCCCACCCCCCCACCACCCTCACCACCCACCCAACCCACCACCTCCCCCCTCTCACCACCACTACCAACCACCTCACCTGTGTTATCCAGAAGTTGGTCAGTCCTCCTCGTAGGTAGCGGCACGGTCCAGCCAGGTGACCCAGGCCAGAACGCTGCCCCCGACACTGCCCGCCACCAATGGCCACCCCCGTCAAGCGGCCCCAGAACATGCATAAGGTGATGGGATGACGGCAGAGCCCACCAGGATGCCCATGAACAGGTATAACCCAGCCCAAGCTCAGCTGCCCCAAAAAAAGGAAAAAGAAAAGAAAAGTTGGTTTGGCGGATATGGATAAACGATGATGATGGTTGATGTGGGTTGGTGGTGAGATGTGTGATGGTGATGGTGGTGTGGTGGTGGTTCTACTGTGGTGAGAGTATGAGTATTTGGGTTTATTATTAAGATGTATCCCTACTGCGTGGATTGGATGTAAAAAAAGCACATGTGCTTATTCCATTATCCCGAAATAAACGAATAATAATATAAATAAAATCTCCCCCTCTCTCTCTCTCTTCCTCCCATCCCTTCTT
>CM054163.1:28361401-28373901 GCA_028751875.1 Rapana venosa
CACGCCCCCACCCTTACTCACCCTCCTTCCTTCTATCCTTCCTATACCTCCTCCCCTCACCCGCGGCGGGCGCGCGCCCCGCGACCGCGGCCTCCCCCACTCCCCACCCCCCTCACACCCCTCCTCAACCACCCCCCTCCCCACCCCCCTCCCCCACCCCCACCCCCAAACCCCCCTCCCCACCCCCACACCCCCCTCACCTACACCAACAACACATCAACCATACCTTGTTGGCCTGAGTAGAGCCGTAGATGTCGTAGACGAGGATGAGGTGACAAGCCACGACCTCCGCGGAACCAGTGGAGGTGACCGCCATCAGGATCATGCACAGCGTCATCATGCTTCACCAGACTTCCCCACAGCGCCGGAGGCCACCCCTGGAGGCACCAGACCTGGGTGACATGACAGTGAGAGAGTGAGATGAAAATGATAATGAAAATTATAATGATGACAATGCTAATGATAATCGCATGTAATAATAACAACATGTCACACAGCATCATCAGCTCTCCAGACTTCCCCAGCAGCCGTGAGGCCACCACTGGAGGCACCAGACCTGGTGACATGACAGTGATGATGATGATGATAATGGTGATAATGATCGTGATGAAGATGAGATGATGATGAATGATGATAATAGTGAGTGATGAGATAATGGTGGATAATGATAGTGATGATGATGAATATGATGATGATATGATAATGTGTGATAATGAAAAGTGATGGTGATGATGGTGAAGAATGATAGTGATATGATGATGATGATAATGGTGATAATGATAGTGATGATGTTAGTGATGATGATGATGATGATGATGAAAATGGTGATAATGATAGCGAGTGATGATAGATAGTGATGATTGGTGATAATAATGGTGATAATGAGGATGAAAGTGATGATGATGATTATGATAAGATGATAGTGCAGATGAATGAATAGAAGAAAGTGATGATGATGATGTGAAAGTGATGATGATAATCGCATATGATCACATCATGGACACAGTAAATCTTTTTTCTTTTTCTTCCTCCTCCTCCTCATTATAATTTTCCTCTGGAAGAAACCTGAAGACAGTGTGGTGATGATGGTAATGATGATGATGATGAGGAGAGGAGGAGGAGAAGGAGGAGGAGAAGTGAGGAGGAAGGTAGAAGGGGAGAGGAGAAGGAGGAGGAAAAAGAGAGATGATGATGACAGTGATGAGGATAATGGTGGTGGTAGTGAGGATGATGATGATGATGATGATGATGATGATGATGGTGATGATGATGATGATGATGTTAATGATAATCACATCTAATAACATCATGGGACATAGTATTTTCCTCCTCCTCCTCATTATTAGCTCCCCTGGAAGACATGATGACAGTGATGGTGATGATGGTAATGATGATGATGATGATGAGGAGGAGGAGAAGGAGGAGGAGGAAGATGAGGAAGAAGAGGAGGATGAGGATGACAGTGATGAGGATAATGGTAGTGGCAGTGAGGGATGCAGATGCTGATGCTGATGATGAATGTTGAATGATGATGATAATGGCAATGAAAAATAACGGCAAAGACGACAATGATGATAATATTGGTAATGATGGTGTTAATGATAACAGTAACTATGATCATGATTTGGTTCAGTTCGCTTTGGTATGTGTCGGATCATGACAACGATAATAACAGTAATGATGACTTCTTCTTCTCCTTCGTTAAACGCTCTCAGATATCAACTTTTGTTGTACCTGTCCAAATTATTATGCGCCAAAAATGCGCTACGCTGCCGTTAAAGTAGTGAGGATGATGATAAATGATGATGACAAAATCTAAAAAGAGAATCCCACCCACACAGTAAATAGATATACAAAAGAACAGGCCAACAAAGACACCAGTATCTCCCGTAGTCGGACCGTACCTACCTTTAAGGTGGGTAAAAACGGTCGCATACGCAAACATCTCACCATTGGCGAACCTCTAAGCAAGTGAGAGAGATAATAATATAAATAATAATAATAGGGAAATATTAATAATAATAATAATAATAATATGTGATAATGATAATTAGATTATAATGGATAAAAATAATAAAACAACAACAACATAATAATATAATAATAATGATGATGATGATGATGATAATAATATAGATAATACTAACAACAACAACAACAACAACAAACAACAACAACACCAACAACAACAACAACAACAACAACAACAACAACAACACACAACAACAACAACAACAACAACAACAACAAGAACGAACGACAAACAACAACAACAACAACAACAACAATAATAATAATAATAATAAAATAATAAATAATAATAATAATAATGACTGGAATTTATATAGCGCGTATATCTTGTAAAAAAAAACAACCCACCGATACAAAGCGCTTGCACCAATCCACACCACACATGCAACCAACAATGAATAACTGTTTAACAAATTCAAATACACCAAACGCACGAGCGCGTGTGCACGCCCGCACGCACGCAACACATACACATACACACACTCACACACACAACACACACACACACACACACAAACACACTCAACACACACACACACTCACACACACACAACACAGGTTATATGCTTCAGCAGGGTGATGGGAACTTAGCATTGAAGACAAGGACAGATAAATATGAATGAACTGTAGGGGGAAGTTTTAGGTTTGAAAATAGGTATATGTACTTGAGGCTGATTAAAAGTGTGGTAAGTAGGCTTTTTTCGCAAAGGGAGAGAGGGAGGTCATTCCAGATCGATGGACCAGAAACAGAGAAAGAGCGACGAGAGGGGGAGAAGAGATAGAGAGGGAGAGAGTGAGAGAGAGAGAGAAAAGAAAGAGCAGAAGAGAGAGGAGAGAGAGAGAGAGAAAGAGAGAAAGAGAAAGAGAGAGAGAGAGAGAGACAGAGAGAGAGAGATAGATAGAGAGAGAGAGATAAGAAGGAAGAGAGATAGAGAGAGAGAGAGAGAAGAGAGAGAGGAGAGAGAGAGAGTGGAGAGAGAAAGAAAAGAGAGAGAAAGAAAGAAAGAGAGAGAGAGTGAGAAGAGAGAGAGAGAGAGAGAGAATGAGAGAAAGAAATAAGGAGAGAAAGAGAAAGAGAGAGAGCGGAGAAAGAGAGAGAGAAGAGAAGGAGAGAGAGAGAGAGAGAGAGAGGAGAGAGAGAGAGAGAAAGAGAGAGAGAAAGAGACAGAGAAAGAGAGAGAGAGAGAAGGAAGAGAGAGAGAGAGAAGAGAGAGAGAGAAAGAGAAAGAGAGAGAGAGAGAGAGAGAGAGAGAGAGAGAGAGAGAGAGGAGAGAGAGAGAGAGAGAGAGAGAGAAAGAAAGAGAGAGATTAGATTCGAATACGAATGCGAAAGCAAAGTTTTATTCATTATAGCCTTGGCCCCCTCATGAAGGGGGTGTGTATAAACCACATTACAAAACAATGTTGCATAAGAAACATTTATAACAGAAAAAATAATACCTCAAGTAAGATAGTATTTCTAATTTTAAAGCTTTAGAGAGAGAGAGAAAGAAGAGAGGAGAGAGAGAGAGAGAGAGAGAGAGAGAGAGAGAGAGAAAGAGCACAGAGAAAATGAGAGAAGAGAGAGAGAGAGATAGAAAAGAGACCGAGAAAGAGAGAGAGAGAGAGAGATAGAGAGAGAGAGAGAGGAGAAGAGAGAGAAAGAGACAGAGAAAGAGAGAAAGAGAGAGAGTGAAGAGAAGAGAGAGAGAGAGAGAGAAAGAGAGAGAGAGAGAGAGATGAGAGAGAGAGAAAGAGACAGAGAAAAGAGAGAGAGAGAGAGAGAGAGAGAGAGAGAGAGAGAGAAAAGAGACAGAGAAAGAGAGATAGAGAGAGAGAGAGAGAGAGAGAGAGAGAGAGAAAGAGACAGAGAAAGAGAGAGAGAGAGAGAGAGAGAGAGAGAGACAGAGAAAGAGAGAGAGAGAGCGAAGAGAGAGAGAGAGAGAGCGCGAGAGAGAGATCGAGAGTGTGAGTTACGGCATTGACCACAAAAGTCTCAAACAAAAAAACAACAACAAAAAATCCCCAGCAAAACATACTCATTAACCCCCCTTACTTAACCCCCCCCCTCCTTTACCCCCCGCCCCCCACCCCTCCTAACTTTCCAACCCCCAACCCAACTTACCCCCTCACTTATCTTCCCCCCCCCACCCACCACCCCCTTAACCCCCACACCCTCCCACACACCCCCACCTTACGTTAAACCCCCTACCCCACACACAAAACCCCACACATACACCCCACACCCCTACCACCCCCCACCACCCCCTACCCTTACTACAAACAACCCTTAAACGCCCACCCTTACCCCAACAAACCTACCCATAACACCACCCCTTACACCACCCAAAACAACCCCCACAACCCTACACTACCACTAACCACCATACCATACAAAACTCACCATTAAGTTACACCAACCCCCCCTACCCCACACCCTAACTTACGTATACTCTCATACACTTAACCCCCACACCCAACACCACCATACCCCCACCTTACCCACACCTACACTTACCCCTAAAATACCACCCCAATACCCACTACACACCCCACCACCCCCCACCTACCTTACCTACACACACAACAACCACAAATTTACCCACACCCTTACTTACCCTTACACCCCCCCACCACACCCCCACCCCCCAACTACCCTAAAACCCCCTACTACACCCACATACCCTACTACCCTACCCCCCCCACCTACCCATACCCAACCACCAACATTAAACCACACAAAACTACTACCCTACAACACTTATACATATATACCAACCCCCCTTAACAAATACCCCCCTAACACTTAACCAAACCTTACCCAACCCCCCCACCTACCCATACCCACCAACCCACCACACCCACTACAACCAACAACCACACCCAAAAATACTATATACTTATTACCTACCCAACTACTACCTTAAACCACCACACCCCCACACACTACCCTACCCAACCCCTAATACCCACCCACAAACACCTACTTACTAAACACACCCACATACACACCACTACCCCTACCACCACCACAACCCCCACCCCTCCCCTACACAATACACAAACCCACCCAACTATACACTACCTACTATATACATACGAACTTACCCTACCCACACACAAAACACCAACACACTACACACCCCCCCCCCAACCCCCTAATACCCCTAACCATACTTACTACCACCCTACCCACCCCACAACCAACCCAAACCATAACCACCCTACCCCACCTAACCACCCCCACTTAACCACCCACCCCCACACATACCCCCACACATACCACCCTACCATTTACCCCACACTTACCCTACCAACCAACAAAACCCTTACCCCCCACCCCCCACCCCTACCACGATACACCAAACACTATACCTACACACACCAACTAACCTTAACCTTAACCTATAACCACAAAAAACCTACTGTACCACAACACTTTAAGTTAACACACAACCCCTACGCAAAAACACCACACGATACCATACACACCCAACTACTTAACACATATACTTACTAAACCAATCATACAATACCCCACAAACAAACAACTACACCCACCCCCTTACACCACACTACAACCCACCCAACCAAACATACCCCCCCCGAACACACCCCCACCTATAAACACCCCTCTCACCACACCCCCACCTACCCTCCCCCTCCCCCCTCATATCTCCCTCCACTTCCCCCTCTACCCCCCCTCCTCCCTCCCCAAAAAAATATCCCACCCACCACTTCACCGCTACCCCCCCCCATACCCCCCCCCCCCACCCCCCCCCCCCCACCCCCCCCCCCCCCAACCCAACCCCCCCCCACCCCCCCCCCCCCCCCCCCCTCCCCCCCCACCCCCCCCCCCCCCCCCACTACCCCACCCCCCACCCCCCCCCCCCCTCCCCCCCCACCCACCCCCCACCCCCCCCCCCCCCCTAACCCTCCAAACCCCCCCAGCTACGCCCTCCCCCACTCCCCCCAGCCCCCCCCATGCGCCCTACCCTCCCACATCCCTCCTCCACTCCCCCATTCCCTCCCCCCTCCACCACCCCCACCTTCACTCCTCCATCCCCCATCCCACAACCCTCTCCCCCTCCCTCACCCACCCGCCGTCTGGTCCCAACACCCACCCCATGCATTCTTGAATGTATCGAAAACTTGCTGATCACTTACGGTTTGCATACTTTGTTTTTACTTGAAGTTTTTATGTTTTTGTTGCATTGGTGTGTGTTTTGTCTGACTGTTGCTGTTAGTTTTTTAGTTTTCAGTTCTTCTTCTGTTTTGATTAGTGTGTGTGTGTGTGTGTGTGTGTGTGTGTGTGTGTGTGTGGTGTGTAAGTATGTGGTGTGTGTGTGTGTGTGTGTGTGTGTGTGTGTTGGTGTGTGTGTGTGTGAGTATGTGGTGTGTTGTTATGTGTGTATGTGTGTGTTGTGTATCTGTGTTGTGTGTATGTGTGTGTGTATGTATGTGGTGTGTGTTGTGTGTGTGGGGTATGTATGTGTGTGGTGTTATGTATTTGTGTGTGTGGGAGGTGTGTGTGTTATTGTATGTGTGTATGTTGTGGTGCGGAGTGTTGCGTATGTGGTGGATAATGTAATGTGTGTATGTGTGTGTGTGTGTGTGTATGTGTGTGTGTGTGTATGTGTGTGTTGTGGTGGGGGGGGGATGTAATGTAGTTATTCTTGGACTTTTTTTCTTCTTTTCTTGTTGTTTCCCCCCCTGTTTTTTGTTTGTGTGTGAGAGCACGGTGTAAAGAAGCCCTGTGCTTATATCCATTTGCTCTCAATGAACATTTCGAGTTCGAGTTCCAGTTGGAAGCACTACCCACCCACGCAGTGAACTGCTGGCGGCTCATGGTGCATGGCAGCATGCAGGAGGCCAGAGCACCCACCAGCACCAGCGCCAGACTGACAGAGCCCCCGTAGCCAGCCAGCGAGACAGCGGAACTGCGGCTGAACCTCCTCCACGTGGGCCGATTGTCCAGCTGATAGTTCCCCGCTCAGCTCCAACTCTTGATTTTGTAAAGAAATCTAGGTTTAGATTTAATGACTGTGGTGATGGTAGTGGTGGTTTGGTGGTGGTGGTGGGTGAGGTGATGGTGATGGTGGTGTGGATGGTGATGGTGTGTGGTGTGATGATGATACTGTGGTGATGGTGAAGATATGAGGTGTGGTGATGGTGATGAATGATGATGATGATGTGGTGGTGGTGGTGACGGTGGTGGAGGTGATGATGATGATGGTGGTGAAGTTGATATGGTGGAGGGTGTGATGGTGGTGGTGGTGGTGGAGAAGGTGATGAATGATGATGATGATGGGGGTGCTGGTGTGAGGTGGTGGTGGTGATGGTGATGGTGATGGGTGGTGGTGGTGGTGGTGGTGATATGATGAAGATATAATGATGACTTCCTCCCGCGTGGCCGATTGTCCAGCTGGATGATCCCGCTCAATTCCAACTCTCTGATTTTCAAAGATTCAAGAATTAGTTTGATGGTGGTGATGATGGTGATTGTGGTGATGGTATGATGGAGGAGATTGTGGTGAAGTGGTGATGGTGATGGTGGTGGGTGGTGGTGGTGATGGTGATGGTGGTGGTGGGGTGATGATGATGATGATAAGGGTGGAGGTGGTTGATGGTGGTGGTGTGGTGGTGGTGGTGGTGGTGATTGGTGGTGATGATGGTGGTGGGTGGTGGTGGTGATGGTGATTATGAGAGATGATGATGATAATAAAATAAATAATAATACTGTTAACTGATGATGATGATAATGATGAGATAATAAAATAATGATACTAATAATATGAATTGATGAGAATGATAATAATAAATAATAATAATAATAATAATAAATCATAATAATGTATGTTCCAACTCTCTGAAGTTAATAAGGAATAAAGATGAAATAAGAGAATAAAAAAAAAACACCCAAAACGAAACGAAAACGGTTTGACATTGATTTGGTTATTATTTATACCCGTTAAAATCCTGTTCCGCGATGAAAGACGGACGGGATAGCCGAGGGGTTATGAACATTGCGCTCGCAATCTGACAACCCGGGTTCGATTCCCGTTCAAGGGGATATTTTCCCCCTAGAGTTAACATCAGTGCTGACTCCACTCTTCCCCCAAGTCCTTCGGATGAGACTATAACGTGGCCCCGTGTTTTTTTTTTTTTAATAACACTTTTATATATCGAGGACAATGGAATATAACACTTAATATGTGTGTGTTTTTTTTAATTTTACATCAGTCCCCCTGTGTATGCGGTTTGTAATGTCATCTGTTTTCCCCACCGGCACACAATGGCCTACTCTTCGAAAAGCGGGAACAGGATTTAACGTGTGCGCAGATGTTCTGATGCGTTCGCACTCACACGACTCGGTTTAAGTCTCCATCCGAAGGACTTTAAAATAAAATTCAGATTCAGATTCAGAATATTTTATTGCCATTTTAAAGTCGTGTAGACTTATTTGACACAACACAACAACAAAAAACATCAATTAGAATTATTATCTGTTTTGGGCTGAAAGGGATGTACACTAAAAAAACCAAACAAACATGTTGCATTCTAACTTTCTCTTTTTCTCTTTTCCCCCCAAACACTCATACACATATCTGATGATATCGCTTGATATATATCAAACTCTGTGTGGTGGTGTGTGTGTGTTGTGTGTGTGGTGTGTGTGTGTGTGTGTGTGTGTGTGTGTGTGATCAGATTCAGAATATTTTATTGCCATTTTTTAAGTCGTGTAGACTTATTTGACAACAACAACAACAGAAAAATCAATAAATTATTATCTATTTTGGGTTTTAAAAGGGATGAACACTAAAAAAAACAACATGTTGCATTCCTACTTTCTTCTGATTTTTTTTCAAAATACTCGTACACATCATATCCCCCTCCACTCCCTGAGTGTTAATGTATAAATGTTGATAAAATAATAATAAAAAACAAAAAACAACAACAAACGAAAACGTTTTACTTGACTTGGTTAATATTAGTAATAATAATAAAACAAAAACAACAACAAACGAAAACATTTTGACTCGACTTGGTTATTATTTATACGCGTTAAAATCCTGTTCCGCGTTGAAAGAGTATTTATTTATTTTTATTTATTTTATTTTCATTTTATTCTTTTATATCGAGGATAATGGAATAAGCACTTAGGTGCTTTTTTTACATCCAGTCCTTGTGTGTATGCAGTATGTAAATTCTGTCATGTGTTCCCACCGGCACACAATGGCCTACACTTACAAAAAGCGGAACAGGATTTAACGTATGCACAAGATGTTCTGCGTGCGTTCGCACACGGGACCTCGGTTTATAATCTTATCTGAAGAACTTTGGGGGAGAGTGGAGTCTGCACTGATGTTAAATCCAGGGGAAAATATCCCTTGAGTAGGCTATTGTGTGTCGGTGGGAACGGATGACAATTTACAACAACCCCCCCTCCCCGCCCCCCGCGTACACACCGGGGACTAGATGTGAGAAAAAAAGCTCGCGAGTGCTTTTTCCGTTATCCTCGATATAAAAAGAATAAATAAATAAACAAATAAATAAATAATAAACAATTGTTGCGCAGCCACAAGTCCATCGACTTGAGCGCGCTCCAAAGGCAAAGTATTTCATCATAACGTTTTGGCAGCTGGTATACATATAAGTTACTTGAAATTTAAAACAACACTGCCTGCAAATGCATCATCTCATCTCATCTGCTCCCGTAACCCCCTCCGGGGTCCGTAGTTTGCACTGCAGTGATGAACGTTGCATCAGTTGGCTCTATTTGCCGTGGTTGTGGCAAGTGCCCTGGGTTTGCAGCTCTTCCCGTCCATTCAGTGATGTTTTCTTGCTGCCCGTTTCTCTTCTTTCGGCTGCCTCCGCCTTCTCATCCTTCTCCTTCACTTATTCCCTGCAGTATGGTCTTGGAGAGCCCTAACTGAATCTTGTCACATGCCCATAACCATCTGAGTTTCCGCTTTCCTTTGACTGGTCACAGTCCTTCGGTAGTGCTGTAACTTGTTGGGTGATGGTTTGTCCAAACTTTTCTTGGTAATGGGTCCTGTATGAAAATGCCAAGGAGTCTTCTGAGGCATCCTCATCTCCAAAGCCCTGGATCCTCCTTTGTAGATGTGCATTTCCAATGTCCAGGATTCCGCATGCATACAGGTATGTGGAGATGACCAATGCACGCAGTAAGCTTTGACCTTGTCCTGAGAGAGGTGTTGCGATCTTTCCAGATGGTCTTGAAGCTTCGCCATTGCAGCTGACAGTTATGCAGCTCTTGCAAAAGGATTTTTTTTTTTTTGGTCTTTGAACTCTTCACGAATAATAAGCTCCAAGGTTACTTGAAGTGATCTACAACTTCAAGTTCTTTTCCACTGACTGTGATCATTGGTAGTGATTTTAAATTCATATAGATACACAAATACAAAGTAAAGAAAATGCGGGGAAAAAAACCCCCCCTGACATCTGTAATTAGAATATTAAAAAAGAAACAACCCAAAACGTAACGTCACACAAAAAATGGTTCCAAATGTATTAATTTTTTATGTTATCCTTCTTGACTTTGTTCATCACACGGGGCCTGGCTGTAAACCCCCCCCCCCCCAAAAACAAAAAGCACAACACGCTTATTAGTCCATTATCCTCGAATAAATGAAAAACCAACCAACCAAATAAATCAACAATAAATTATTACTGTTGTTGTTGCTTTTGTTGATTGTTTGTTGCTGCTGCTGTTGGTGTGGTTGTTGTTATTACTTTGTTGTTGTTGTTGCTGTATTGTTGCGCCGTTGCTGCGTTTGGTGTTTGCTGTTGCTGCTGCTTGATTGGTGTTGTTTGTTTGCTGCTTTTGGCGTAGTTACTGCTGTTATAACTTTTGGTTGTTGTTGCTGCTGCTGCTGTTACTGCTGTAGTTATTGTTATTGCGCCATTGTTGGTTCTAATTTGGAAAGGCACGATGACAAACAAAACAACACAACAACAAAATAAAACAACATACCACACCACAAAACAACACAACACTATAAAACAACACAAACACTACAAAACAAAACAACAAAAAACAAAACAAAACAACACAACACAAAACAAACAACACAACACTACACAACAAAACAACACCAACAAAACAAACCAACACAACACTACAAAACAAACAACACAACACAAAACAACACAACACAAAACAAAACAACACAACACAAAACAACACAAAACAAAACGAACAACACACAATACAAAACAACAAAGTCAAAGTCAAGTCAAAGTCAAAAACACTTTTAAAATCCATCCCATGAAGGGCACTTACCCATACTGACAAGGCAGATTGATACACATCCAATATATCAAAGACACAAAACACACAAAACAACACAAAACACAACAGCAACACAAAACAAAACATAACAACACAAACACCAAAAGAACCAGACGGGACTACTCACTTGGCGTAGGTTTCAGTCCAAAAGGCACCAGGGACTGTCGATGTCCGCGCGTGTTTCTCCCAGATCTCTGTCTCCTGACTAATGTCGTATTGCGGTTGGTCACACAGTGACGTCACGATTGGTGATGACGCCACCCGCCAAAAAAGGCCACCAGGTTTCCGCACAGCATGGACTCTCTTGCCTGCCAGTCGTCCACACACACACACACACACAAGCGCGTACACGCACGCCGCACGCAGGCACGCACGCAAAACACACGCACGCACAGCACGCACCACACACACATGCACGGAACACACGCACACACAGACACCATCACACACAGACACACATACACACACATACACACACACACGCACGCACGCACGCGCACTCATACACACACATAAGACATACACACACACACCACAAACTCACACACACACACACACACAACACACACACACACACACACACACACACACACATAACTGACAAGATCCGAACCCCAAACTAACTATCTCTCTCTCTTCTCCTATCCTCTCTCCTTTCTCTCTCATCTCTCTCTCTCTCTCTCTCTCTCTCTCTCTCCTTTCCCTCCCTCCCTACTCTCTCCTCTCGCACCCCTCTCTCCCTCTCTCTCCCTCCCCTCCCTCCATCTCTCCCCTTCTCCTCCCTCCCTCCCCCCCCTCCTCGTCTCCTCTCCTTCCTTCCTCTCCCCCCTCCCTCCCTCTCCCTCTTCCCTCTCTCCAACCTCGCCTCACCCCCCTCAAAAAACAACAACAAAACTATATTTGTAAGAACCATCCACCCATTGCAAAGCAAACACAAACATCATTTTTTTTTCAAAAGGAAAGTTCTCGAAATCCTCACTCCCTCCTCTCCCTCCCGATCTTCGAGGTCTATTACAATGTAGAGGTTTTGGGCGTATGCTCCGCTTTTGCCCACCCCCACCACCTACCACCACCACCAACACCACCACCAACCGTCCATCATCATCCTCACACATACTTCATCATCATTAATCCTCACCACCACCACCACCACCACCACCACCACCACCACCAC
>CM054163.1:28388901-28393901 GCA_028751875.1 Rapana venosa
GTGAAGGAGAAGAAGACTCGTGAAGGAGAAGGAGACTCGTGAAGGAGAAGGAGAAGAAGACTCGTGAAGGAGAAGGAGACTCGTGAAGGAGAAGGAGAAGAAGACTCGTGAAGGAGAAGGAGACTCGTGAAGGAGAAGGAGACTCGTGAAGGAGAAGAAGACTCGTGAAGGAGAAGGAGACTCGTGAAGGAGAAGGAGAAGAAGACTCGTGAAGGAGAAGGAGACTCGTGAAGGAGAAGGAGAAGAAGACTCGTGAAGGAGAAGGAGACTCGTGAAGGAGAAGGAGAAGAAGACTCGTGAAGAAGGAGAAGAAGAAGAAGAAGAAGGAGGAGAAGGAGAAGAAGAAGAAGGAGGAGAAGGAGAAGAAGGAGAAAAAGAAGAAGAAGGAGAAGGACAAGAAGAAGAGGAAAAAAGAGGAAGAAGAAAAAGAATGAGAAAAAGAAGAAGAAGCAGAAGAAAGAAGAAGAAGAAGAAGCAGAAGAAAAAGAAGGAAAAGAAGAAGAAGGAGAAGAAGAAGAAGAAGAAGAAGAAGAAGAAGAAGAAGAAGAAGAAGAAGAAGAAGAAGAAGAAGAGAGAAGAAGGAGAAGAAGAAACAGAAAAAAAGAAGGAAAAGAAAAAGAAGAAGATGAAGAAAAAGAAGAAGCAGAAGAAAAAGAAGAAGCAGAAGAAAAAGATGGAAAAGAAGAAGAAGAAGGACAAGAAGAAGAAGAAGAAGGACAAGAAGAAGCAGAAGAAGAAGAAGGAAAAAGAAGAAGACCCAACAAAACCCGAAAACCAATACAGAAACAACAAGAACAAAACACACACACACACACACACACACACACACACACACACACACACACACACACACACACACACACACACACACACACACACACACACACACACACACTTTTTCATTAAAGTAAATACCACAGTGCGAGGGTATCCAGCAAAAGGTAACACCAGTGCCTCGTATCATCAGAAAATGAATTAGATGACTAATCTCAATTATGAAATCTTGTCTCACTTTTGAACTGAAGTTTCTCAGGGCAAGTAAGACTGACCTGGAATCAACACAGAAAAGTATTTGAAATATGTCTTTAGGAAAATCTAAAAGATAATACAAAGCCATCAAAATAGCAGACAATTCAGCTGTAAAAATAGATCGATTTTTTCCTACATAAAATGATCTCTCTATTTTCTCTACCTTTTGCTGGATACCCTCGCACTGTGGTATTTACTTTAATGAAAAAGTTGACAGAAAAGCAAAATGTGGAGCTGAGCATATCGATGGGTCTTGCAGCATAAGTGTTCCTCTATCCATCCATGAGGGCTATAGCATGTTACAAAATGCATGTTGAAAACACTTTAAAAAGAAACTACAAAGTACCGGTTATTCCTGGAGTGATGATGTAGCCCATGTATTATCTTTTGATAAGATCAAATATCGTAATTTACATGAATATAGAAATGTTGTATCTCTTATATACAGATTTAAGCTCAATGCTTTTAGAACAACAACAAAAAAAAAGCAACATGTATCTGTGGTGAAAATCTTACCAATGATCACATTCTTTTACGATGCAGAGATCTGAAAAACATCTTACCTGCCTTCCCAGTCCGTAGCTTGCAGCAAATTCTTAAAGGCATTCCATTAATGAAAGAAATTGTATTGTCATTAAGCCATACTCCTATGTTCAGACTCCTCTGATATAAGGATAGCTTCAAGTTATATGAATGGGAAAGCTGGTATTTTCGCTGTTTGATGTTTCTGGGGTTGGTTATTGTTTTTTTTTGGTTTTTTTTGGGGGTTGTTGTTGGTTTTTTCTTTGTTTTTTTTTTTTTTTTTCCAGAATTCTTGTTTATGCTTTTTTCATAATAGTTGTTTATTACGATTGATTAGTTTTATGCATACCCCTCCCCCCTACACACACATACACAAGCACGTGCGCGTGCGCACGCACACACACGCACACGCGCACACACGCACATACACACATACACACACTTTCCTGTCTGATATCACTATTTAGTGGAAGGACGTTAAACTGAAGAACTACTACTACACACACACGCACGCACGCAAAACCCCCACCAAAATCCAAAAGGAAAGAAAAAGAGAGGCTAGCTTCCAGGAAGAGAAATTATTCCGAACAGATTAAAAATGATGTCCTATGTCAACTGAAGCGGGTCGTAGAGACGGCGAGGACAGTTTACGTAAATATTTGATTTTTATGTTTTTAAAATGTTTTTCATATAATCAAATAAAATTTTTTTAGAAGATATTCAGCATCTAGATAGAATCTCTAACGATCTAAAACTGTCTCATTTCGGCAAGGTTAAGCGCTTCGATTTGTTTGCTTTTTACAAGATTCAGCGCTATGTAAATTCAGTATATTATTATTATTATTATTATTATTATTATTATTATTATTATTATTATTATTATTATTATTATTATTATTATTATATTAAGGTTAAGGACAGGCAGAATTCGAAAGTGCACAACAGTTGTCATGCAAGTTTCTCGAATTAACTCCCCTACGAAGCGAGCCTTTATGAATTTTAGTAGTACCAAAGAAGGCAACATCGTTCTTGTTACCATGGGAGAGAATTTGAAAGCTTTGCGCATGCGCGTGAGTTAATTCCCATGGCGGTGCGAGCTTTTATGAATTTTAGTGGCTCCAAAGAAGGCAAGAGTGTTCTTTATCAGGGGGAGACAATTCAAAAGCGTCGCGCATGTGCGCGAAGTGTATTGTAGGGTACTAAAAATATGAAAAAAGAGAAAACAATGATACTTTGAATATCTAATCTCCGGTTTTTATTGTATAATATTTTTTGCATTATTGTTGACTGATAGCAAATCTTGCAAGCGCAGCCGACAGATTACAGTTACGCATACTCTGAGAAAAGTGCGGCGAGAGTGAGAGGTCGCATGCATGTTGTACGTCTTGCATACCCCTTTGTGACAGACATTTGATTTTAACATAGTATTCACGACTGCAGCCCTCAGCTGGAAATTATAAGTGATTTACAGAATAAAACAGGTGGTGGATGATGCTAGTTAAAACAGTTCCTAAATCGGATATTTCGGCCGAGTATTGTAGTACGATTAATCCAAGAAAACGACTGTCATATATATAATATTGAAAGGAAACTGCTTGTCGTAGTGATTGGATATGCACTCCCTAATTCGGTTGAATCCGCTGGGATGCTCATACCATCAAAGACACACACACACACACACTCGCGTTCTCTCTGTATCTCTTTCTGTTTACCCTCGTCTTTGTTTCTCTCTCTCTCTCTCTCTCTCTCTCTCCTCTCTCTCCTCTCTCTCTCTCTCTCTCTCTCTCTCTCTCTCTCTCTTCAATCAATATACCATGCCTCTTGGAAATGTACTGAGTTTAAACTGATTTGCCTAACTTCGAATTGTTGTACTGATGCTGTTGTTGGCGGGGCTGTTAAAACTGTTTTATATCAGGCTCTTCGACATTTTGTACCTTAACTTGATATCTTTATTGATAGTATATATATATATATATATATATATATATATATATAAAGGGTTTTAGTGAGGATGTTTTAACATAATTTGATATCTGGTTTATTTTGATGTTGATGTAACCTGAAAATGCTCTCTCTCCATCTCTCTCGCTGTCTCCCCTCTATTGTACTTTATCCATATCACCTAATTATAATCAGTTTTCATGTTAATGTTGGATTTATTTAAGAATTATATGTTTATTAACGTATATATCTTTTCTAAAAAAACCCACCCCACCTATGTATCTCTCGAAATTAATGCTCAAGTCAGTAAGGGATTATGCATTGTTAAATATTAAAAAAAATCATGTTGTCGTTGTTGTAGTAAGATTTTTACCTTTGTTTTGTTGATAGTCCCTAATCAGGGCAAAGGCCGGATGAAAAAAAGTATGCGCATGCTTATTCTGTTACCCTTGAAAAACAAAGATTCATTCATTCTCTCTGTAATCAGTCGTTTCTCGAATTAAAGAAGCCAAAGACTCCATCGAGCAAGCAAACATTCAAACAAACAAGATCCACTTTCCTATCACGATTTGTCAGACACTCTCCCCTCTGTCGGTTTCGTCCTTTTCTGTCTGTCTGTCTCTCTCTGAGCTTCTGCTATCTGGCTGTCTGTGTGTATGTCTCTCCCTTCCTGAGTTGTCGGCAGTCTGTCTGTTTCTCCTCCCAGAGTTTCTGCTGTCTGTCTGTCTGTCTGTCTGTCTGTCTGTCTCTCTCTCTCTCTCTCTGGGAATGGATGACAAAATTTACAAAACTGCATACACACGGGGACTGGATAAAAAAAACCCACATGGAGTGGTTATTCTATTATCCTCGAAATAAAAGAAGAAATATAAAAAATGAATAAAAACTCTCTCTCTCTCTCTCTCTCTCTCTCTCTCTCTCTCTCTCTCTCTCTCTCTCTCTCTCTCTCTCTCTCTCTCTCTCTCTCTCTCTCTCTCTCTCTCCCCCTGAGTCTCTCTCTGTCTTCCCCCCCCCCCCCCCTCCCTCTGACTCTCCCCCTCTCTCTATCTGTCTGAGCTTCCTGTTATCTCCGTCCTCTCTGTTTCACTGTTATCTGTCAGTAGTTTAAGCATCCATAATCAATGGATTTGTGTTAATATGAACGCTTGTGTCAGCTAACGGTTTTGTGTCTGTGTGCAATATGTGTAGGTATGTGTGTATGTATACGGTGTCACATGTCTGGCATTCTGTTATAGGTTATTTTGAAATCAGGATGGCGTCATGTATAATGATTTTAGTATTTGTTTCTCGTCTTATTTATTTATTCATTTTTTAAATCGTTGCTTGAATTTTATCATTGTAGTCCTTTATCAGGGCAAGGGCCGGATGAAAAAAAAAGTATGTGAATACGAATGCTTATCTCTTCTTCTTCTTCTTCTTCTTCTTCTTCTTCTTCTCCTCCTCCTCCTCCTCCTCCTCCTCCTCCTCCTCCTCCTCCTCCTCCTCCTTCTTCTTCTTCTTCTTCTTCT
>CM054163.1:28398901-28408901 GCA_028751875.1 Rapana venosa
TTTACGCGCGAATACGTTGTGTGTGGTGAGTAGGTTATGTGAGTAGGTTATGTGAGTAGATTATGTGAGTAGATTATGCGAAATATGGTGAGTAGATTAGATTATACAAAACGTGTTGACGAAATGTGGTGAGTAGATTATACAAAACGTGGTGAGTGAATTAGATTATACAAAACGTGGTGACGAAATGTGGTGATTAGATTATACAAAACGTGGTGAGTAGATTATGTGAGTAGATTATACGAAACGTGGTGACGAAACGTGGTGAGTAGATTACACGAAACATGGTGAGTGGAGTATAAGAAAGGAGGGTGAGTAGATTATAGGAAACGTGGTGAGTAGAGTATAAGAAAGGAGGGTGAGTAGATTATAGGAAACGTGGTGAGTAGATTATGCAAAACGTGGCGAGTAGATTATGTGAGTAGACTATACGAAACGTGGGTGAGTAGATTATGCCCAAACCGTGGTGAGTAGATTATACGAAACGTGGGTGAGTAGATTGTACGAAACGTGGGTGAGTAGATTGTACGAAACGTGGGTGAGTAGATTATGCCCAAACCGTGGTGAGTAGATTATACGAAACGTGGCGAGTAGGTTATACGAAACGTGGTGAGTAGATTAATTAATGATTGACATTTTTGGGGTTTTGTTTTGTTTTGTTGTGGTGAGTGGATACAAACGTATACGAAACGTGGTGAGTATTTAAATTAATGATTGACATTTTAGGTTTTGGTTTGTTTGTTGTGGTGAGTAGATTATACAAACGTATACACAACGTGGTGATTATTTAATTAATGATTGACATTTTTGGTTTTGGTTTGTTTGTTGTGGTAGGTAGATTATACAAACGTATACGAGGTCGCCGACACTATTTAACATTTTCCTCGAACGCATCATGACTGACGCCTTGGAAGACCACACAGGCACAGTCAGCATTGGAGGGCGAACAATCACCAACCTCAGGTTTGCCGATGACATTGACGGTCTGGCAGGAAATGAAGAGGAACTGGCCAACCTAGTGAAGCAACTGGACGAAATATCCTCACGATACGGCATGGAAATCAGCGGCGAGAAAACCAAGCTCATGACAAACAGTGCCCAGCCAATCACCACCAAGATCACTCTCAGCGGAAAAGAACTGGAGACAGTTGACCATCTCAAGTACCTTGGAGCCATCATAAGTGAGGAGGGATCGAAGACCGAAATCCTAGCAAGAGCGGCACAAACAGCAGCAGCAATGGCAAGACTGAAGACCATATGGAGAGACAGAAACATCCCTCTCGGAACCAAGGTAAAGTTAATAAACGCGCTAGTCACCTCAAATCATGCTTTACGCATGTGAGTCATGGACACTGAACGCAGACCTACAAAGGAGGATCCAAGCAGTAGAAATGAGATGCCTCAGAAGGCTCCTTGGCATCTCATACAAGGACCATGTCACCAACAATGAAGTCCGCAGAATGATCACTCAACAGGTGCGGACTATGAAGACCTACTGACCACGCGAAAAAGAGGAAACTCAGATGGTATGGGCACGTAACACGCTCAGAAGGACTTGCAAAGACCATCCTGCAAGGAACAGTCCAGGGGAAGAGAAGACGGGGCAGACAGAGGAGAAAGTGGGCCGACGACATCCGTGATTGGACAGGGAAGGACTTCAGTGTCACCCAGGCACTCGCCCACGACCATGCTAAGTGGAGCCAGCTGGTCCACCGTTCGTCCACCATGCAGCGCCCCTACGACCCTGGCGGGTTACGGGACCAGTGAACAGTGAACAGTGATACGAGGGTGGTGAGTATTTAATTAATGATGGACATTTTTTGGGTTTTGTTTTGTTTTGTTCGTTGAGGTGAGTAAATTATACAAAACGTGGTGAGTAGATTAATTAACGATTGACAGTTTTGTTACGTTCGTTGCGGTGAGGAAATCATACGAACGTGGTGAGTAGATTAATTAATGATTGACATTTAATTGTTATGTTAGTAGCGGTGAGTAAATGCAAACGCGGTGAGTAAATTATACAAAAGTGGAGAGTAATTAATGAATGATTGACACTTATTTGTTTTGTTCGTTGCGACGAGTAAATACAAAACGTGGTGAGTAAAATTACACGAACTTGGTGAATAATTTAATTAATGATTGACAGTTTTGTTCTGTTCGTTGCGGTGAGTAAATACATACCCGTGAGTAAATTATACGAAACGTGGCGAAAAAGTTAATGATGATGGACATTTTTATTTTTGTTCCGTGTGGTGAGTAAATTATACAAACGTGGTGAGTAAATGAATTAATGATCGACAGTTTTTTGTTGTTTTGTTGTGGTGAGTAAATTAATAAATGATTGACATTTACTTGTTATGCTCGTTGTGGTGAGTAAACTATACAGACGTAGTGAGTAAATTAATTAATGATTGACAGTTTTGCTTGCTATGTTCGTTGCGGTGAGTAAATACAAAACGTGGTGAGTAATTTAATGAATGACTGTCGGTTTTGTTATGTTCGTTGGTCAATTAGAGCTCAGAGGTTTACCAATGGTGACAGTTTTGCTTATGCTACCGTTTTTGTCCATCATTTGTGCATTGTATTGTAAAAGGTTAAGGTAAAGGTGTTCCCATAGCCTATGCGGTCGTTGGGGAGCGAGGTGTCAGAGACCTCAGCTTCTCTAGGGGGCCAGCATATTGAGGGCGGCGCCCATCCCCTCTCCCTCGCTGCTTTACCTTAATAATAATAATAATGTATGGAATTTATATAGCGTTGAATCTTGTAAAGAAACAAATCAAAGCGCTTTTTATTTATATCGAGGATAATGGAATAAGCACTCATGTGCTTTTTTACATCCAGTCCCCGTGTGTATGCGGTTTTGTAAATTTTGTCATCTGTTCCCACCGCCACACAATGGCCTACTCTTTCGAAAAGCGGAACAGGATTTAACGTGTGCGCAAGATGTTCTGCATGCGTTCGCACACGGGGCCTCGGTTCATAGTCTCATCCGAAGGACTTTGACATTCAGTTCAATTTTTTTTGTCAAACTGGGAAGAAAGGGCGAGGAGGCTGGGAATCGAACCCAGAATCTCACGGTTTACTTGTTGGCAGGCGAACGTCTTAACCATCCTGCCACCTTCCTTCTGACCTACCTTCCTACCTTCCCTGACCCTAAAGAGGGCAGGTGCCCATTTACAGCTGCGTGAACTCGGGGACTTCATCAGCTCTCCTTGAAGCGACCGACACACGAGCCCCCCAAATCTCACTGCTGGTCGGGACAGGGCAAAGCAGATATCCATTAAGAAGGAAGGCGGCATGCAGGACGGTTAACACATTCACCTGCCTTACAAACAGTAAAACCTTGAGGTTCTGGGTTCAATTCCAAAGGCTTGTCCTTTTTGGGGAACTGAATGTCAAAGTCATTGAGACGAGAGTAAAAAAAAAAAACCGAGGCCCCAGTGTTTTATTTTATTTTTGGTTTTATTCTTTTATAGCGAGGATAATGGAAAAGCATTTATGTGCTTTTTTTTTTTACATCCAGTCCCCGTGTGTATGCGGTTTTGTAAATTGTCATCTGTTCCCACCGGCACACAATGGCCTACTCTTACGAAAAGCGGAACAGGATTTTAACGTGTGCGCAAGATATAGCGCTATATAAATTCCATTTACTACTACTACTACTACTACTACTACTACTACTACTACTACTACTACTACTACTACTACTATTATCATTATTATTATTATTATTATTTTTATTATTATTATCATTCTTCTTCTTCTTCTTCTTACTATCCTCCTCCTCCTCCTCCTCCTCCTCATCATCATCATCATCATCACACCAACAACCACCAACCAACCAAAACAAACCAAACCAAACCAAACAACCAGCTCACCTAACATCAACATGGCGGTGACGATGATGTTGGTGGCCAAGGCAAACACGCAGAAGACCTTGTGGGTGGTTTTGCCGAAGCGGGCGTTGATGACTTGCAGAAAGGTCTTGGCCCCAGGTGCCCGGATTTTCAGCTGTACGGACAACATGGCGAACAAGAGGATCTGGATTGTTGCCCCTGCCGCGTACCAAAAGGGCCCGCTGATCCCGTACTGTGCGTGTACACATAGACAGACAGACAGGTATGCAGGCAGGCAGGCAGGCAGGCAAGCGCGCGACATACACACGCATATACATGCACGCACATGCACGCGCGCGCGTACACACACGCATGCACGCACACACATACACACACATGCACGCGAGTCCGCACGCACACACACACACACATGCAAGCACGCATGCACGCGCGCGTACACACAACACACACACACACACACACACACACACACACACACACACACACAACACACACACACATACAAGCACGCACGCGCGCGCGCATACACGCACGCACGCGCACGCGCGCACACACACACATGGGGGTAGTTAATTTGTAGCTTTTGTTAGTTGGTTAGTTGGTAGGCTGGCTGATTGGTTGGTAGGTTTTCATTTATTTTTTATTCTTTTATATCGAGGATAATGGAATAAGCACTCATGTGCTTTTTTTTTACATCCAGTCCCCGTGTGTATGCGGTTTTGTAAAATTTGTCATCTGTTTCCACCGGCACACAATAGCCTACTCTTTCGAAAAGCGGAACAGGATTTAACGTGTGCGCAAAATGTTGTGCATGCCTCGGTTTATAGTCTCATCCGAAGGTTGGCTAGTTAGTTAGCTGGCTGGTTGACTGGTTAGTTCGTAGGTTGGCTTTGGTAGGTTGGCTGGTTAGTTGGTTGTTGGTTAAAGGCTTGTTGAAGGGTTGGTTGGTTGGTTGGTTGTCTCGATATAATTATTAGGACGGTCACCTCATTTTCGTTTTAAGAACTAAAACAACTTTTACTTCAAAATTAAAATCGAGATCTCCCTAATTCCTTAAAACATCCAAGACTGTCAAGCTGAAAATATAATCACATGAATTTTTTCCCCATTCCTTAAGGCCAATATAATTAATACCAGATCATGCTGAGGAATGTCCTGAATGTATTATCCCACTGATCACAAATTTGCCAGTGACAACTCTCTTCAGTGCTGTGGGTTCTTTTACGTGCGTTAAATTATGTTGCATATAACACTTTGCTTATCTGTATTCAGATTTTAAAATTTTTTCACGAAGTCAACGTCAGTCAAATTTTTAGGTCCAGATGGTACATAGAATAAGCACTATATTTGCTCCCCCGCCCCCCCGGCACACACCCAACCAAGCCATCTATGTAAGAATAAAGACTAAGTTTATTTATAATGTTTAACTACAACATCATTACGGCAACCAATAAGAATAAAGACTAAATGAAAAAAAGAGGTATACACTGATGCACACACACTTACTCTCTCTCTCACACATATGCACTCTCTCTCTCTGTCACATACTTATCCCCCCATCCCCCCCCCCCCACACTTTCTCTCTTTCTCACACACATTCTCTCTCTCTCACACACATATACCCACGCTCACACCCACGCTAACTCACTTTTACAATGCATACACCCAGGGACTGCATGTGCTTATTCCATTATCCTCGAAACAAAAGAATAAAATAAATAAATAAATGAAAACACACAGAGAGTCGCACGCGTGCGTGTACACACACACACACACACACACACACACACACTTAGATGAAAAAACATCAACAAACAAAGCCAAGCAAACAACACCAAAACAACACATAAAATAACAAACGAAAGTTATAATTATGAGGTTACAATTACAACACAGCCCATTCTTTCACGTTCATACTTTGGTAACTAAAACACAATAACAAAAACCCTGAGCATTCATTGCCTTTAAGCAGTGACAATACTGTCAGCAATGATATCTCTCCTTCCCCTCTCTCCACCCCCCCACATCCAATCCACATACCTGCACGTGTACTCATACGCGCTCATGCGCTTATAGTAAAAAAAAAAAGTAACCTATAAGGTCGTAGGGGAGCGAGGCGTCAGAGACCTCACTTCTCTAGGGCCAGCATATTGAAGGCGGCGCCCATCTCCTCTCCCTCGCTGCTTTACCTTCCCTGACCCTAAAGAGGACAGGTACCCATTTACAGCGCTTATAGTAGTGCTTTATAAAAAGAAAAATCAAGCCATTGCACGTTTCATGTGCGGGATAAAACTGTCACTCTATCTTATGGCCATATTACCTCCCCTGCATAGGCTACCATGAACAGTTAGGCAATCATGAAGAGTTATATTCCTTTTTTTATTGTTTGAAATTGCTAAGAAAACCAGAAAAAGTTTGTATCTGATGGAAATGAAGCAGCAAGTTTTACATAAAATCGTAAACACTGCTGTTTACCTGTCTAAAACAAGAAAATGGTGAAACTGAATGATTTGGAATCAGCTATTTTTCTTATTTCCGAACAGATAACAGTAATAGACACACACCTTTAAATTGTGGAATTGTTCGTTTAGTTATAAGTTGTAAAAACTATGACAGCAAACATGTTAACTGTCAGTTAGGACTTTCAGATCCCTATTGGGATCACCCCTAACTAATAATCCTCCGAAATTTGGAGGAGATGCGTTGTCTATCTTCCAATGTTTGTGCGTAGTAGTAATAATAATAATAATAATAATAATAGTAGTAGTAGTAGTAGTAGTAGTAGTTATTATTATTATTATTATTATTAGGTAGGGAAGAAAAGGGAGGAGGTAGATTATTTGGTAGGGTAGGGTACTGGGGGGAAGGTGAGGGGTGGGACAGGGTAGGTTACTGGGGGTGGGGGGGAAGAGGGGTGGGAAGGTAAGGAAGAGGGGTGGGACAGGGTAGGTTACTGGGGGGGAGGGGTGGGAGGGGTAGGACACTTGGGGGAAAGGTAAGGAAGAGGGGTGGGGTAGGTTACTGGGGGGGGGGGGGGGGATATAAAGGAGAGGGGTGGGACAGGGTAGGTTACTGGGGGCGGGGGAGGAAAGATGAGGGAGGGGGGTGGGACAGGGGAGGTTACTGGGGGGAGGAAAAATAAGGGGGACGGGGGGGGGGAAGATAAATTGAGAGGGTAGGTTATTGGGGGTATTGGGGTGGGGTAGATAAGGGGAGAGGGTAGGTTATTGGGGTGGGGTAGATAAGGGGAGAGGGTAGGTTATTGGGGTGGGGTAGATAAGGGGAGAGGGAGGTTATTGGGGTGGGGGTAGATAAGGGGAGAGGGTAGGTTATTGGGGTGGGGTGGATAAGGGGAGAGGGTAGGTTATTGGGGTGGGGTAGATAAGGGGAGTAGGGTAGGTTATGGGGTGGGTGGGAGAGGGTAGGTTATGGGGGGTAGGATAAGGGGAGAGGGTAGGTTATGGTGGTGGGTAGATAAGGGGAGAGGGTAGGTATTGGGGGGGGGGGGTGGGGTAGATAAGGGGAGAGGGTAGGTTACTGGGAGGTGGTAGATAAGGGGGGAGGGTAGGTTATTAGGGGTGGGAGAGGGGTAGGTTATGGGGGGGGGGGTAGATAAGGGAGAGGGTAGGTTACTGGGGGGGGGGGGGGGAGAGGGTAGGTTACTGGGAGGTGGTAGATAAGGGGGGAGGGTAGGTTATTAGGGGTGGGGAGAGGGTAGGTTATGGGGGGGGGGGGGGGGTAGATAAGGGGAGAGGGTAGGTTACTGGGGGGGGAGAGGGTAGGTTACTGGGGGGGGGAGAGGGTAGGTTACTGGGAGGTGGTAGATAAGGGGGGAGGGTATGGTTATTGGTGGTGGGTAGATAAGGGGAGAGGGTTAGGTTATGGGGGGGGTGGGGTAGATAAGGGGAGAGGGTAGGTTACTGGGGGGGGAAGGTAGATAAGGGGGGAGGGTAGGTTACTGGGGGGGGGGGAGGGTAGATTACTGGGGGGGGGGAGGGTAGGTTATGGGGGGGAGGGTAGATAAGGGGGGAGGGTAGGTTACTGGGGGGGGGAGGGTTAGATTACTGGGGGGGGGGGAGGGTAGGTTACTGGGGGGGGTGGGTAGGTTACTGGGGGGGGGAGGGTAGATAAGGGGGGAGGGTAGGTTACTGGGGGGGGGAGGGTAGATAAGGGGGTGAGGGTAGATAAGGGGGGAGGGTAGGTTACTGGGGGGGGGGGTAGATAAGGGGAGAGGGTAGATAAGGGGGGTGAGGGTAGGTTACTGGGGGGGGGGGAGGGTAGATAAGGGGGGAGGGTAGGTTACTGGGGGGGGGGGGGAGGGTAGATAAGGGGGGAGGGTAGGTTACTGGGGGGGGGGGAGGGTAGATAAGGGGGGTGGGTAGATAAGGGGGGAGGTAGGTTACTGGGGGGGGAGGTAGATAAGGGGGGAGGGTAGGTTACTGGGGGGGGAGAGGGTAGGTTACTGGGGGGGGGGAGGGTAGGATAAGGGGGGAGGGTAGGTTACTGGGGGGGGAGAGGGTGGGGTTACTGGGGGGGGGGGGGGGAGGGTAGGTATGGGGGGAGGGTGGTAGGTTACTGGGGGGGGGGAGGGTAGGTTACTGGGGGAGGAGGGTAGATAAGGGGGGTGGAGGGTAGATAAGGGGGGAGGGTAGGTTACTGGGGGGGGAGGGTAGATAAGGGGGGAGGGTAGGTTACTGGGGGGGAGGGTAGGTTACTGGGGGGGAGGGTAGATAATGGGGGAGGGTAGATAAGGGGGGAGGGTAGATAAGGGGGGAGGGTAGATAAGGGGGGAGGGTAGATAAGGGGGGAGGGTAGATAAGGGGGGAGGGTAGGTTACTGGGGGGGAGGGTAGATAAGGGGGGAGGGTAGATAAGGGGGGAGGGTAGGTTACGGGGGGGGGAGGGTAGATAAGGGGGAGGGTAGGTTACTGGGGGGGGGGAGAGGGTAGGTTACTGGGGGGGGAGAGGGTAGGTCACTGGGGGGGGAGGGTAGATAAGGGGAGAGGGTAGGTTACTGGGGAGGGGAGGAGGGTAGGTTACAGGGGGGGGGGGGGGGGAGAGAGGGTAGATAAGGGGGGAGGGGAGGTTACTGGGGTAAGTTACGAAAAGGGTGAGTAGGTTCTCATCAGCGTCATTACCTAGTTCCAGGAGTGTAGCATAAATGAATTTTTTTACCCTGTCTCCCTATGGGATTCATCGTTTTCAACGCTAATATTGTTCACTGTGATCCGTATGTAAAACTGGCTTGCTGTCACTCTTCATGTCAGAATTTTAATCCTTGGCGGCTGTGCTGATCTAACCATATTATGTTATGGAGAAAATGCAATATCTGTCAGCACTGACGTGGGTTGTGGTATTTGATTTTTCTGTGTCTTTCATTCTCAACAGTAAACGATATCATATAACGAGTTTACATAACAATTCCATTTTCTTTAATTTATTGTTTCGCTGCCACAGAGATAAAAAAAAAATTCTTTGTATTGTCAAAATGATCAACAACGATGAGGATGATGTAAGAATGCTGCTATTGAAGCTTTGAGACTACGTGACAGGACTGTAGTCTACTTCCTAATAATGAATGATATCCCGGCGTCAACCCAAGGCCATTGGTTGCAGGTGGGAACGGATGATAAAATTGACAAAACTGCATACATACACACGGGGAGTGGATGAGAAAAAGCACATGAGTGCTTATTCCATTATCCTCGAAATAAAAGAATAAATAAATAAATAAATAAATAAATAAATAAAACCAGGACCGAGAGAAACAGGCACCTGCAGTGTTGGTCTAGTCATTTCAACCACACTCTCAAACTCGCATCCATAAAGTGGACTAAGCTCGACTATAGGGACTCAGTCTTCCCACTGAGCCCACAGCACATTATTCACTCTGGGTAGGAGCAGGCTAGAGCTCGACAAACACCCCATGACTCTTATGGGATTTGTACCCGCGACCTTCCAGTCCGTAACCCGATCGAGGCACTATCACCACTGCACCAAGGCAGCTGGTGTCAGTGCTGTCTTCATTACCTTCTGAGTTTTGTGGCTGGTTTGTATTTCATAACGACGTTTAGCTATGTTTGAACGAAAGGACACAACTATGGAGTTACCCACACTGATGTAGCGAAGAATATCGATTATATA
>CM054163.1:28448901-28451401 GCA_028751875.1 Rapana venosa
AGTAGAGAGAGAAATACGATAATGATGACGACGACGACGATGATGGTGATGATGATGGTGGTGGTTGTGGTGAAGGTGGTGGTGGTGATGGTGGTGGTGGTGGTGGTGGTGATGATGGTGGAGGTGGTGGTGGTGGAGGTGGTGAAGGTGGTGGTGGTGATGGTGGTGGTGGTGGTGGAGGTTATGGTGGTGGTGGAGGTGGTGGTGGTTATGGTGATGATGGTGGTGGTGGGGTGATGGTGGTGGTGGTTATGATTATGGTGATGATGGTGGTGGTGGAGGTGATGGTGGTGGTGGTTATGATTATGGTGATGATGGTGGTGGTGGTGGAGGTGGTGGTTGTTAGTGGCGATGGTGATGATGGTGATGAGGGTGGTGGTGGTGGTGGTGGTTTCGATGATGGTGACGGTGACGACGACGATGATGATGGTGATGATGGTGGCAATAATTATGATGGTGATGATAATGATGATGATGATGGTAATGATGATGATAATGATGATTATGGTGGCTGTGGTGGTGGTTAGTGGCTGTGAGATGATGATGATGATGATGATGATGGTGGTAGTGATGATGATGATAATGATGATGATGATAATGATGATGGTGGTAGTGATGGTGATGATGGTGATGATGATAATGATGATGGTGGTGGTGGTGGTAGTGGTGGTGATGGTGAAGAATAGCACGAAGTTATTCTTTTTAACTGATAAACAGAATTCTGAGATGTTCACAAGCACAAAGCTAAATTGCCAATAAGACTCTTCTTCAACTACAAAGCAATTTCAAACAGCAAAACAGAGGTACACACACACACACACACACACACACACACACACACACACACACACACACACACACACACACACACACACACACACACCACACACACACACACACACACACACACACACACACACACACACACACACACACACACACACACACACACACACACACACACACACACACACACACTCACACACACACACACACACACACAGAGAAATCTTGTCCAAAGAGTTTTCGTGTGTGATGGGCAAACACTGTTTTAAAACAGGATTGTTGAAAAAAAGAAGAAGAATATGAATCACTCAAATTGGTCGACTGTATTTGTAACACACATTTATGTGTGTGTGTGTGTGTGTGTGTGTGTGTGTGTGTGTGTGTGTGTGTGTGTGTGTGTGTGGGGCGCTTATTTATTTTCTTTATTTATTTTATTCTTTTACATCGAGGATAATGGAATAAGCACTTATGTGCTTTATTTATTATTATTATTTTTAAACATCCAATCCTTGTGCGTATGCGGTTTTGTAAGTTCTGTCATCCGTTCCCACCGGCACACAATGGTCTACTCTTACGAAGAGCGGAACAGGATTTAACGTGTGCGCAAGATGTTCTGCGTGCGCTCGCACACGGGGCCTCGGTTTATAGTCTCATCCGAAGGACTTTTGGGGAGAGTGGAGTCTGCACTGATGTTAAGGGGAAAATTCTCCAGGGGAAAATATCCCCTTGAACGGGAATCGAACCCGGGTCGTCAGATTGCACAACGCAATGTTCTGACCACTAGGCTATCCCGTCCCACTTTGTGTGTGTGTGTGTGTGTGTGTGTGTGTGTGTGTGTGTGTGTGTGTGTGTGTGTGTGTGTGTGTGTGTGTGTGTGTGTGTGTATGTATGTATGTGTATGTGTGTGTGTGTGTGTGTGTGTGTGTGTGTGTGTGTGTGTGTGTGTGCGCGCTCGCGCGCGCGCGAGCATTTGTTTTTTATTGGTCTAGAACGCAGTTGATTTAAGTCTATTCATTACACATGTCACTGATCTCAGAACCGATTTCTCCTCTCCACAAAAGAAGAAAGGTGGCAGGACGGTTAAGACACTCGTTCACCTGCCTAACAAGTAAACCACGAGGTCCTGCGTTCGATTCCCAACCTTACCCTTTCTTCCCAGTTTGACCCCCCAAAAAAAATCGAACTGAATGTCAAAGTCCTTCGGATGAGACTATAAACCGAAGCTCCCGTTGGGGTGAACGCACGCAGAACATCTTCCACATACGTTAAAAACCCGTTCCACCTTTCGGAAGAGTAGGCCATTTCGTGGCGGATGACAAAACGGATGACGAAATTCTGGAAAAAACTCAACTGTATGCACAAGAGTGGTCGTGTTCAGACACCAAACCCGAAGTCGGAATGCGGATACCTAATTTGAAGGGAGAAAAACGGTTAACTATGCAAAAAATCTGAAAATTGGTGAATCTTCTTGACGCTCTAGCCGAGGAATAAGGAAAAAAAATTGAGAAAATGTACAGAGAATATCACCTTCTCCTAGTCCCTTGGACCGTGGGGGCACCACTGAAGATTTTGCAACCAGCTTCCTCCACTCTCCCGCAGTCCTCTTGCTTTCTGTAGCAAATCGTTCCACTGGAGCCCAGTCCTCCACTCTCTGATGTTGTCTTCCCATCGTTTTCTCTGTCTGCCTCCTCTTCGTCTCCCTCCTTGTACTGTT
>CM054163.1:28456401-28458901 GCA_028751875.1 Rapana venosa
AACTCGGAACTCGGAACTCGGAGCATTTAATGTACCAGGCCTGAGATTCAGAACATCTTGAAGAGAGAGAAGAGAAGAGGAGAGAGAGAGAGAGAGAGAGAGAGAGAGAGAGAGAGAGAGAGAGAGAGAGAGAGAGAGGAGAGAAGAGAGAGAGAGAGAGGAGAGAGAGAGAGAGAGAGAGAGGAGAGAAGAGAGAGAGAGAGAGAGAGAGAAGAGCTAGAAGAGAGAGAAAGCTGAAAGTGTAGGCTGCTTTAGTTTAGAGATCATAGTGATGAAAAGTGTAGTGATTTTGTTAAAGTTTTTTCTTTTTTTTGGTCTGATGTAAGTGTAAGTTAAAAGACGTTGAATTTTAAAGAAAGAACAGACAGACACACCGAAACGCACAGACACACAGACACACAGACGCAGACACAGACACACACATACAGAGTCTGAGACAGAATATGCACAACACACGCATGTATATAATTATGTACGTCATGTCTGTGCTTCTATGTGCAGCAATGTGGAAGTCTGACTGTGGAAATGTTTGTGTCTGTCTGTCTGTGCTTGTATGTCTGTCTGTCGGTATGTGCTTGTTTATATGTATGTCTGTGCTTGTATGTCTGTCTATTTGTCTGTGTTTGTATGTCTGTATGTCTGTGCTTGTATGTCTATGCTTGTATGTCTGTCTGTGCTTGTAGGTCTGTCTGTATGTCTGTGCTTGTATGTCTGTCTGTATGTGCTTGTATGTCTGTGCTTGTATGTATGTATGTGCTTGTATGTCTGTCTGTGCTTGTATGTCCGTCTGTCTGTACTTGTATGTCCGTCTGTCTGTGCTTGTATGTCTATCTGTCTGTCTGTGTTTGTATGTCTGTATGTCTGTGCTTGTATGTCTGTATGTCTGTGCTTGTATGTCTGTGCTTATATGTCTGTCTGTGCTTGTATGTCTGTCTGTGCTTGTATGTCTGTCTGTGCTTGTATGTATGTATGTATTTCTATGTATGTCTGTATGTCTGTGCTTGTATGTATGTTTGTATGTCTGTGCTTGTATGTCTGTATGTCTGTGCTTGTATGTCTGTCTGTCTATCTGTGCTTGTATGTATGTCTGTATGTCTGTGTTTGTATATATTCTGTATGTCTGTGTTTGTATATGGTATGTATGTCTGTGCTTGTATGTATGTCTGTATGTCTGTGCTTGTATGTCTGTATGCTGTGCTGTATGTCTGTCTGACTGTGCTTGTATGTCTGTCTGTCTGTGATTGTATGTCTGTCTGTCTGTGCTTGTATGTCTGTCTGTTTGTGCTTGTATGTCTGTCTGTATGTCTGTGCTTGTCTGTCTGTCTGTGCTTGTCTGTCTGTCTGTGCTTGTATGTCTGTCTGTATGTCTGTGCTTGTATGTCTGTCTGTCTGTGCTTGTATGTCCTGTCTGTCTGTGCTTGTATGTCTGTCTGTGTCTGATGTCTGTAGCTTGTATGTCTGTGCTTGTATATAGTCTGTCTGTATGTCTGTGCTTGTATGTCTGTCTGTCTGTGTCTGTGCTTGTCTGTCTGTCTGTGCTTGTATGTTATTTGTATGTCTGTGCTTGTATGTCTGTCTGTATGTCTGTGCTTGTCTGTCTGTCTGTGCTTGTATGTATATTTGTATGTCTGTGCTTGTATGCCTGTCTGTATGTCTGTGCTTGCATGTCTGTCTGTTCTTCTGTGCGCGTCATATGCAAGTCTGTGTGTGCTTCTATGTGCAGCATGTGCAAGTCTGACTGTGTCTCTGTCTGTCTGTCTGTCTGTGCTTGTATGTGCATCACGTGATAGTCTGTGTCTCTGTCTGTCTGTGTTTTTATGCGCAGCATGTGCAAGTGCAGCATGTGCAAGTTTGTGTCTGTCTGTGTCTGTCTGTGTCTGTCTGTGCTTTTATGTGTATCATGTGCAAGTTTGTGTCATGTCTGTGTCTGTCTGTGTTTGTCTGTGTCTGTCTGTGTATGTCTGTGCTTTTGTCTGTGTCTGTCTGTGCTGTCTGTCTGTCTGTGTTTGTGGTGTCTGTTGCTTCTATGTGTATCATGAGCAAGTTTGTGTCTGTCTGTGTCTGTCTGTGTCTGTCTGTGTCTGTCTGTGTCTGTCTGTGCTTCTATGTGTATCATGAGCAAGTCTGTGTCTGTCTGTGTCTGTCTGTGTCTGTCTGTGCTTCTATGTGTATCATGAGCAAGTCTGTGTCTGTCTGTGTCTGTCTGTGTCTGTCTGTGTCTGTCTGTGTCTGTATCATGTGCAAGTTTGTGTCTGTGTCTGTTTGTGTCTGTCTGTGTTTCTATGTGCAGCATATGCAAGTCTGTCTGTCTGTGTGACTGTGTCTGTCTGTTGTGTGTGTTTCTATGTGTAGCATATGCAGGTCTGTCTGAGTCTCTCTGTGTTTCTTTGTGCATCATAGGCAAGTTGTGTTGTGTGTTGTGTGTTGTGTGTGTGTGTGTTGTGTGTGTGTGTGTTGTGTGTGTGTGTGTGTGTCCATGTGCAGCATATGCAACTCTGTC
>CM054163.1:28466401-28478901 GCA_028751875.1 Rapana venosa
ATCGTGTGAACCTATAAATTGTCTGTACATTTGAAATCTTTCACTGTTTTGTATATGAGCACTCCACTGCTGCCAACAGCAGTCAATCAGTCTTTGCCTGAAAACCTTGATAAACTCTTTACGATTTCCGACGCACAGAGAGAGAGAGAAAGAAAGAAAGAGAGAGAGAGAGGGAGAGAGAGAGAGAGAGAGGAGAGAGAGAGAGAGAGAGAGAGAGAGGAGAGAGAGAGAGACATACAGACAGACACACAGACAGAAAGACAAAGACAATGACAATGACAGATTCTTTTATTTCGAGGATAATGAAAAAGCACCCATGTGCTTTTTAGCTTCCAGTCCACGAGAGGAGGAGAGAGGAGAGAGGAGAGAGGAGAGAGAGTGAGAGAGAGAGAGAGAGAGAGAGAGAGAGAGAGAGAGAGAGAGAGAGAGAGGAGAAGAGCAGAGACAGAAGACAGAGACATAGACAGAAAGAAATATACAGACAGACAGGCAGAGAGAGAGAGAGAGAGCCCCCGTGTGTTTGCGGTTTTGTCAATGTTGTCATCTTGTTTCCACCGGCACGCAATGGCCTACTCTTCCGGAAAGCGGAACAGGATTTAACGTGTGCGCAAGATGTTCTGTTTATAGTCTCAGCGAAAGTGGTCAGGTTGAGACGTCTACCACTCTTTGTCTCTCTCTCTCTGTGTCTCTGTTTCTTTGTCTGTCTGTCTGCCTGTCTGTTTGTCAGTCTCTCTGTCTGTCTGTCTGTCTCTTTCCTGTGTCCGCTCTTTCCCTTATCAGTCTATCTGTCTGTCTCTGTCTTGCTATGTCCTCTGTCTGTCTGTCTGTCTGTCTTTGGCTCTCTGTCTCAGTCACTGTCTCTGTCTCTCTGTCTGTTTATTTGTCTGTCTGTCTGTCTCTTTCCTGTGTCTACCCTTTCCCTTGTCAGTCCATCTGTCTGTCTCTGTTTTGCCATGTCCTCTCTGTCTGTCTGTCAGTCTGTCTGTCTGTCTCTCTGTCTGTCTCTTTCCTATGTCCGCCCTTTTCCTTATCAGTCCATCTGTCTGTCTCTGTCTTGCCATGTCCTCTCTGTCTGTCTGTCTGTAGTTGTCTCTCTGTCTCAGTCACTGTGTCTGTCTCTCTGTCTCTCTTGCCATGTCCTCGCTTTCTCTCTGTCTGTCTGTCTGTCTGTAGTTGTCTCTGTGTCTCAGTCACTGTCTCTGTCTGTCTGTCTGTCTCCCTCGGATAAGACTATAAACCGAGGTCGCGTGTGCGAACGTACGCAGAACATCTTGCACACACGTTAAAACCCGTTCCGCGTTTCGGAAGAGTAGGCCATTGTGTGCCGGTGGGAACGGATGACAAAATTTACAAAACTGAATAGAAACGGGGACTGGATGAACCCCCTCCCACCACACATTAGAGCTTATCCCATTATCCCCCAAGTAAAAGAATGAAAAAAAAATTTAAATAATAAAATCTCTCTCTCTCTCTCTTCTCTCTCTCTCTTTCTCTCTCTCTCTCTCTCTCTCTCTCTCTCTCTCTCTCTCTCTCTCTCTCTCTCTCTCTCTCTCTCTCTCTCTCTCTCTCTCTCTTCTCTCTCTCTCTCTCTCTTTCAGATGTTGAAGATGATGATGGGAATGATGATAAGTAGAAGACATTGAGTGTGATTCTGTATGCTTGGAAAATTGGAAACAAATAATATATGGAATTTCTATAGCGCTGAATCTTGTAAAAAAAACACCCCAACAACCAAACAAATCGAAGCGCTTGCACTCAAATCATTTACACGCATGCAACTCTCCTTAACCATAATGAACAACACATTTCAAATCCATGCGCGCGGACGCACATTACGCATAAATGCATAAAAAAAGGTTTTCTATATGATGTCTACCTTCCCCCTGCCACAAACGTTTTGTATAGTGACCCATGACCGAAGTATGGCAAATCTCTCTCCTCCCTCTCTCTCTCAGTCTCTCTCAGTCTCTCTCTCTCTCAGTCTCTCTCTCTCAGTCTCTCTCTTTCTCTCTCTCTCTGTGATGATGATGACCTCAGGTTGTTATGCCCATTATGTAAGCAAACAGTGGAAGATGAAGTTCATTTTGTGCTGTGCTGTCCAGTATTAGAAGATGTAAAGACAGAATTACATTCCGGTAAAGTATAGTAGACAGCCTAATTTATTTAGATTCTGTCGACTCATGGCATCTTAGTCACCCTGAGATTGTGGGCAGCCTTGCTTTATATTTGTGTAAAGCCTTTAGAATAAGAGGTATCTTGGTTTCTTAAGTCATAGTTTTTGGAACTGATTTTTATTGTGGTGGTTGTGGGTATACAATAACATTTTGGTTTTTTTTGGTGTTACTTTTTTCTCTCACTGAAATACTAAACAGTTTGGCAACCCCCCTTCATGTTTGGGCCAATGGCCTTTTTGTGAATAAATCTTTCGAGTTGGAGTTGGAGTTGGAGTTGGAGTTCTCTCTCTCTCTCTCTCTCTCTCTCTCTCTCTCTCTCTCTCTCTCTCTCTCTCTCTCTCTCTCTCTCTCTCTCTGTCTCTCTCTCTCTCTGTCTCTCTCTCTCTCTCTCTCTCTCTTCTCTCTCTCTCTCTCTCTCTCTCTCTCTCTCTCTCTTCTGGACCTTCTGGACGATCTAGTCTTCGTAGAAACTAATCGATATCCAATTATTGTGAATTCCATTGTGAGGTGAATTTCATACTGGATGAAAATATTACAAATGGAAAATCATAGGGTGCCAAAGAAAGCATAGCATATGTAATATGATTTAGATGAAAGGGAGGAAAATAAATTAGATATCGAAAATGAGGATCGAATGATGTGTGTTAGGGTTTGCTTATGCATGGTTCAATCAAGGAGTAGAGGATATAAATGGGTTTCTACGAGTACTACGCGCTAGATTGATAGATTGTAGGTGGCAGGAGTGGTCCAGTCATATTCAGGAGAGTTGATCGTTTCAGTTTGTATAGGCAGTTTAGTTTATTAGGGAAGATTCCTGTATATTTGTCAACGAACATGGATATACATCTGAAACATATTATAATGACAAAATTGAGATTTGGAGTGTCTGAATTGTTTGTGCACAATCTTTGCTAGAGACAACACTGTGATACAGATCTTCTTTGTCCATTATGTAAGGGGTCTGTCGATAGCGAAGTTCATTTTGTATGATGTTGTCCTATGTTAAATGACCTTAGAACTCAAGTTGATACCGCAAATATAATATGTGAGCCGTCCTTCCATGTTTAGACTATGTAAACTTATGTCATCTACTAACGAACACATTAATAAGTCCTTCGATGAGACTATAAACCGAGGCCCCGTGTTCGAACGCATGCACAACATCTTGCGCAACGTTAAATCCTGTTCCGCTTTTCGGAAGAGTAGGCCATCGTGTGCCGGTGGAAACAGATGACAAAATTTACAAAACCGCATTCACACGGGGACTGGATGTAAAAAAGCACATGAGTGCTTATTCCATTATCCTCGATATAAAAGAATAAATAAATAAATAAGCGACTAGCAGTTTATTTGTATAAAGGTTTTAAAATTTAAAATACCGTTTATTCTTGAGGTATCCTTCTTCTGTTGATAAATGTTTCTTCATTCATTCATTCATTCATTCATTCATTCTTCATTCATTCATTCATTCATAGTCATTCATGCGTATTCATTCATGCATTCATTCATTTATATTTATTTATTCATATTCATTATTTTCTCCTGCTTCTCTCATCTCTCTCTTCATCATCAACTCTTCCTCCTTTCTCCCTTCTCCCCTCCGGGTAGGGTTCTGGAATGAAATAAATGATTGTCAATCTTCTGTCTTAAACCCTTAGGAATAAGGATTTATCAATCATCTCTCTCTTCATCTCACTGCCCACCTCTCTCTCCTCCCCTCTTCTCCCTCCCTCCCCTCCCTCTCGATTCATCCCTTCCCCCGCTTCCTTTCCCCTCTCTATCCCCTCTCTCTCCACCCCCTTCTCCCCCTTCTTTCCTCCCTCTCCTCTCTTCGCTCCACCTCTCTTCTCCCTCTCATCCTCTCTCCATTATCCCCTCTCTCTTTCTCTCCCTCTCTTCCCTCTCTCCCAATCACCTCTTCTCTCCCTCTCCCCTCTTCTCCTCCCCTCTCCCTCTCCCATTCATCCTCTCACTTCCCCTCTCTTGCCTTCACACCCTCTCTCCCCCTTCTCTCCCTCTCTTTCTCTTCCCCCTCCCTCCCTCTCCCCCACTCTCACCCCTCCCTCCTCTCTCCAACCTCTCTCCTCCACCTCCCACCCCTCCGTCTCCTCCCCCTCCCACCTCTCTCTCTTCTGACTCTCTATCTGTCTCTCTGTGTGTGTCTCTCCTGTCTCTGTTCCTCTTGTGTCTCTCTGTGTCTCTCTGTGTCTCTCTCTGTCTCTCTCTGTCTGTCTGTCTCTTTTTCTCTCTCTCTCTCCCCCCTCTCTCTCCCCCACTCTCTCCCCCCACCCCCACCTCCCCTTACCCCCACCTCCCCCCTCTCTCTCCCACCTCTCTCCCTCCCCCCCTTCTCTCTCCAGCTCTCTCCCTCACCCCCACCCTCTCTCTCTCTCTCTACCCCCCACCCCTCTCTCTCACCCCCACCCTCACCCCACCCCACCCCTCTTTCCCCTTCTCCCCCTCTCTCTCACCCCACCTCTCCCACCATCCCCCCTCCCTTCACCCCCTCACCCCTCCCCCTCCCCCTCTCTCTCTCCACCCTCACCCCACCCCCCTCCCTCCCCCCTCTCTCCCCCCTCTCTCTCCCCCACCTACCCTACCCACCCCTCCCACTCCCACCCCACACCCTACCCCCACCCCACCCTCACCCACCACTCTCTCACTCTCACTCTCTCACTCTGTCACTCACTCACCTTATCGTGGTAGATGCTCTTGCGGAAGAAGGTGAAGACGATGGCCATGAGGGAGGCCAGGAGCCCCGTGGACACGAAGATGAGCACGGCCTCCCACATCTCCACGGAGGGAACGATGCCCGTCCTGAGCTGCTGCTGCTGCTGCTGCTGCTGTGCTGGCTGATGATGACGGGCCCGGACTGGTTCTTCAGCCTCTGGCACCACGTCGAGTTCACAGACATGCCGCTGTGAGGTCAGGTGAGGTGAGGTTAGGTGAGGTCAGGTGAGGTGAGGTGAGGTGAGGTCAGGTCAGGAAAGGTCAGGTCAGGACAGGTCAGGTCAGGTCAGGTCAGGACAGAGACACAGAGAGATATGCTGATGATAATGATGATAATAATCATGATAATAATAATAATAATAATAATAATAATAATAATAAAGTCCTTCGGATGAGACTATAAACCGAGGCCCCGTGTGCGAACGCATGCAGAACATCTTGCGCACACGTTAAATCCTGTTCCGCTTTTCGAAAGAGTAGGCCATTGTGTGCCGGGGGATGACAAAATTTAAAAAACAGCATACACACACATAAATGATTACAAAAAAAAAAGTCATCTGAGCGCTTTGATTTGTTGCTTTACAAGATTCTGCGCTATATAAATTCCATAGTTACATTATTGTTATTTATTAATAATAATAATGATAATAAAAATGATAATAATAACGAATATTATAATGATGATAATAATGATAATAATAATACTGATAATTATAATGGTAATATTAATGATAATATAATAATAATAATAATAATAATAATGATACTACTATTACTAATGATAACAACAACAACAATAATAATAATAACAGTAATAATAATATGACAATAATAATGACAACAACAATAATAATAATAATAATAAAAAAATTAAATAACAATAAATGGAATGTATTGAGCGCTATATCTTGCAAATTATAAATCAGAGCGCTTCCATTCAATTCGCTCCTACACATGCAAATAAGAAATTATGTATGGAACTTATATAGCGCTGAATCTTGTAAAGCAACAAATCAAAGCGCTCAGCTGTCCTTTTTTTTCATATCAAGGATAATGGAATAAGCACTCACGTGCTTTTTTACATCCAGTCCCCGTGTGTATGCGGTTTTGTAAATTTTGTCATCTGTTCCCACCGGCACACATTGGCCTACTCTTTCGAAAAACGGAACAGGATTCAACGTGTGCGCAAGATGTTCTGCATGAGTTCGCACACGGGGCCTCGGTTTATAGTCTCATCCGAAGGACATGCACCCAACAATGATTAAAAATATTCTAACAAATTCAAATGTACACACACACACACACACACACACACACACACACACACACACACACACACACACCACACACACACACACACACACACACACACACACACACACACACCACACACACACACACACACACAACACACACACACACAGGTTGTACATTTCAGCAGGGTGATGGAATTTTGGCTTTTAAAGGCAGGGACAGAGATGAGATGAAACAAGAGGGAAACATCTTAGGTTTGAAATAGGCATGCTTTGAGGATGGATTTAGCTGTCGTAAGTAGGCTTTTCACAATGGGAGAGAGGGAGGTCATTCCATATTGATGGACCAGAAATAGAGAAAGAGCGACGGCCAACAGTGGATTGGTTGAATCTAGGTATTTGTAAGCACAGGGTATCTGCAGCAGAGCGAAGGGAGCGAGGAGTGTACAGGTGAAGACATTCATAGAGATAGGAGGGTGCTGTTTTGTGTAGGCATTTGTAATAGAGGGTACTGATCTTGTACTTTACTCACTGTGGCACAGGCAACCAGTGGAGAGATTGCAGGAGAGGAGTAATATGCTCATATTTTTTTTCTTTTTGAGGACTAATCGAGCTGCAGAGTTTTGCATGCGTTGAAAGGAGTGGATAAATGTTGCTGGCAGACCAGCCAAAAGAGAATTACAATAGTCCAGACGTGAAAGAATAAGAGATCTGACAAGTTTGGATGTTGCATCAGTGGACAGGTACTCTCGGATTGCACTTATACGCCGTAATTGATAGTAGCAGGAGAGGCAGATGGATGGATAGGTAGATATGACGATGGATGGATGGATGGATAGATATATAGGCAGAGATAGGTGGATGGACATGTAGACAGATGGATAGATAGATATGTAGGCAGAGAGATAGATGGATAGACATGTAGACAGATGGATAGATAGATATGTAGGCAGAGAGATAGATGGATGGACATGTAGACAGATGGATAGATAGATAGATATGTAGGAAGAGAGTTAGATGGATAGACATGTAGACAGATGGATGGATAGATATGTAGGCAGAGTGATAGGTGGATGGACATGTAGACAGATGGATAGATAGATATATATGTAGGCAGAAAGATAGATGGATAATGTAGACAGATGGATGGATAGATAGATATGTAGGCAGAGAGATAGGTGGATGGACATGTAGACAGATAGATGGATGGATGGATAGAAATGTAGGCAGAGGGATAGGTGGATAGACATGTAGACAAATGGATAGATAGATATGTAGGCAGAGAGATATATGGATAGACATGTAGACGGATGGATGGATAGATAGATAGACGTGTAGACAGATGGAAATATAGAAAGACATATAGACAGATGGATAGATAGATAGACGTGTAGACAGATAGACGTGTAGGCAGATGGATAGATAGATAGACGTGTAGGCAGAGAGATAGATGGATAGACATGGAGGCAGATGGATGGATAGATAAACGTGTAGACAGATAGACGTGTAGACAGATAGATAGATAGATAGACGTGTAGACAGATAGATAGATAGACGTGTAGACAGATAGATAGATAGACGTGTAGACAGATGGATAGATAGATAGACGTGTAGCCAGATGGATGGATAGTTAGACGTGTAGACAGATGGATGAGATAGATAGACGTGTAGACAGATGGATGGATAGATAGACGTGTAGACAGATGGATAGATAGATAGATAGACGTGTAGACAGATGGATGGATAGATAGACATGTAGACAGATGGATAGATAGATAGATAGACGTGTAGACAGATAGACGTGTAGACAGATGGATAGATAGAAAGACGTGTAGGCAGATGGATAGATAGATAGATAGACGTGTAGACAGATAGACGTGTAGACAGATGGATAGATAGACGTGTAGACAGATGGATAGATAGATAGACGTGTAGACAGATGGATAGATAGATAGATAGATATGTAGGCAGAGAGATAGATGGATAGACATGGAGACAGATGGATAGATACACAGACATGTAGACAGATGGATAGATAGATATATAGACGTGTAGACAGATAGACGTGTAGACAGATGGATAGATAGAAAGACGTGTAGGCAGATGGATAGATAGATAGATAGACGTGTAGACAGATGGATAGATAGATAGATAGACGTGTAGACAGATAGACGTGTAGACGGATGGATAGATAGAAAGACGTGTAGGCAGATGGATAGACAGATAGACGTGTAGACAGATGGATAGATAGATAGACGTGTAGACAGATGGATAGATAGATAGATAGATAGATTTGTAGGCAGATGGATAGATAGAAAGACGTGTAGGCAGATGGATAGACAGATAGACGTGTAGACAGATGGATAGATAGATAGATAGACGTGTAGACAGATAGACGTGTAGACAGATGGATAGATAGATAGATAGATTTGTAGGCAGATGGATAGATAGAAAGTCGTGTAGACAGGTGGATAGATATACATGCAGACAGACAGACAGACAGGCATAGATACAGACCTGCAGACACACACAGATGGACAAACACACACATATAGACGGATAGACAGACAGATAGACAGACAGATAGACAGACAGACAGACAGACAGACAGACAGACAGACAGACAGACAGACACACACACACACACAACACACACACCACACACACACACACACACACACACACACACCACACACACACACGAACACACACCACACGCGGAAGAAAAGAAAGGAAAACAATGAAAGAACGAAAAGAAAGAAGAGAGAAAAAGAAAAGAACGAAGAAAGAAAGACAGAAAAAAACCACAAAAAAAACCAACCCATGGAAGGTGGAAGAAAAGAACGAAAGAGGAAAAAAAAGGGGAAGGGGGGAGGGTAAAAGAAAGGAAGAAATTAAAGAATAAAGACCCTCCCCCCCTCCCTCCACAACACCCCCACCCCCACCCCCACTCCCACAAACTATCTCCTACCTCTCCCTCACCTATGTCACCCCTTCACCTACTCACCTGGCTAATTTGAGGTTTTTTTATTCTTATTTCTACGTGCCGTTTATGGAGGTGGGGAGGGGGTGGGTGTGGGGGTGGGGTGGGTGTGTGTGTGTGTGTGTGTGTGGGGGGGGTGGTGGTCTCCTATAACGCAGTCGTCATCCTTGTTTAATTAACCCGTTATTAGTCGGCTGGGGCGTTGATAGCAGGAAGGACAGAGGCGCTGGTTGTAATCTGGTTCTGATCGTTTCTCACTACTACGTGTGGGGGGGGGGGGGGGGGGGGGGGGGGGGGGGGGGGGGGGGAGGGGGGGGGAGGGGGGGGTTTGGTTTTCGTTCCTTTGTTAGAGCTCTGAGGTTGAAGTTGATTTGATTTGATTTTTGATTTAATTTGATTTGATTCTTTTATATCGAGGATAATGGAATAAGTACTTATGTGCTTTTTTTTTTTTTTTTTCAAAATCCAGTCCCCGCGTGTGTGTGTACGCGGTTTTTGTAAATTCTGTCATCTGTTTCCACCGGTACACAATGGGCTGCTTTTTGCGAAAAGCGGAACGGGGTTTTAACGTGTGCGCAAGATGTTGTGCGTGCGTTCGCACACGGGGCCTCGGTTTATAGTCTCATCCGAAGGACTTTTTTTTTGGGGGGTGGGGGGATGGGGTGGGTGATGGAGTGGAGTCTGCTCTCCTGTTATTGTCACCGTATGTGAACATAAACATAACGTGTCTAAATATCGTATCATGTACTCGTGTACTCTAATAAGTTCGTGTGTGCATGGCCTTACGTTTGCATGATATGAAGAAAGTTGTGTGTGTGTGAGGTGTGTGTGTGTGTGTTGTGTGTGTGTTGTTGTCGTGTGCGCGCGCGGCGCGTGCGCGTGGCGTGTGTGTATGTGTGGTTTGGTTGCAAGCGTAAGAACAGGTTGAATGCAAGCGCTTTGATTCGTTTTTACAAGTTATAGCGCTATATAATTTCATATGATGATGATGATGTTGTTGCTTTACAAGATTCAGCGCTATATAAATTCCATACATTAATATTATTATTATGATGATTATGAGTATTATTATTTCTATATTTGTTATCATTATAAATAGTAGTATCATTATTGTCATTATTACTATCATCATCGTCGTCGTCGTCGTCCTCCTCCTCCTCCTCCTCCTCATCATCACCACCATCACCACCATCATCACCATCACCATCATCATCATCATCATCATCACCATCATCATCATCATATCACATTGTTCTTCTTGTTCTTGTTTTTGTTATTCTTGTTCTTGTTCTTCTTGTTCTTGTTCTTCTTGTTCTTGTTCTTCTTGTTCTTGTTCTTCTTCTTCTTCTTCTTCCTCTTTCTTGTTCTTCTTGTTCTTGTTCTTGTTCTTCTTCTTCTTCTTCTTCTTGTTCTTGTTCTTCTTCTTCTTCTTGTTCTTGTTCTTGTTGTTCTTCTTCTTCTTCTTCTTCTTTCATGACCACGAAGGGCGTATTAAGACTGTCACCTCATTTAGGTTCAATAACCATGGCAACTTTCACTTCAAATTCAAAACCAAGACCTCCTAATCCCTTCAAACATCCAAACACCATCAACCTGAATAAAAAAGCAATCACCTGAATTCTTTCTTCTCGTGACACCGATAAAAACCAAGCCATGCCGATGTTGTCCTGGATTTTTTTAACTACCCCCCCTCCCCTCCTCCCGTACATCAATCGAATTTGCCATTGATAACTCTCTTCAAGATATAATTTATTTTACGTGTGTTAAGTTATGCTGCATATGAACGTTACTTAACTGTATTTCGCGTGTTTGACTCATCCTATGTACGTGATAAATCTTTCATTCTATCTTATGGCAATATTACCTCCCCTTCATAGGTTATCGTACACAGTTATATTTCTTCTTTTTTGGGTTGGAATTCGCTCAGAAGTTCAGATAAAAGTTTGTATTTGATGAAAATATGAAGCAGCAAATTTTATATAAAATAATATTGCTGACACTAGTGTTAACCTGTCTGAAACAAAAAACAGGGTGAAACTGAATTATTTAGAATTAGTTTTTTTCCCCATATTTTTTAACTGATAATAGGAAAAGACACCTTTAAAGTTTGGAATTGTTAGTTTGATGATATGTTGTAAAACTGTGAAGACAGCAACTTCATCTGTGAATTAGGAAATTCTGATCTCTACAGGGATCACCCCTAACTTCTAATCCTTCGAAGTTTGGAGGAGATGTGTGGTCTATCCTCCCATGTTCGTGCTGGTATTTTTTCCTTTTCATTCCTTTAGGAGCTACCAAAGCTCGGGGGATAGGTAGTACGGGGTAGTGTATTAGGAGGTGTGGGTACAAGGAGAGGGGTGGCTAGGTAAGGGAGTATGTGAGGAAGGGGGTTGTTAATAAAGGGGGATATTTGAAGAGGTAGTATCTGAAATGGTAGTATCTGAGATGGTAGTATCTGAGATGGTAGTATCTGAGATTGGGGGTATATGACAGAGGGGGGGTAGCTAGGGGGACGGTCTATGGAGAGGCAGTAGCTAGGGGAGGGGGTAGCTAGGGGGAGGGTTATAGGGGGTAGCTAGGGGGAGGGTATGTAAGAGAGGGGGTAGCTAAGGAGGATGAGAGAGGGGGTAGCTAGGGGGAGGGTATATAAGAGAGGGTTATCTGAGAGAGGGGGTAGCTAGGGGGAGGGTATCTGAGAGAGGGGGTAGCTAGGGGGATGGTATCTGAGAGAAGGGGTAGCTAGGGTGAGGGTCTATGAGAGAGGGGATAGATGGGGCTCATTTCCAGGAGTCTTGCAATACCACAGATTCATTGTTCCTCTAATATGGTTCACTATGATGGTAAGTATAGTATAGGTATGCAAACTGGCTTTATTGTTCATGTCAGAATTTAGAACGGTTTTACCCACCATTAAAGTAGCAGCATTCCGACTTGTTATGTACATATATGTGTGTAGTGTGATATTATGTCACATATTATCCAAGTAGTATGACTATTTTATATCTTGTCATGTCGTCTTCCAGATATAAAACAAACACTCAGATTAACAAGAAAAATGAAACAATAAAAAATCCCAAATCAGCCACAGTGGTTAGCGCCTTGAAGTACGGACTGGAAGGTCGCAGGTTCGAACCCCATAAGAGTCATTGGGAATTTTTTGGACTCTGGTCGGCTCCTATCCAGAGTGAGTATGCTGTGGGTTCAGTGAGGAGGACACTGGGACCACACAGTCGAGTTCAACACTGCAGGTGTCTGTATCTCTCGGGCTCGGTTGATGATAGTAAGCATATGTCAAGTAGTCTCAGAGCATCTGCACTTCCACAGCAGCATCGTTACGTCATCCTCATTGTCACTGATCAT
>CM054163.1:28486401-28493901 GCA_028751875.1 Rapana venosa
GGGGGGGGTGGGGGTGCACATGACCTAGTGGTTAGAATGTCAACATCCGCTATTGTAATTGCTGTTACTGTTGTTTTGTTTTTGTTGCTGTTGCTGCTGTTGTTGTTGGTGATGTTGCTGCTCTTGTTGTTGTTGTAGCTCTTGTTGTTTTCTTCTTCTTCTTCTTCTTCTTCTTCTTCTTTCTTCTTCTTCTTCTTCTTCTTCTTCTTCTTCTTCTTCTTCTTCTTCTTCTTCTTCTTCTTCTTCTTCTTCTTCTTCTTCTTCTTCTTCTTCTTCTTCTTCTTCTTCTTCTTCTTCTTCTTCTCTTTGTCTGTCTGTCTATGTGTGTATGTATGTATGTATGTATGTATGTATGTATGTATGTATGTATGTATGTATGTATGTATGTATGTATGTATGTATGTATCTATCTATCTATCTATCTATCTATCTATCTATCTATCTATCTATCTATCTATCTATCTCCGTCGAACGCTCAGACAGAAACTATTGTTTGCTTTTTGAGCAAAAATTGCGCTGCGCTGTGTGTGTGTGTGTGTGTGCATGTGCGTGTGTGTGTACGCGTGCGCGTGCTTATGTGTACGTGCGTGCGTGTGTGTATTTGTATGTACACGTGCATGCACATACACAAGTGTATGTGTATGCATTCATTTACTCTACACCAACACTCAACCGTAAAACCAAACTTTTGACCAAAGCATGCTACCGTAACTCAAGACGAAGACAGGATTTTTACTTTTTACTACTTAAAACCAAACACTTCAACTTCAGCACGACTGTACGCATCACAAGGCAGCAAGGCACTGGCAAAGTCTGCAATACCAAAAAATAAAAAAAATAAAAAATAAAATAAAGGGGCAGGCAATGAGTGCAAAAGTGAGGTGGAGCGGTAAATTCAAATACAAACAACCTTTGAAGTTTGTAGTTTCAATTCTGGGATGACGTGCTATTCAGGGATTAGCAGAGAAAGGAATCTATAGTGATAGCACCGGTCAATTTTCGTTCTGCAGGTCAGGTAGAGTTTATAGGAAAAGGGAGGAAAATAAAGCTCGTTAGAAAGCGTCTGCTGTTTATATCTATGTTGGGTTTGTTGTCCGAGGGTGGGGGTGGGGGGTTGGGGGGGAGGGGGGGGGGGCATGACCTATTGGTTAGAACGCCAACATGCGCTGCTGCAATTGCTGTTACTGTTGTTGTTGTTGTTTGCTGTTTTTGTGTTGTAGCTCTTGTTGTTGTTATTCTTCTTGTTCTTCTTGTTCTTCTTGTTCTTGTTCTTCTTGTTCTTGTTTTGTTCTTGTTCTTGTTCTGGTTCTTGTTTTTGTTCTTCTTCTTGTTCTTGTTCTTCTTGTTCTTGTTCTTCTTGTTCTTCTTGTTCTTGTTCTTGTTGTTCTTCTTGTTCTTGTTCTTGTTCTTGTTCTTTTTCTGCTCATCGTCTTCCTCCTCCTCCTCTTGTTGTTGTTGTTGTTGTTGTTGTTGTTGTTGTTCTTCTTCTTCTTCTTCTTCTTCTTCTTCTTCTTCTTCTTCTTCTTCTGTCTGTCTGTCTGTCTGTCTGTCTGTCTGCCTGCCTGTCTGCCTGCCTGTCTGTCTGCCTGCCTGCCTGCCTGCCTGCCTGCCTATCTATCTATCTATCTATCTATCTATCTATCTATCTATCTATCTATCTATCTATCTATCTATCTATCTATCTATCTATCTATCTATCTATCTATCTATCTATCTATCTATCTATCTATCTATCCCCGTCGAACGCTCAGACAGAAACTCACACTCACTCACTCAGTCCAATGTCTCAAAGGACGTAGGGGGGCATGAGAGAAGACGCGACAGAGACTATTGTTTGTTATTTAAGCAAAAATTGCGCTGCGCTGTGCGTGCGTGCGCGCGCCTGCGTGCGTTTGTGTATGTGAAAGTACACGTGCATGCACATACACAAGTGTGTATGTATGCATTCATTTACTCTACACCAACACTCAACCGTAAACCCAACTTTTGACCAAAGCATGCTACCGTAACTCAAGACGAAGACAGGATTTTTACTACTGAAAACCAAACACTTCAACTTCAACACGACTGCACAAGGCAGCAAGGCACTGGCAAAGTCTGCAATACCAAAAAAAAAAAAAAAAAAAAAAAAAGGGGCAGGCAATGAGTGCAAAAGTGAGGTGGAGCGGTAAATTCAAATACAAACAACCTTTGAAGTTTGCAGTTTCAATTCGGGGATGGTTTCGGTCGTTCTGATCAGGTGATTTAAGGAAGGAATAGTGAATCTATTAGTGTATGAGCACTTCGGTCCAATTTTCGTTTTGCGGTCAGGTATGAGTTTTATGGAAAGGAGAATAAAACTCGTTGAAGCTTCTCTGTTTATATGTTGGGTCTTGTTGTCCGAGGTGGGGGTTGGGTGAGGGGGTGTGCTACATACTATGGTTGAATGTCAAGATCCGCTGCTGTAATGCGTTACTGTTGTTTTGTTGATTGTTGCTGTTGCTGCTGTTGTTGGTGATGTTGCTGCCCTTGTTGTTGTTTACTTTGTTTTATCTTCTTCTTCTTCTGTCTTCTTCTTTGTCTGTCTGTCTATGTTCGTATTATGTATGTATTATGTATGTATCTATCTATCTATCTCCGTCGAACGCTCAGACAGAAACTATTGTTTGCTTTTTGAGCAAAAATTGCGCTGCGCTGTGTGGTGTGCGCGTGGCGTGTGTGTTACGCGCGCGTGCGTTACGTGTACGTGTGCGTGTGTGTATTTGTATGTACACGTGCATGCACATACACAAGTGTTATGTATGCATTCATTTACTCTACACCAACACTCAACCGTCAAACCAAACTTTTGACCAAAGCATGCTACCGTAACTCAAGACGAAGACAGGATTTTTACTTTTTACTACTTAAAACCAAACACTTCAACTTCAACAGGACTGTACGCATCACAAGGCAGCAAGGCACTGGCAAAGTCTAAATACCAAAAAAAAAAAATAAAAAAAATAAAAAAAAGGGGCAGGCAATGAGTGCAAAAAGTGAGGTGGAGCGGTAAATTCAAATACAAACAACCTTTGAAGTTTGTAGTTTCAATTCTGGGATGGCGTGCTATTCAGGGATTAGAAGAGAAAGGAATCTATAGTGATAGCACCGGTCAATTTTCGTTCTGCAGGTCAGTAGAGTTTATAGAAAAGGGAGAAAATAAAGTTCGTTAGAAAGCGTCTGCTGTTTATTCTATGTTGGGTTTGTTGTCCGAGGTGGGGGGTGGGGTGTGGGGGGCGGAATGACCTATGGTTAGAACGCCAACATGCGCTGCTGCAATTGTTACTGTTATGTTGTTGTTGTTTTTGCTGTTGTTGTGTTTATGTTTCTGCTCTTGTTGTTGTTGTTGTTCTTCTTTTCTTCTTCTTCTTTTCTTCTTTTTTCTTCTTCTTCTTCTTCTTCTTCTTCTTCTTCTGTCTGTCTGTCTGTCTGTCTGTCTGTCTATCTGTTCTATGTATCTATGTATGTAAGTATGTATGTATGCATATATGTATGTATGTATGTATGTATATATCTATCTGTCTGCCTGTCTGTCTGTCTGTCTATCTATCTATCTATCTATCTATCTATCTATCTATCTATCTATCTATCTATCTATCTGTCTGTCTGTCTATCTATCTATCTATCTATCTATCTATCTATCTATCTATCTATCTATCTATCTATCTATCTATCTATCTATCTATCCCAATGAACGCTCAGACAGAAACTATTGTTTGTTTTTTGAGCAAAAATTGCGCTGCGCTGTGTGCGTGTGCGCGTGCGCGTACTTACATGCGCATGCGTGCGTGCGTGTGTGTGCGTTTGTGTATGTGAAAGTACACGTGCATGCACATACACAAGTGTGTATGTATGCATTCATTTACTCTACACCAACACTCAACCGTAAACCCAACTTTTGACCAAAGCATGCTACCATAACTCAAGACGAAGACAGGATTTTTACTTTTTACTACTGAAAACCAAACACTTCAACTTCAACACGACTGTACACATCACAAGGCAGCAAGGCACTGGCAAAGTCTGCAATACCAAAAAAAAAAAATAAAAAAAATAAAAAAAGGGGCAGGCAATGAGTGCAAAAGTGAGGTGGAGCGGTAAATTCAAATACAAACAACCTTTGAAGTTTGTAGTTTCAATTCTGGGATGGCGTGCTATTCAGGGATTAGAAGAGAAAGGAATCTATAGTGATAGCACCGGTCAATTTTCGTTCTGCAGGTCAGGTAGAGTTTATAGGAAAAGGGAGGAAAATAAAGTTCGTTAGAAAGCGTCTGCTGTTTATATGTTGGGTTTGTTGTCCGGGTGGGGGGTGGGGGTGCACATGACCTAGTGGTTAGAATGTCAACATCCGCTGCTGTAATTGCTGTTACTGTTGTTTTGTTGTTGTTGCTGTTGCTGCTGTTGTTGTTGGTGATGTTGCTGCTCTTGTTGTTGTTGTAGCTCTTGTTGTTTTCTTCTTCTTTCTTCTTCTTCTTTCTTCTTCTTTTCTTCTTCTTCTTCTTCTTCTTCTTCTTCTTCTTCTTCTTCTTCTTCTTCTTCTTCTTCTTTCTTTGTCTGTCTGTCTATGTGTGTATGTATGTATGTATGTATGTATGTATGTATGTATGTATCTATCTATCTATCTATCTATCTATCTATCTATCTATCTATCTATTCATCTATCTCGTCGAACGCTCAGACAGAAACTATTGTTTGCTTTTTGAGCAAAAATTGCGCTGCGCTGTGTGTGTGTGTGTGTGGCAGTGCGTGTGTGTGTACGCGTGCGCGTGCTTATGTGTACGTGCGTGCGTGTGTATTTGTATGTACACGTGCATGCACATACACAAGTGTATGTGTATGCATTCATTTACTCTACACCAACACTCAACGTAAAACCAAATTTTGACCAAAGCATGCAACCGTAATCAGACGAAGACAGGATTTTTACTTTTTACTACTTAAACCAAACACTTCAACTTCAGCACGACTGTACGCATCACAAGGCAGCAAGGCACTGCAAGTCTGCAATACAAAAATAAAAAAAATAAAAATAAATAAAGGGCAGGTAATGAGTGCAAAAGTGAGTGGAGCGGTAAATTCAAATACAAACAACCTTTGAAGTTTGTAGTTTCAATTCTGGGATGACGTGCTATTCAGGGATTAGCGAGAAAGGAATCTATAGTGATAGCACGGTCATTTTCGTTCTGCAGTCAGTAGAGTTTATAGGAAAAGGGAGGAAAATAAAGCTCGTTAGAAAGCGTCTGCTGTTTATATCTATGTTGGGTTTGTTGTCCGAGGGTGGGGGTGGGGGGTTGGGGGGGAGGGGGGGGGGGCATGACCTATTGGTTAGAACGCCAACATGCGCTGCTGCAATTGCTGTTACTGTTGTTGTTGTTGTTGCTGTTTTTGTGTTGTAGCTCTTTGTTGTTGTTATTCTTCTTGTTCTTCTTGTTCTTCTTGTTCTTGTTCTTCTTGTTCTTGTTTTGTTCTTGTTCTTGTTCTGGTTCTTGTTTTTGTTCTTCTTCTTGTTCTTGTTCTTCTTGTTCTTGTTCTTCTTGTTCTTCTTGTTCTTGTTCTTGTTGTTCTTCTTGTTCTTGTTCTTGTTCTTTTTCTGCTCATCGTCTTCCTCCTCCTCCTCTTGTTGTTGTTGTTGTTGTTGTTGTTGTTGTTGTGTTCTTCTTCTTCTTCTTCTTCTTCTTCTTCTTCTTCTTCTTCTTCTTCTTCTGTCTGTCTGTCTGTCTGTCTGTCTGTCTGCCTGCCTGCCTGCCTGCCTGTCTGCCTGCCTGCCTGCCTGCCTGCCTGCCTGCCTATCTATCTATCTATCTATCTATCTATCTATCTATCTATCTATCTATCTATCTATCTATCTATCTATCTATCTATCTATCTATCTATCTATCTATCTATCTATCTATCTATCTATCTATCTATCTATCTATCTATCTATCTATCTATCTATCTATCTATCTATCTATCTATCCCCGTCGAACGCTCAGACAGAAACTCACACTCACTCACTCAGTCCAATGTCTCAAAGGACGTAGGGGGGCATGAGAGAAGACGCGACAGAGACTATTGTTTGTTATTTAAGCAAAAATTGCGCTGCGCTGTGCGTGCGTGCGCGCGCCTGCGTGCGTTTGTGTATGTGAAAGTACACGTGCATGCACATACACAAGTGTGTATGTATGCATTCATTTACTCTACACCAACACTCAACCGTAAACCCAACTTTTGACCAAAGCATGCTACCGTAACTCAAGACGAAGACAGGATTTTTACTACTGAAAACCAAACACTTCAACTTCAACACGACTGCACAAGGCAGCAAGGCACTGGCAAAGTCTGCAATACCAAAAAAAAAAAAAAAAAAAAAAGGGGCGGAAATGAGTGAAAAAGTGGGGTGGAGCGGAAAATTTCAAATACAAACAACCTTTGAAGTTTGCATTTTTCAATTCGGGGAGGGCTGCTATTCGGGATTAGAAGAAAAAGGGAATCTATGTGTGCCCCGGTCAATTTTCGTTCTGCGGGTGGTAGAGTTTTTGGAAAAGGGGGGGAAAATAAAACTCGTTAAAAAGCGTCTCTGTTTATATGTTGGGTTTGTTGTCCGAGGGGGGGGTGGGGAGGGGGGGGGGGCCATGCCCTTGGGTTAAATGTAAAATCCGCTGCTGTAATTGCTTTTTACTGTTGTTTTGTTGTTGTTTGTTTGCTGCTGTTGTTTTTGGTGATGTTGCTGCTTTGTTGTTGTTGTAGCTTTGTTGTTTGCTTCTTTTTCTTCTTCTTCTTCTTCTTCTTCTTTTGTTTTCTGTCTGTCTGTGTATGTATTATGTATTTTGATGTTGTATGTATGTATCTATCTATCGATTATTATTATTATCTATCTATCTCCGTCAAATGCTCGACAGAAACTTTGTTTGTTTTTGAGCAAAAAATTGCGCTGCGTGTGTGTGTGTGGTGTGTGCGTGTGCGTGTGTGTGTCCGGCGCGGCGTGCTTAGTGACGTGCGGGGCGTGTGTGTTTTTGTTTTTACACGTGCTACCATACACAAGTGTATATAAATGCATTCATTTACTTAACCAAACTCAACCGAAAAAAACCCCAACTTTTGACCAAAGCTGCTACCGTAACTCAAGACGAAAACAGGATTTTTTTTTTTACTTTTTAACCAAACACTTCAACTTCAACATGCTGTAGCATCACAAGGGGCAAGGCACTGGCAAAGTCGCAAAACCAAAAAAAAAAAAAAAAAAAAAAAAAAAAAAAAAAGGGGGGGCAATGAGTGCAAAAGTGAGGGGTGGAGGGTAAAATTTAAACACGAAAACCTTTGAAGTTTTGTTTCAATTCGGGGATGGGGGGTGCTTTCAGGGATTAGAAGAGAAAAGGGAAACTATAGTGAAGCACCGGTCAATTTTCGTTCTGCAGGGGCAGGTAGGTTTATAGGAAAGGTGGGGAGGGGGGGGGGGTAAATCGTTATAAAGCGTCTGCTGTTCTATCTATGTTGGGTTTG